>CATIUR010000002.1:97141589-97741589 GCA_949592205.1 Helichrysum umbraculigerum | reverse complement strand
TCGGGCCATCGGTGCGGCACCCGGCACGAGATCAATCGAGAACTCAACCTGTCTAGGTGGAGGTAAACCAGGTAGTTCTTCGGAAAGACTTCGGGAAAGTCTCTAACGATTGGCACATCTTCAAGTCGCTTCTCCTCCGACTTTTTCTCCGTGATGTATGCGAGAATTGCTGGGTAACCTTTTCTCAGAAATTTTCGGGTTTTCAAGCAGGAGATTATGTTTAGTCTCGACCCACCGGTCTCCCCTTGTATGATCAAAGTTCTACCGACGGTGAGAGGGATGCGTACGATTTTATCAGAACAAACAATTTCGGCCCGATGCTTGGACAACCAGTCCATACCCACGATGACGTCGAAACTTCCTAGTTTAACAGGCATAAGATCGATTGAGAAGATTTCGTCGGCTAGGTTTAAAGTGCAATTAGGTATCACGCTATCGGTTTCTATGAGTTTACCATTTGCAAGTTCTATGGTGTACTTAACATCTAAGGCCACGGGGGTGATATCAAGTAGTGGGCAAAACTCATCAGAAATATAGCTCCTATCAGCCCCAGTATCAAATAGAATAGAAGCAGATAAGTTGTTGAGGAAGAACATACCCGAGACCACATTCGGGTCTTGACGGGCGTCCCCTGAGTTGATCACGAAGGCTCTGCTCTGGGTGTTGTT
This sequence comes from Helichrysum umbraculigerum, assembly GCA_949592205.1. Lineage (NCBI taxonomy): Eukaryota > Viridiplantae > Streptophyta > Magnoliopsida > Asterales > Asteraceae > Helichrysum > Helichrysum umbraculigerum. The sequence goes on along the minus strand of CATIUR010000002.1, from coordinate 97,740,921 downwards.
GTTGTTGCGGTTGTTGTTGTTTTTCAGTTTGGGGCAGTTGTTCTTGAAGTGCCCAGAATTTCCGCATCCAAAGCAGGTCTTTGGTGCATTGGTGTTGGGGGTAGGAATGATGGCTCGGCAATCCTTGGCTAGGTGCCCGACCCTTTTGCAGTTGTTGCAAGGGCAGGAACTGTCATGATGGCGGTTGCATTTGGAACAGTAGGGTTTGTTTCCAACGTACCCTTTCTTTTCAGTAGTCCATGATGAATAAGCCTTAACAGACTCAGGCTTCTTGTTGGTGAGTTGGTTGGATGAGTTGGGGTTTCCTTCCCATTTGCGTTTGTTGTTTGCAGATGGGGTAGAAGTTGTGCCACGGCGGACAGAATTTGCCGTTAACTCATGGCCATGTTGCTACTGATACACATAGGCATACATGATTTCATAAAATATATATATATATATATATATATATATATATATATATATATATATCACGGTTGAGTGATACAAAACAATATTGCGGTAAAGCGATACAAAAATTGATACAGTACTAAACTAAATACTCCTTTAGTTCTCATGAACTACATTTACAATATTGTGGTAGAGCAATATCTTATGCTTGGTGACATACTAGTACCTTACTAAAGATATATTAGTACCATTATTTGATATCATACGAATTAGTTTCTACTAAATCATAATGCAAGACGTACTTGCAACAAACTTCTTATACACACCCTTCTCCCTGGGTCTCACATATTCCGAAATTTTCTTAACGGGGGAAGAATGTGACAACTGGTACTTAAGCGTATTAATTACCTTAAACTAGAGTATTATTACGTGTATTTAGTTTGAAATAGGGCTAAATATAGTAACATTTTGTATATTTATATATACACATACGCGATTGGTTTAAATCGCGCAATAACGAATTGGGCGGAATCCGATCATGCAAATACGGATGTTGGTGAAACTTTTTCATAAATAACATAAGTCTATTTTGTAGTTAAATAGTAGTTATTTACATTATATTATTAATGTATAATAATACGCGAAACAATATACGTTTTACATAAAACGTACAAAATGCAAATTAAACGCACAAATCAAAAACGACAACCCAATGAAACATTTTGAAAATGTTTATTAAAGTATTTGAAAATAATACTTCAATTAAAATTAACTTATAATTATCGTGAACAAAACGTGACAAATACACACGTATACGTATAAACGAATGTACATATATATGGGTTAAATACCAAAATACTAGGGAACACAAATTCGACTAATTTACCCCTTGTGGGCCCCATTAATGGCTGGAAAAATCCACTAACTCTCCACTAAACAAAAATATTCAACTCACTCATTTTCCACTATCTCATTCCAATCAATCTCCACTTTCTCTCCACTCTCTCACAATTTCTCTCTAACCTCTCTCTACCTCTCCATCCTCTCTCTAGGATCTGGAGATCAGCCTCCATAACATCACTACACCACCACCATTGACCACCCTTTGACCACCATAAACCGCCGTTCGACCGCCATCAAGATTTTTAAGAAAACTCAAGACATCGCTTTCTTCCTCTCTTCATCATCTCTATTGTAAGAACTCATTTTCTCTTGCTATATTTACTTAGATAATGTTTATTTACATGTCTAGTTACTCCATTAACAAGATTATGTCCAAAATTCTTGTTAAAAATCATTTTTGAAGAATATATATAAACATGCACAATCTGTCTTCAAAAAGTCAGTTTAGTATATCGATCATATCTTGCGTTATACTTGGAGTTAGACAACGAATTTTTTTTTAAAAGTTGTATATTGAAGACATCTACAAAAAGTTCTTCTATGGCTCTTTCCAGAAATCTACGTATTTTTAGCTACGAACCGATCTTTAGGCCTGGTCTGATGATTATCGAAAAATACGTTCGGTCGTTACGCAGAATTATTTAAATACTGAAATGGACTCTATAAGTACCGGGAAATTTATGTAATGGACTGGACATATAGTAGATCAGTGTGTAATTTTTGTGAGGATTGATATGGACTAGAAATGGAAGAAACTTGTGGCGAAACAAACCGACAAAATCGAAAACACATTTAGGGACCGTTTTGGAAATAAATATAAAAATGACACTTGTGGATCACCAATGGTCACAAAACTCGTTTTCTATAAGTATTATAACATGATAAATGTTGTGTAAAAGTTTCGGGTAAAACCGAGCTAGTTTGACCAGTTGACTAGTTTGACCAGATTTGACCAGTTGACTAGCTTGACTAGTTTGACAAAGTTGACTTTCAGAAAACAACATATTTGACCACAACGTTCGGATATAATTGTATACGTGTACTTCCAAATACAATAAAAGAAGCTTGAAAAATACTTACTACACTAAGTATTCAACACCTACAATAATCAAACCTTATACAAAACTTACATTCATACATTACAAAACATTACCAACGGACCATACATATTTTAAATACTCAAACAAATAATCAAACATTTGGACATAACTAGTTGATGGACAATTAGCATAGATGGTCTATTGAGACATCTACTCACTCATATAACCTTGCGCGTTAAGGATACCCGACAGGTTACAGTCTCCAGACACATCATTTGGTACAATATCATAATTGCTTGCTTTGCAAACACATTAGACTCAGGTGAGTTTCATAGCCCCACTTTTAAACTGTTTTGTTTTACATTGGGGTGAAAATACATGCTCTCATTCATTGTTTATGAATGCAAATATTTTAAATCTTATGATTTACGCTTTCCACATTTCTGCTGAGTAATACAAACATTTAATATTGAACATTTACAACATTCCCTATTGCTGTAGGGCAATACACTTTCTTAAAATATACGAATTACTTTTGTACATAAGTTGAAGAATACTTACATTGATTTCTTATCCCGAGTGCATGACTCAACATTTGCTAAAGACAAGCACTTGCATGTAAAACTTTAATTTATAAACTCATGATTATTGCATGCACTCACAGTACATTGGTACTGCATTCATGGTACATTGGTACTACATTATGGTGCTTCGGGCACTACATTACGGCACTTGGTGCTGCATTCACAGTACATTGGTACTGCATTCATGGTACATTGGTACTACATTATGGTGCTTCGGGCACTACATTACGGCACTTGGTGCTGCATTCACAGTACATTGGTACTGCAATCACAGTACATTGGTATTGCATTACGGTACTTCGAGTACTGCATTATGGCACTTGGTGCTGCGTTTGGGCACGTTGTGCTACTTTTGATTTACATGTACACTTGATATGCATACATTTGAAAACCACAGGATTTCAACTTATTTTAGCCTACGTGCTACATTTGAAAGTCAAATGATTTAAACTAAACATATTTTTGACATTTGTGCTACTTTTGAACAATTTACTGTTCATACTCATGAAACTGCATTAGCATTACTTTCGAAATACATTAAACATTACAGTAAAGATATACAAATTGGGAAAACTTATAATTATCATCTTCATATATAATTATCAAACCTATTGTTTAGTGTGACACTCGGCAATTTAGGTTAACTTTTAAACTTAACCGAAACCCTAATTACGTGTAATTAGATGTGATTTAGGCTAAATACTTGTAATTACTTGTGACTATTTGTATATCATTGTGAATATACACCTACGTGATTGTTTTATATTACGCTTACGTAATTAGTTGTAATTACGCGAAATAACCGGACGGAGTCCGACTGTCTAAACACGGACGTTGGTGAACAAAATATTAAATAATACAAAATTATTTAATAAACTCATAAACTTATAAATATTATGTTGATAATATTTAACACGTTAATTATATCGTATAAAGTAACACAAACGTGACAAAAACGCCTGAAACGCACCCGACGACCCAACGTGAGCCAAAATATATCTTGAGAATTCAAAATATATCATTTAATGCAAAACTTTCAATTAATATATCGTGTCTTAAAACAATAACGAAAAAGTCCAATTAAAACGTCACGCGATTAAACATCCGTAAAACGTGTATGCAAATCGAGGTCAGTAAATTAACGGAATATTTTTATAAGTATTTTCAAGTGTTTATATTAAATATTTCCAAGAGAACATATCGAATTTTAATCATTCATTTAAATACGCGTACTAAAGATTTTACATATAAATAAATGTCAAACCGACCGAGTAAACGAACGAAAAACGTAACAAACTAAATTGGGAACAAGAAAATGACTAAAACACCCTTGAGTGGGCCCCCTTGGGGCTGGCCACCACCTCCTCACCCACTAACAAAACATGCAAAAACTCATGATTCCTTACTCTTTCACCTCCATTCATCAAGCATGCATTCCCATCTTTCCCATTCATTTTTCACTTCACTCTTTCATCAAACTCTCCAACCTCTCTCTACACACTCTCTCTCTCTCCAGAATCTGAGAAAAAGTCAGATTATCCACCACCTAAAAACCACCAAGAACCACCCAAGAACCACCATCAACCACCAATTAATTTCCTAACTTTTTGTAACAATAATTAGCTCAAGAGTTCTAGCATCATCATCTCCATCTAAATCTATGTAAGGAACTCACCTCTACTTTTATATATGTTTATATACAGGTTATATTGCTTATCTAACACTAATATGTCCAAATCAAAGGTTGAAAATCGTTTTTATAACACATACTTCAACATGCATGAATCTGTCCCAAAAATGCAGTCACAAAGAAAAATTCGTATAAAATCGAATACTGAGAGTTAGAAGATGCATTGTTTTTTAAAATTTGCGCATTGAAAAGATCTACATTTTTCGTGTTTTACACTTTTTCCAGATCCGTATTTATTTTTAGATATAATCTGATTTTTGAGTCTGGTCTGGAAGTTTTCGAAAACCGAGTTCGGTTCCTTCGCGAAATTATTTAAAATTGTAAATGGTCACTATGCGTGCTGTAAAAATTATATATTAGACCAGAATCATTGATGAATAGTTGGTGTAATTTGTGAGACTTAATTTGGAACAGAAGTGATAGAAATTAAATGGCGAACCAAACCGAAAAAACCGAAAACATGACTTAGGGGCTGTTTTGAGAACTTTTGTAAAACCGACACTTTTGGTGAACACCGACACGAACCGACAAATTATTTGGACTCTATAAACTTATATTTGGGTTGGATAAAAGTTTCGGGTCAAACCGAGTAGGTTTGACCAAGTCAACAAAAACGGGGCTCGATTTCTAAAAAAAACCGACAAAGTTACTATTTTTTGAAAGTGGTAACAAAAATGGGTTTGGGTGACTAAATAAATGACTTTGACCAGCTTTGACCAGTTTGACCCACTTTGACCATAGTTGACCAGGTTTGACCAGCTTTGACCAGGGTTGACCAGCTTTGACCAGGGTTGACCAGTTTGACCCAGTTTGACCAACTTTGACCAGTTTGACCATAGTTGACTAGGTTTGACCAAATTTGACCAGGTTGACCAACTTTGACCAACGAGTTGACCAACTTTGACCTACGGTTTGAGGTTTTTACGAACTAAATAATTTGTTAGCAACACACGATATATACTAATGAATAATGTACAACGAAACAAACTTAATCATAATGTCTAAACGAATTATTATTACAAACTTTTACCAACGGGTCGTACATGTTTTTAATAAACGAACTTGAACAACTTATTTGGACATACTAGTTGATGAACTAGCTTTAGGTGGACATTAACCCTTCATCTACACGATTGGCTTAAGTGGACATTGACCCCCACTTATACAATCGCCAGAGATGGTCTTATAAGACATCTACTTACACAACCTTATACGTTTAGGTCGAAAGAAGGATTGCCCGCCGGCTTGCTTGCTTAATTGATATTTGCTTACTACTTGCAAACCTAAGGTGAGTTTCATAGCCCCTTTTTAGCTGTTTTAATTATTTTGGGGTGAGAATACATACACACATGTTTTATACAACTGCCTTTATACATGCTTTATACAACTGTCGATACACATGTTTCATGCAACTATCTTTATACATGCTTTATAAACTATTTTATATACACTGAATAACAACTGAAACAAAGGAAAACAAGGATAAGCAAAGGATAGCGTATGGCTCATTACGCAAAGGATAACAAAGGAAAACAAGGATAAGCAAGGGATAACGTATGAGCTCATTACGCAAGGGATAACAAAGGAAAACAAGGATAAGCAAGGATAACAAAGAAAAACAAAGGAGAGCAAATGATAACATGACACTTTTTTAACTGTTTTTGCATACGTGCAGCACAACGGAAATCTCGTCTTTCTTACTTCTGTTTACAACTGCTTCCAAACCTATGAACTCACCAACTTTATGTTGACCCTTTTAGTATGTATTCTCAGGTTTACAGACACAGTAGGACTACCCACAGGAATCAAGAAAGTATGATGCTTTTGGAAAGCATAGCTCGAGTCGCATATTTTCAAACAGGAGATTTAATTGCATTACGATATTTTGTATCAACAATTATGTATTAGAAACCTCTAGACTATTTTAGCGAACTCCAAATATTATGTAAACATTTTATTTATGGAATGTAATTTTTTTCAAACGTCTCATATAGAGGTCATTTGCTTTAATCTTTGTGTTGTGTTATTTGATTTAGTCGTAGCCCCATGACGCCTCATACTTCCACTGCCACGTGTTTCGGGGGTGCGACAGATTGGTATCAAAGCCTAAGGTTATAGCGAACTAGGATTGCATTAGTGACCTAGACTATAACCGTTAGGTTAGTATTCCTCGTTTGGTATGACTGGTTCAGTAATTGCATCATTTGAAATTAATTTAACATAGCTTGATCAACTATGTACAATTAAAGGAGAATCGATGCAAGACCTGAAATGGTTATAGTGAACGAGAATACAGTAGCAGACGTAGACCGAGGATAGAACGGGACCAACCTTTATACGTGCTTATGTGCTAGTTTATTGTATTTATATATATATAACCTTAACCTTACGTATACGAAATTATTTGCCACTATTCACGGCAACCATTCCTACAACTACGTCAACTGACATCGAAAACGAAACACAAACCTTACTTACTGCTGCGGAGATTTCCAGGATGCCCGCTCGCCCAACCGCATCGGGCAACGATATAATCGAATAGGACTCACTTTAGGAGAATCCACCAAAGGATTCGCCACCCAAATGAGAACACGTATAGAACTTAAACCATACACCTCCTCCCGTCACTTCTCACTCATCGTTCCCACTTGTATCATAGACCCATGGAGCGCGCGTGCTACACACGACTAGAAGAACAGACGCACCACCTCGAACTATAACTTGTCCTATTCATACCACTACTACTGATACTCCACCCACTAACACCCGTTGTAGGGCAGATGTCGGCCAATGGAATTGGTTACCCGCAACACTTGAGACTTGGAGAACTGAAGAAGGAATATAGATTTCTACATAGGACGAAGAAGCTATCGACATGCAAACCTCTCTATACGCACATGAACCCACTTACCATACCGTGCTGGTACTAGCTGCTAGGCTACGCCTCCACGAAAATAGAATAGACACTATGGAGTTAGAACAACACGAAAATCCGTTTAGGTTGGATGCACCTGGGATAGGGCCGTGTTGCACAGATCCTTGAGGATCGACAAAATCTTGGCGAAACCATAGAAACTATCCATCTCCAGGTGATGGAGACTAGAGACGAAGTCGCTTCCTTGCGATTAAGACTAGTGTGCAAAATAGAACTCGCTTAGGACTAGTAAAAATTCCACTAAACATGTACTGTCTGTAAGAAACAATTTTCAAATAAATCTTTCGTCAGACATTTTCCATGAATTATTCACAAATATAAATCTTCCAACAGATTTTTGACAAACAGAATTTTCAACACTTTTCAATGACCAGAGTTTTCAACGTATTTTCATCTATTTGAGCCTTTAACGAATTTTCATCAAACGGTTACTCGAAATTTCCCACAACTTCAATTTTTCAATGGATTTTTGTTAAACAAAATTTTCCCCGTTTTGTTAATGACGAGAGTTTTCAACATATTCACGTCAGCAGCGATTTTAAATAAATTTTGCCACAAAATGTTTTCACAGAATTTTCAAAATTTATAAATTATTAACAAAGTTATCAAAAATTACGATGACGTTTTTGGCAAAAGAAAACCATATACATCAACAAACACTTGATTTTCACTCAATCTTTCTCTATGATCTAACCTTTATTCCCATTTTGAAACTAGAATACCGATTACACCTGAAACATTGCTAAGGAAATTCTAAGATAAGAAGTTGGATTGTGGTTTTCCAATAAAGGCATAGGTACGATAGACTAGTACGAAATAAGATTCTCTTAGTAGTCGGTTTGATAGTAGCAATGCTCGATCTTGCAAAATCGGATGAAGTTAATTCTTATAGAGACAAGTCGAGATGTTCGTGATAGAGGTGACAACGACATATACGAAACTATTGGAGGATAAAACTAAAGGAGACAATGACATAATTATTTCAACCTTATACGATACCGGATTAGTTTAGTCCAATACACAATCACACCCCATCGATCTAGGTGCCAAGCACATCGTAGAACTTGCAATTTGAACTTAGCAAGCAAATTCTTCCATATACATCTTGGGATTACGACTTACGTTTTTTTGACGACTTTTACATTAGACCATCTTTGGGTCTCTTAACAGTTTACTTATTAGAAATGCGTTTCCATCAATTTATATTGGATATAATCCAACTAACTGTTCACACTCAGATGAACTACAAACCATATAGGAATGTTTTCCTACTACTACGAACCTTATAGTAAATGACCTTAATACGACTGACTATTTAGGAATAATTGTCCTACTAATAGTACACGGAGATAATTCTCCAAACGAATACAAACGGATGTGTTGCATCACAACAACGAACTTTCCTTTGGGGACTTAGTTAAACGTCAGAATTACTCACACTTTACCAAGATACCACACAAACTATGACTACGAGTAAATTTCGGGACGAAATTCTTCTAACAGGGGGAGAATGTGACACTCGGCAATTTAGGTTAACTTTTAAACTTAACCGAAACCCTAATTACGTGTAATTAGATGTGATTTAGGCTAAATACTTGTAATTACTTGTGACTATTTGTATATCATTGTGAATATACACCTACGTGATTGTTTTATATTACGCTTACGTAATTAGTTGTAATTACGCGAAATAACCGGACGGAGTCCGACTGTCTAAACACGGACGTTGGTGAACAAAATATTAAATAATACAAAATTATTTAATAAACTCATAAACTTATAAATATTATGTTGATAATATTTAACACGTTAATTATATCGTATAAAGTAACACAAACGTGACAAAAACGCCTGAAACGCACCCGACGACCCAACGTGAGCCAAAATATATCTTGAGAATTTAAAATATATCATTTAATGCAAAACTTTCAATTAATATATCGTGTCTTAAAACAATAACGAAAAAGTCCAATTAAAACGTCACGCGATTAAACATCCGTAAAACGTGTATGCAAATCGAGGTCAGTAAATTAACGGAATATTTTTATAAGTATTTTCAAGTGTTTATATTAAATATTTCCAAGAGAACATATCGAATTTTAATCATTCATTTAAATACGCGTACTAAAGATTTTACATATAAATAAATGTCAAACCGACCGAGTAAACGAACGAAAAACGTAACAAACTAAATTGGGAACAAGAAAATGACTAAAACACCCTTGAGTGGGCCCCCTTGGGGCTGGCCACCACCTCCTCACCCACTAACAAAACATGCAAAAACTCATGATTCCTTACTCTTTCACCTCCATTCATCAAGCATGCATTCCCATCTTTCCCATTCATTTTTCACTTCACTCTTTCATCAAACTCTCCAACCTCTCTCTACACACTCTCTCTCTCTCCAGAATCTGAGAAAAACTCAGATTATCCACCACCTAAAAACCACCAAGAACCACCCAAGAACCACCATCAACCACCAATTAATTTCCTAACTTTTTGTAACAATAATTAGCTCAAGAGTTCTAGCATCATCATCTCCATCTAAATCTATGTAAGGAACTCACCTCTACTTTTATATATGTTTATATACATGTTATATTGCTTATCTAACACTAATATGTCCAAATCAAAGGTTGAAAATCGTTTTTATAACACATACTTCAACATGCATGAATCTGTCCCAAAAATGCAGTCACAAAGAAAAATTTGTATAAAATCGAATACTGAGAGTTAGAAGATGCATTGCTTTTTAAAATTTGCGCATTGAAAAGATCTACATTTTTCATGTTTTACACTTTTTCCAGATCCGTACTTATTTTTAGATATAATCTGATTTTTGAGTCTGGTCTGGAAGTTTTCGAAAACCGAGTTAGGTTCCTTCGCGAAATTATTTAAAATTGTAAATGGACACTATGGGTGCTGTAAAAATTATATATTAGACCAGAATCATTGATGAATAGTTGGTGTAATTTGTGAGACTTAATTTGGAACATAAGTGATAGAAATTAAATGGCGAACCAAACCGAAAAAACCAAAAACATGACTTAGGGGCTGTTTTGAGAACTTTTGTAAAACCGACACTTTTGGTGAATACCGACATGAACCGACAAATTATTTGGACTCTATAAACTTATATTTGGGTTGGATAAAAGTTTCGGGTCAAACCGAGTAGGTTTGACCAAGTCAACAAAAACGAGGCTCGATTTCTAAAAAAAACCGACAAAGTTACTATTTTTGGAAAGTGGTAACAAAAATGGGTTTGGGTGACTAAATAAATGACTTTGACCAGCTTTGACCAGTTTGACCCACTTTGACCATAGTTGACCAGGTTTGACCAGCTTTGACCAGGGTTGACCAGCTTTGACCAGGGTTGACCAGTTTGACCAAGTTTGACCCAGTTTGACCATAGTTGACTAGGTTTGACCAACTTTGACCAGGTTGACCAGCTTTAACCAACGAGTTGACCAACTTTGACCTACGGTTTGAGGTTTTTACGAACTAAATAATTTGTTAGCAACAGACGATATATACTAATGAATAATGTACAACGAAACAAACTTAATCATAATGTCTAAACGAATTATTATTACAAACTTTTACCAACGGGTCGTACATGTTTTTAATAAACGAACTTGAACAACTTATTTGGACATACTAGTTGATGAACTAGCTTTAGGTGGACATTAACCCTCCATCTACACGATTGGCTTAAGTGGACACTGACCCCCACTTATACAATCGCCAGAGATGGTCTTATGAGACATCTACTTACACAACCTTATACGTTTAGGACGTTAGAAGGATTGCCCGCCGGCTTGCTTGCTTAATTGATATTTGCTTACTACTTGCAAACCTAAGGTGAGTTTCATAGCCCCTTTTTAGCTGTTTTAGCTATTTTGGGGTGAGAATACATACACACATGTTTTATACAACTGCCTTTATACATGCTTTATACAACTGTCGATACACATGTTTCATGCAACTATCTTTATACATGCTTTATAAACTGTTTTATATACACTGAATAACAACTGAAACAAAGGAAAACAAGGATAAGCAAAGGATAACGTATGAGCTCATTACGCAAGGGATAACAAAGGAAAACAAGGATAAGCAAGGGATAACGTATGAGCTCATTACGCAAGGGATAACAAAGGAAAACAAGGATAAGCAAGGATAACAAAGGAAAACAAAGGAGAGCAAATGATAACATGACACTTTTTTAACTGTTTTTGCATACGTGCAGCACAACGGAAATCTCGTGTTTCTTACTTCTGTTTACAACTGCTTACAAACCTATGAACTCACCAACTTTATGTTGACCCTTTTAGTATGTATTCTCAGGTTTACAGACGCAGTAGGACTACCCACAGGAATCAAGAAAGTAGGATGCTTTTGGAAAGCATAGCTCGAGTCGCATATTTTCAAACAGGAGATTTAATTGCATTACGATATTTTGTATCAACAATTATGTATTAGAAACCTCTAGACTATTTTATCGAACTCCAAATATTATGTAAACATTTTATTTATGGAATGTAATGTTTTTCAAACGTCTCATATAGAGGTCGTTTGCTTTAATCTTTGTGTTGTGATATTTGATTTGGTCGTAGCCCCATGACGCCTCATACTTCCGTTGCCACGTGTTTCGGGGGTGCGACATTTAGGCCACAGGTTTTACAACTATTTTCATGTTGTTGTTCGTAAGATCCATGATTACAAAATCTTACTTTTGATGTGTGATTTACAACTGCTATTTTAGAAAAACCTATGAACTCACCAACAATTATGTTGACCTTTTTAGCATACGTTTTCAGGTTTACCAGTGCAGTAGGACTACCCACAGGAAACAACATACTAGAGATCATTCAATGTAACTTGGTGCGACGATACTTGATTAGTCGCGCCCCGACCCGAACCGCTTCCGCACAGTAAATTTGGGGGTGCGACAGATTGGTATCAGAGCTAAAAGTTATAGTGAACTAGGTTGCATTAGTGCGCCTAGACTATAACTGTTTAGTTAGTATTTCCTTATTAGTTATGACTGGTTCAGGAATTGCATCATTCGAATTTAATTTAACATAACCTGATCAACTATGTACAATTAAAAGAGAAGCTGTGCCAGATCTGAAATGGTTATGGCAAACGGGAATGCATTAGTGAAATCTGACTAAGATATAAACGGGATCAAACTTATATGTGCTATACATATTAAGATTTATATGCTATATATAAATAAGTATGAGTTGAATAATTTATTTCATTGTGTAAACAACAATCAACCTAGAACCATACATCAAATGTTAAAACAATACAGATGAGTGGAAAAACCAAAAATATATAGAAGCCTAAGTAAAAGAACAAGTCTCCATGAGAGAGAGTTACAATTGGAATGATAAACAATACTAAGGATACAAAGATCAAGGTTAAGACTTGATACGATAGAAAATCAAAATTTCTTTAATCACTAAAACAACAAAATACAAAATATATCAAATACCCTAGATGTCAATATTTATTGTGTGACACCCCCAAATTTGATGATTTGCGGAAGCTTGATTTGGGTGTCACTAATCAATATACAAAGCACATAAGATATAATGAACGACCACTATATGCGTCGTTTTAAACTTGTATAGATAAAGTAAATGTTTACATCAAAATATTGTTACATTAGCTCGGTTCCTGAAATTGAGAGATTACATAGCATAATTACTTTTACAAAATATAATAATGCAGTCCAATCTCTAGTTGTATGTATGCTGACTCGAGCTAAAAGTTCCTGCTTGTGCAGCCAACCTACTGCTGGGTACCTGTGATAAATACTAAAATGGGTCAGCGAATACGCTGGTGAGCTCACAGGTTTGTATGTCAATGTATAGTTGTAAGAACCGCAAGATTTATATTGAATTTAAAATGCAATTAAGCAAAATAAAAGTTATACTGTCCATGAGCACATAGTCTGAGCTTAACTTGATTTGTCAGGCCCAATTAAGGAAACCTAACTTGAAATGCCTCCTACGAGTGTCTAATCCACACTCGTCTTCCCAAATGCTAATACATCCGTTTGACCGGTTAGTGCGTGCTAACCCGGATGAGGATTGTCAATCCCATATGATATCATATACTAACATTCACGCTATAAAATACTAGAGACTATGCTTATGGAGGACTTTAAATTGATTAGCTTGAAACTCATGTAGTATTTGAAGTTTGGCACTTGCGTTCTACTTGTAAAACAAAATCGAGTAGTAATATCACACCCCTAGTTGTAAAGCAGTGAAAATGGGGCTATGAAACTCACCTGAGTCTTGAAGTGTTTAATTTAATAAACTTGAAGTTATTAGCGGTGAATTGAAGTCCAAAGGCTTGAAACCTGGATGTGTCCACGACACTTGAATTGTTATTAATTGTACCGGTATCTCGAAAGACTACCATTTAAATTGTTTGTTTAACTTGATGTCCAAATTACCCCGATTTGGTTGATTTTATTGTTACAAGTTACTACGACTTGTTTGATTGACTTGATACAAGTTACAACGACTTGCTTGATCTTTGAAGTATGTTTTGAAAACGTGTACGGCCCGTTGGTGTTTACTTGCAACAATAATCTTGATGTTATCTCATTGATTTAGAAGTGTTATACTTGAAAAGTAAATTCCAATTATGATTGAAAAGTTGTATCGCGTAAGCGTTTTGAAGTTGTACAAGTTTGACATTTGGTGTAAAAATGTGCTTACGGAATCTAAGTACGGGGGTCCGGGGGCAGCGCCCCTGGTTAGCGGGGTCCAAGGGGCGGCAGCCCCTGGCGGGGTCCAAGGGGCAGAGCCCCTGGCTGGGGTCGAGCTGCCAGGTCAGCTTGGAAAATTTTTATTTCTACTATATTGCTTTAAGGAAAAACGCATCTGGACTTGAAATTGGGTAAAATCGAGTGATAAAATTTAGGGTCTCGACACTTAGTGAAAATCTGCGTTTTCTGGTTTGTGCGACGTAGGGTGCGACGTTGGGTGCGACGTCGCAGATCCGGACTGCGACGTTGGGCACGGCGTCGCTATGTGCGACTTTCGCAATTTAATGCGACGTTGTGCGTGGCGTCGCTATAGGCGACGTAGTTGATTTCTGCGACGTTGGGGTTTACGTCGCTAAGTGCGACGTCCGCAATTCAATGCGACGTAGAGTGCTGCGTCGCTATATGCGACGTTGAGGATTTGTGCGACGTAAGTCGCTACGTCGCATTTACGCCAGGCCAAATGCGACGTACGGGATCTGATCGGAGTTTCGACTTCAAAAACGTATTTTCCGGCCATCGATCGGTCTAATATTTTTACCCAACCCATTTTAGGACATTACAAGGTTATACAAACAACTAGCAAGTTATAAAACTTAAAAACGAGAGTTTTCGGAGTTGTGTCGGAAACTTACAAATCGCCGAAATGAAATTCCGGAAAGGTAGAAGTGTAGATCGTCGCGAGGTGGTCGTTTATTTCCAAAGGGGCTTGAAGATTCGAGGTTGTTTAACGTGTTTATTTTGTGAATTTGTGATGGTGTGGTGATTTGCAAATTAGAGAGAAATTAAGAGAGGAGAGAGAGAAAGTAAATGAGAAATGAAAGAAAAAGAGAAAAAGGAGGTGATTTTGGTGGGAGTTCAAACTCACAGTCTGCGCCTCCGCGCTCCGTGCGGTGTTCGTTTTCTCCGTCGTACAAACGTTAAATAATTATTTTATATGTTTTAATATACGTTTTAAAATGCGAATAATTATTCAGTATTTTTGTTGAAGTATTTTACTAAATATTTAGGATCTATGTTATAAAAGGTGTTTTGTTTCGTTTTGTTTGCGAAGTTACATTTGATTCGCGTTTATATTAATTGTGTAATAAAACTTGGATACGAAATATCATAACAAATAATATTCTAAGTAAAATTGCGTTATTAAATAATATTTGTATTACTTAATAAAATTGTTCACCAACGTCCGTATTTATTGTATCGAAATTCATTCGATTTGAAACTCGTACGATTTAAACAAATCGCATAATTGTAGATATATATTCAACAATATATATAATAATTGATACATTAACTAGCCTAACACATAACTAATTACATGTATTAAACTTGATTAGGCACTAAATTATAGTCCTAAATTGACGGTTGTCACATATTGTGACCCATAAAAATGCTAGGGCAATCGATAGCAACATTAGTATAGGCGAAGTAATTTCTTCAAGCGTGTCACACCCCCTATTTCGGCTTGCGGAAGCGAATCGGGTCGGGGCGTGACTAATCAATAACCAAAGCAGCAAAAGTATACAGTGAACGACTCTACATGAGATGTTGGAAAAATAGTACATTTCGTTAATATTCAAAAGTACATATCAACTAATACAGAAGTAATGCGGTAAAATCTCCAATTAGCTACATGCATGCGACTCGAGCTAATAAGTAGATCCTTCTGGGCTATCCTACTGTAGCTGCGTACCTGAGAATGCATTACTAAAAACGTCAATCGAAAGGTTGGTGAATCTCACAGGTTTGTAGTAAACAGTAATAAAAAGTTTGGTACAACAGCAGTAAGTAAATAATATTTGCAAACAGGTAATTCAGTGAGTAAGAATCAATTACACACAAGTAATTAAGTAAGTAATTTCAATCACACACCGGTGATTAAGTAAGTAATTCCAATCACACACCGGTGATTAAGTAAGTAAGGTCGGTCTATCTTGCCATGAGCCATCATAGTCAAAGCTTAACCGTAAATTTGCCCCTCGTGAGTGCAATCCAAAAACACTCATATGTAACGAGTAGAAAACACCTGTTTATACGAGTAACGGTTCGTGGTGGCGCTACCACCCCAGGTGGGGATTGTCAGTCCCATATGGATCCATATACTAAAACTCGCGCTTATCCGATAATTAACAACTATGACTTCAGAGGCCTTCATTGGATTAATGTAAACTCATGCAAATGTGATATACCAGTAAGTAGTAACTCAGTGTCGTAGTAGAATAGCAAGTTTGTAAGTTTGTACAGTGGCAAGGTAGTAAATCAGTAACGTTGTAAAACAGTGGCTCACTTCATTTGTAAAGTAGCAGAGTATCAGTATCAAAGTAAAACAGTGAGTCACTAAGTTTGTATAGTAGTAAAGTAGTTCATCAGCAACGTAGTAAGTTTGTGGAGTAGTAACTCCGTAAAGTAGTAAACCCCAAAGGTCGTAAAGTAGTAATAAGTAGTTTGTAAATCAGTAAAGCATTTTGTTTGTAACTTTGTAATACAGTAAGTACAAGAAAGTAATCAATACATTTATACATGTATTCTAGTAAAACAAGTAATGCATCTCCCCTAAAACAGTAAAACGGTAAAAATGGGGCCGTGAGACTCACCTGAGTCTAGCCGGGTAAAGCAGAAATTACGCGATAAGGTTCTCCGAACTAGTAACCTATAACGTCCTAAACACAAGAGATATATTGACATAAATATTTGAAATTATGTTAATGCTTTGCTTTTAAAGATTGTTTGAATTGAAATGTGTACTATTTGTTGGTGATGATTTTGTAATAATAATTTTCAAAAAGATATTATTTTTATGCCCGTTTCGTTGTATACTCTGAAAAAGTACATATTTAAAACGTATGAGTTATATCGTACATAATTTAATTGTTTCGTTGTAGATATATATTTATCCGAATGTATATATATTTATACCCGTATTATTTGTCATTGTGTATATATATATATATATGATTAATTATAATAATAATAATAATCTTAATAATAATAATAATAATAATAATAATAATAATAATAATAATAATAATAATAATAATAATAATAATTAATGAAATTTACTAAAATTAGAAGTTTCCAAATGTAGAAATGGAATTCTTCTAAACATGTACATAGCCCATCGGCTATCTCAAATGAGCCATACGGCTCTTTCATCTTCCAGCCGACTCAGCCGTTCGGCTATGTTTTCGTAGTCGATCGGGTATGCGTGCGTGTGTGTGTCTGATCTATTCTGTGTCCGGTTTTTGGTTCAAATTAACACAAGTTTTGACTATGTTTTCGAGTTATAACTTTGTATAATTGTTTCTATGAGGTGTTAACACAAATTTTAACCTTTCGATTGCACCATTTAAACATGTTTCAAGTTTTGATACATAATGAACTATTTTCGGTTTTCTTAGTTTCAAGCTTATCATCATCACCAACATATTTACATGTATAATTATTTACAATCATTAACAAAATCATTAATCATAACAAAACTATATAAAGGAAATGAGATGAAAATTATTCCTTACAATTATTTTTGAGATGGTAGTGATGAACCGGAGGATGATGATGATAAGTTTATTGTTAAGGTTTTAGGTTGATTACTTGTTTTTGCTACTCCATGTTGTTACTACTGCTGCTGTCTTCGTGGGTGTCGAGCAAAGAAAAAGGAAGAAGAAAAATCTAAGTGTTTGTGTTTTGTGTTTTCTTAGTTGTGAAGAGAAAGGAGTAGATACATCAAATGAATACGGAGTGAGAAACTGAAGCATGGCTTCATACAGTCTCTTGTCCCCAATAATTCAATCTCTTGTCCCTAATAATTCAAGTTAGGTGATATTTTTAACCCGTTAATTCCGGGTACGGGTATAATTAGTGCAATATAAAATTTAATATTTTATATTATTATTTTGTAGATGTCCTCCAGATACGTTATCTGAAGTCAGAAAAATAAAATTTCGATTATTTTTGCCTGTTGTACCTTTGGTACAAGTATTAATGCGAGTACCCAATTGGGTGCCAAATTTCAGTTGAATTACAAACTCATATTTTGAGGTAATGTTCCAAATACTTTCAAATGAATGAGAAAAATATAACTTTATAATATTTTGACCCTTGGGTATGTTTTACAATTGTTTCTGTTCGCGTATAATACGTTTTATATCTAATCGTATATTTAACGTGTTTTATCTCCATATTATAAATGTAAAAATACTCGTAATTAATAATTTCATTATTAATTATTTTGTGTCACAAACTTTTGTATTTATTTTGTCAGATTCGTTCCGATACGTTTGTACATAACTTTAACTAATTATGTATATATATTTAGTACTTTTTGTTTTAGTTCATACCGAGTATGAATATTTAAAGTTTAAATTTAAATCAAATTTTGGGTCATTTTTGACTGGGTGTCACATTCTCCCCTTGTTAGGAAAATTTCGTCCCGAAATTTGTTCGTGGTAATTATCGGTGTGTCTCTATGCATATCTTAAGAAAGTCGGACAAGACCTATCTAGGGTTGCCTTACTCCCCTTGTTGAACTATTGCCCTATGGCGACTAAAAGAATAGAGGAAGTGAGTTTCGATATATTTAATCATTTTGTCTGTGAAAGCAAGTTCAGTCAGTCAGTCGCTAGGGTGTAGCTACACATTGTACTAGTAGCCTAGGGTATTATGGTAATTCCTGCTGTGCTCGTAAAGTCCGTGTTATTCAGTAATATGATAGAGTGAGCTAAACTCTACTGGAGTCGCGTAGAAGTCAAGTTATAGTTTTCTAATCCTAACACATTTTTAGGATTTAAAGTACAGAATGTAGTAGCAAGTAACAATCAAAGTTCAGTAAAGCAAGTAACAAGGAAGTAGTTAGATTATTGAAGAATGGACGTACACGCGTCCTCATTCGGGTCTTGGTAGATTTTTCTTATAGAAGCAAGGATGTCATTATATACCGTGAAATTTTTGCTGACCATCTAAAATTTGAAATTTGTATAAAGTTGTGTACTATAATTAAGTTTACACGGTTATGAAATTATTATTATTATTATTTTTTTTTTTTTTTTGAAAATTTTTATAAAACATTTCGTGAGAAATTTTTGTAACATTTTCTTAGAAATACATTTGTTAGAAAATTATGATGGTAAAGGTCGGTTATAAACTTGGAGTTCGTTGAAAACTTGTGTCGGTAAATAGTTCGGTTAAAACTCTTGTCAGCGACAAGACTTTGAAAATTTTGTTTAACAAAATCCGTTGAAAAACAGGAGTTATGAAAAATTTCGGGGTAAAAGCCTGCAGAAATTTGTTGAAACAATTTTCCTAGGATACACCTAACGGTACAGTGAAGTGCGTTACAAAATGTTATAGGAGCATAGTTAGGTAGGCCGTAGTAAGCAAATACAAAGTCCTGTTCCTCATTTCAAGGGATGCTAGAGTAACTATATTTGTCGTTTTCAGTGGGGTAGGTAGTAACGAGAGTATCATCGTATAAGGCCTATTCCTATACCTTCAGTATATAATAGCCTGGAGAGTAGTATGTATTCGAGGCCTATGTATCTATATATACCAATATCACATAATAGCCTAATTATATATGTATATACCATATATACCAATATATCCACCTAGTCGTGTCTAGCTTGAAACAATTAGAAGTCCCGGTTCTCTCGTGGTCAGAGTCAGCTAATGCATTCCTGTTCAATATAACCCCTTTCAGCTCTTACATCATCTTTGTTTAGTTGTACATAGTTAGCTACGCTATGTTAAATTAAATTCGTATGATGTAATCACTGAATCGGTCATACCTAATGAGGAATACTGCCTAACGGTCATAGTCTAGGCCCACTACATGCAACCTAGTTCACTATAACCTTAGGCTCTGATACCAATCTGTCACACCCCCTATTTCGGCTTGCGGAAGCGAATCGGGTCGGGGCGTGACTAATCAATAACCAAAGCACCAAAAGTATACAGTGAACGACTCTACATGAGATGTTGGAAAAATAGTACATTTCGTTAATATTCAAAAGTACATATCAACTAATACAGAAGTAATGCGGTAAAATCTCCAATTAGCTACATGCATGCGACTCGAGCTAATAAGTAGATCCTTCTGGGCTATCCTACTGTAGCTGCGTACCTGAGAATGCATTAATAAAAACGTCAACCGAAAGGTTGGTGAATCTCACAGGTTTGTAGTAAACAGTAATAAAAAGTTTGGTACAACAGCAATAAGTAAATAATATTTGCAAACAGGTAATTCAGTGAGTAAGAATCAATTACACACAGGTAATTAAGTAAGTAATTTCAATCACACACCGGTGATTAAGTAAGTAATTCCAATCACACACCGGTGATTAAGTAAGTAAGGTCGGTCTATCTTGCCATGAGCCATCATAGTCGAAGCTTAACCGTAAATTTGCCCCTCGTGAGTGCAATCCAAAAACACTCATATGTAACGAGTAGAAAACACCTGTTTATACGAGTAACGGTTCGTGGTGGCGCTACCACCCCAGGTGGGGATTGTCAGTCCCATATGGATCCATATACTAAAACTCGGGCTTATCCGATAATTAACAACTATGACTTCAGAGGCCTTCATTGGATTAACGTAAACTCATGCAAATGTGATATACCAGTAAGTAGTAACTCAGTGTCGTAGTAGAATAGCAAGTTTGTAAGTTTGTACAGTGGCAAGGTAGTAAATCAGTAACGTAGTAAAACAGTGGCTCACTTCATTTGTAAAGTAGCAGAGTATCAGTATCAAAGTAAAACAGTGAGTCACTAAGTTTGTATAGTAGTAAATGTGACACCCGTCAAATTAGGACTAGAATTTAGTGCCTAATCAAGTTTTAATACATGTAATTAGTTCTGTGTTAGGCTAATTAATGTATCAATTATTATATATATTGTTAAATATATATATATACCTACACAATTATGCGGTTTGTTTAAATCGTACGAATCTCAAATCGAATGGAATTCGACACAATTAATACGGACGTTGGTGTAAAATTTATTAAAGTAATACAAACACTATCCAATAACTCAATTTTATTAGGAATATTATTTATTGTAATATTTCGTGGTCAATTCGTATTGCATAAAAAAACATATATATAATTAAAATACAAACGCGCAAACAAATATAACGAATTTCATTTTTAATATCATAAATAGATAATTGGTAAAATTTTACAATAAAACATTTTGTAATAATTTATAATTTAAAATGTATCTTTAAATAAATAAAATAAATATTTAACGTTAAATGACGGAGAAAAAGAACACCACGCGGAGTACGGGACGGAGACTGTGAGGTGAGGCTTTCACCAACACCCCACCTCTCCTTTCATTTTTCTTTCATTTCCATTTCAACCAAACACACACTTATACCAAATACTCTCTCAACCAAAAATCATCAAATTTTCGGAATCATCAAATCCGACCACAAAATTTACATTTTTGGAACCACCATCAAGTGAGGAACAAGATTAACAAAAGCTCTACCATCATTTTCGGCCTCCATCTTCTTCGATTTGCATTTGTAAGAAATTTCTTAAAAACTTAGATTTGTTCATTTTGATGTAATATTTTGATGTTTTGATGTTTACACAACTTATATATGTCCATTACAAAGAATAGAACACAGTTTTATAGCTTAAAAACGAGTTTAAATTGGGTTTTGGTCGGAAAAATAGCGAACAGCCGGACTTTCTGGGCTGGTGTTCATCCATGTGACACAAGCCTTGTGTCGCATGTTGTGTCGCATTTTGGCTTTTGTGTCGCATAAAATTCATTGTGTCATACCTTATGTCGTATCAGATAATTAGTGTCGCAAGTCTTGCGACATTACGACTATGTCGCATACCCCATACGACACAACCACTATGTCGCTGTTGAATCAGCATTTCGCATCCATGCGACACAACCCTTGTGTCGTATGGACATTGTGTCGCACTCATATGCGACACAACCCTTGTGTCGCATAACCCATTTAGTGTCGCATGATTGTGTCACATAAAACAGCAGGATTTCAAAATACAATTTCACTAAGTGTCGAACTATTACAACTTCAACCCGCTATACAATGTGACTTTTCAAACACTATGAGACATACTTTTTGAGGTTAACATGTCAAAACATAATGAGAACATTGAAATATTTAAATTTCGTCGATCACCAACGGGCCGTACAAGTTTTCACAACTTTTCTTAAAATCAAACAAGTCGTTGTAACTTGTATCAATTCAATCAAACAAGTCGTTGTAACTTGTATCAAGTCAGTCAAACAAGTCGTAATAACTTGTAACTACTTAATCAACCAAATCGTAGTAATTTGGACATGTATACATAGTTGTATAACAACTACAAAGGTAGTCCTTTGGGATATCTGTACAATTAATAACAATTCAAGTGTCGTGGACACATTCAGGTTTCAAGTCTTTGGACACCAACTCACAACTAATTACTTCGGGCTTATTAAATTAACACTTCAAGACTCAGGTGAGTTTCATGGCCCCATTTTCACTACTTTTACTAGGGGTGTGATATTACTACTCTATTTTGTTTTACAAGTAGAACGCAAGTACCAACCTTCAAATACTACATGAGTTTCAAGCTAATCAATTTAAAGTCCTCTATAGCATAGTCTCTAATATTTTAGCGTGAATGTTAGTATATGATATCATATGGGATTGACAATCCTCATCCGGGTTAGCACGCACTAATCGGTCAAACGGATGTATTAGCATTTGGGAAGACGAGTGTAGATTAGACACTCGTAGGAGGCATTTCAAGTTAGGTTTCCTTAAGTGGGCCTGACAAATCAAGTTAAGCTCAGACTATGTGCTCATGGACAGTATAACTTTTATTTTGCTTAATTGCATTTTAAATTCAATATAAATCTTGCGGTTCTTACAACTATACATTGACATACAAACCTGTGAGCTCACCAGCGTTTTCGCTGACCCATTTTAGTATTTATCACAGGTACCCAGCAGTAGGTTGGCTGCACAATCAGGAATTATTAGCTCGAGTCAGCATTCATACAACTAGAGATTTGATTGCATTATTATATTTTGTAAAAGTATTTATGCTATGTAATCTCTCAATTTCAGGAATCGAGCTAATGTAACTATATTTTTGATGTAAACATTTACTTTATCTATACAAGTTTAAAACGACGCATATAGTGGTCGTTCATTGTATCTTATGTGCTTTGTATATTGATTAGTGACACCCAAATCGAGCTTCCGCAAATCATTAAATTTGGGGGTGTCACAGATTGGTATCAGAGCCTAAGGTTATAGTGAACTAGGTTGCATTTAGTGGACCTAGACTATGACCGTTAGGCAGTATTCCCTATTAGGTATAACCAGTTCAGGGATTACAGCATACGAATTTAATTTAACATAGCTTGATCAACTATGTACAATTAAATAAAGATGATGTAAGATCTGAAGGAAGTTATGGCTGAACAGGATACATTAGTTGACTCTGACCTCGAGAGAAACGGGACTCAAAACACGTCTGTGCTAGACACTCAATAGGTTATTATGTGATATACATATATTTACATGAATAGACCTCATTACAACTTTAGGCTATATTATATTATATGAATATAGGCCTCTTTCTCTCTAACGTTTTGTCTTGGGATGACAAACACACCACTAGTTCATCACACTCGGACTAGTACCTTATTTCATTTCCTTGTTCTTTCTTACTCAGCATCATGCCTCCTCGTCGTCAAATTACCCTTAGCGAAGCTGAGATCGCGGGAATCATTGCCCGCAGTGTGACCGAAGCCTTGGCTACCCGAACACCACCCGGTAGCGAGGACACAACAACCAATACTCCACCACCTAAACCTTGCTCCTATAAGGACTTTCTTAGCTGTAAACCGCTATACTTCAAGGGCACGGAAGGTGCCATTGGCTTAATCAGTTGGATTGAGCGCATGGAATCTGTTTTCAGTCTCTGCGATTGCACTGAGAACAACAAGGTCAAATTCGCTGCTTACACCTTTCAGGAAGGTGCACTCACGTGGTGGAAAACCCACGCAAACTCTGTAGGTCTTGAGGTTGCAAATCGGCTTCCTTGGGCCGAACTGAAGAAGAAACTGACAGAAAAATACTGTCCTGAAGAGGAATTGCACAGGCTGGAAGAAGAATTCTGGCATCTGGAGGTGCAGGGAAATGATGTTGCTGAATATACCACCAAATTTCAGTAGTTTGCTTTATTATGCCCGAGTTTGGTCGAACCGGAAAGTAAGGGCATTAAGAAATACATTCGTGGACTCCCCGAGAACATCCAGGGAAACGTCGCTTCATCCAAACCAACCACCACTGAGAGTGCCATTCGATTGGCCCACGAACTCATGGCCCTAGTTGTCAGCCGTGAGACCTCCAACACCTCATCCTCCAACAACAACAAACGCAAATCCACTGAACACCACCACAACTCCAACAAGAAAAACAACGCCATCCAAGTTTACACCACCAACTCTGAATCCAACCGCAGCTACACCGGGGACAGGCCTTATTGTCCCAAGTGCGACTATCACCATTTTGGTCAGTGCAATCCCCCTTGCAACAACTGCAGGAGGTACGGGCATTTGACTAAGGATTGCCGAGCCCCCAAATCCAACAACAACCCCTCTGACAAAAATACCCGACAACCTAAGTCCTGCTACGAATGTGGAAACCCAGGACACTTTAGGGATTCTTGCCCAAAATTGAAGAATAAGGGCAACAACAACAACAACCACCGCAACAACAACAACGCCAAAAGTAACGCCTTCGTGATCAACTCAGGGGATGCCCGTCAGGACCCGAACGTGGTCACGGGTATGTTCCTCCTCAACAATTTAACTGCTTCCATTCTGTTTGATACTGGTGCCGATAAAAGTTTTATTTCCGATGAATTTTGCCCTCTACTTGACATCACACCTATTGCTTTAGACGTTAAGTACACAGTAGAGCTAGCTAATGGCCAATTGATAGAAACCGATAGTGTGATACCTAATTGCACTTTAAATCTAGCCGACGAAATCTTCTCCATAGATCTTATGCCTATTGAGATAGGAAGTTTCGATGTCATCGTAGGCATGGACTGGTTATCCGAACATCGCGCCGAAATCATTTGTTACGACAAAATTGTTCGCATACCTCTCGCCGTCGGTAGAACCTTGATCATACAGGGGGAGACCGGTGGGACGAGGCTCAACATCATATCTTGCCTAAAAACCCGGAAATTTCTGAGAAAGGGTTATCCATCAATCCTCGCGCACATCATGGAGAAAAAGTCGGAGGAGAAGCGACTTGAGGATGTTCCTATTGTTCGAGACTTTCCAGAAGTCTTTCCTGAGGAACTACCTGGTCTACCACCCCCAAGACAGGTTGAGTTCTCAATCGACCTTGTACCAGGTGTTGCGCCTGTGGCCCGAGCACCATACCATTTAGCTCCATCCGAACTTCAGGAGCTGTCCACCCAGTTACAAGAACTCCTGGAATGAGGGTTTATCAGGCCGAGTTCTTCACCTTGGGGAGCTCCGGTCCTATTTGTTAAGAAGAAAGATGGTTCTTTTCGAATGTGTATCGACTATCGAGAATTGAACAAATTAACTGTCAAGAACCGGTATCCACTCCCTCGAATCGATGACCTGTTCGACCAACTTCAAGGGTCGAGTTGTTATTCAAAGATTGATCTCCGATCCGGTTATCACCAATTGCGTGTTCGCGAGGCCGATATTCCAAAAACCGCTTTCAGAACCCGTTACGGGCATTACGAATTCCAAGTGATGCCATTCGGCCTAACCAATGCACCAGCTGTATTCATGGACCTTATGAATCGGGTGTGTAAACCTTACCTTGATAAGTTTGTCATTGTCTTCATCGATGACATCCTCATATATTCACGAAGCAAAGAAGAGCATGCGCAACACCTCAGAACCATCCTTGAACTACTTAAACACGAGGAGCTCTATGCCAAGTTCTCTAAGTGTGAGTTCTGGATCAAAACCGTTCAATTCCTTGGTCACGTGATTGACAGTCAGGGGATTCACGTCGACCCGTCAAAAATTGAGGCTATCAAAGACTGGCAATCGCCAACCACTCCGACCGAAGTACGGCAGTTTTTAGGACTGGCCGGATACTATCGACGATTCATCGAAAATTTCTCCAAGATAGCCATACCACTCACGACGCTGACCCAGAAAGACAAAAAGTTTGACTGGACTGATAAACAAGAATCGGCATTCCAACTCTTAAAACAAAAGCTTGGCAGCGCTCCTATCCTATCATTACCCGAAGGCACCGATGACTTCGTGGTATACTGCGATGCTTCTCATCAAGATCTCGGTTGTGTGCTCATGCAACGAGACAAAGTCATAGCTTATGCTTCCCGACAGCTCAAGATTCATGAAAAGAATTACACCACCCACGACCTCGAGCTAGGAGCTGTCGTTTTTGCTCTAAAAATCTGGAGACATTACCTTTACGGTACCAGATGCACAATCTTTACAGACCACAAAAGTCTCCAACACATATTCGATCAGAAGGATCTCAACATGAGGCAACGTCGATGGGTCGAGTTGCTTACTGATTACGACTGCGAACTCAAATATCATCCAGGCAAAGCAAATGTTGTTGCTGACGCCCTCAGTCGAAAAGAGCGAGTGAAACCACTTCGGGTTCGAGCCCTCAGTATGACCATTCACAACAATTTAAACATTCAAATTCTCACTGCTCAACTCGAAGCCTTAAAACCCGAAAATGTCAAAGATGAAGCCTTGCGGGGCATGGATAAACAATTCGAAATCAGACCTAACGGGATTAGGTATTTCTCAAACCGAATCTGGTTGCCTAAATTTGGGAACCTACGAGACTTGGTGATGGATGAAGCTCACAAGTCCAAATATTCTATCCATCCGGGATCCGATAAAATGTACCACGGTATCAAGGACTTCTACTGGTGGCCGAACATGAAAGCTGAGATCGCCACCTATGTCAGCAAGTGCCTTACTTGCTCCAAAGTCAAAATCGAATATCAAAAACCTTCTGGTTTACTTCAACAACCCAGTCTTCCTGAATGGAAATGGGAACAAATTGCCATGGACTTCATAACCAAACTACCCAAATCGTCGAGCGGTTGCTATACCATTTGGGTGATCGTGGATCGTCTCACAAAGTCTGCTCACTTCCTGGCAATCAAGGAATCCGACAAAATGGAACGCCTCACCAACATTTATCTGAAGGAAATCGTGACCAAACACGGTGTTCCAATCTCAATTATCTCCGATAGGGATAGTCGTTTCACTTCACAATTTTGGCAATCACTTCAAAAATCTCTGGGTACTCGACTTGACATGAGTACCGCATACCATCCTCAAACAGACGGTCAAAGTGAACGAACCATTCAAACACTTGAAAACATGCTACGGGCCTGCGTAGTAGACTTCGGTGTAAACTGGGAAAAACATCTACCATTGTGCGAGTTCTCGTACAACAACAGTTATCATACCAGCATCAAAGCTGCACCCTTCGAGGCACTGTACGGTCGTAAGTGCCGGTCGCCTATCTGTTGGACCGAAGTTGGGGATAGCCAACTCACAGGTCCAGAAATCATTCACGAGACGACCGAGAGAATCGTTGAAATTCAAAACAAACTCAAAGCCGCGCGTGATCGTCAGAAAAGTTATGCTGACGTGAGACGCAAACCACTCGAGTTCCAAGTTGGGGATCGAGTTCTACTCAAAATATCGCCTTGGAAAGGCGTAATCCGATTTGGCAAACGAGGGAAGTTGAATCCCAGATACATTGGACCATTCGAGATCCTCGAAAGGATTGGTCCAGTGGCTTATCGATTGCAGCTGCCATCTGAACTCAGCAGCGTGCATCCCACATTTCATGTTTCAAATCTGAAGCAGTGTCTGTCTGATGAGGCACTTATCATTCCACTTGATGAAATTCGAGTTGACGAGAAACTTCACTTTGTTGAGGAACCCGCCGAGATCATGGACCGTGAGGTCAAACAACTTAAACAAAGTCGTATTCCCATCGTCAAAGTTAGGTGGAATTCGCGGCGCGGTCCGGAATTCACCTGGGAACGGGAAGACCAAATGCGACTCAAGTACCCTCAACTCTTCACTGATTCAACGTCAAACACAACTTCAACATAAATTTCGGGACGAAATTCTTCTAACAGGGGGAGAATGTGACACCCGTCAAATTAGGACTAGAATTTAGTGCCTAATCAAGTTTTAATACATGTAATTAGTTCTGTGTTAGGCTAATTAATGTATCAATTATTATATATATTGTTAAATATATATATACCTACACAATTATGCGGTTTGTTTAAATCGTACGAATCTCAAATCGAATGGAATTCGACACAATTAATACGGACGTTGGTGTAAAATTTATTAAAGTAATACAAACACTATCCAATAACTCAATTTTATTAGGAATATTATTTATTGTAATATTTCGTGGTCAATTCGTATTGCATAAAAAAACATATATATAATTAAAATACAAACGCGCAAACAAATATAACGAATTTCATTTTTAATATCATAAATAGATAATTGGTAAAATTTTACAATAAAACATTTTGTAATAATTTATAATTTAAAATGTATCTTTAAATAAATAAAATAAATATTTAACTTTAAATGACAGAGAAAACGAACACCACGCGGAGTACGGGACGGAGACTGTGAGGTGAGGCTTTCACCAACACCCCACCTCTCCTTTCATTTTTCTTTCATTTCCATTTCAACCAAACACACACTTATACCAAATACTCTCTCAACCAAAAATCATCAAATTTTTGGAATCATCAAATCCGACCACAAAATTTACATTTTTGGAACCACCATCAAGTGAGGAACAAGATTAACAAAAGCTCTACCATCATTTTCGGCCTCCATCTTCTTCGATTTGCATTTGTAAGAAATTTCTTAAAAACTTAGATTTGTTCATTTTGATGTAATATTTTGATGTTTTGATGTTTACACAACTTATATATGTCCATTACAAAGAATAGAACACAGTTTTATAGCTTAAAAACGAGTTTAAATTGGGTTTTGGTCGGAAAAATCGCGAACAGCCGGACTTTCTGGGCTGGTGTTCATCCATGCGACACAAGCCTTGTGTCGCATGTTGTGTCGCATTTTGGCTTTTGTGTCGCATAAAATTCATTGTGTCGTACCTTATGTCGTATCAGATAATTAGTGTCGCAAGTCTTGCGACATAACGACTATGTCGCATACCCCATACGACACAACCACTATGTCGCTGTTGAATCAGCATTTCGCATCCATGCGACACAACCCTTGTGTCGTATGGACATTGTGTCGCACTCATATGCGACACAACCCTTGTGTCGCATAACCCATTTAGTGTCGCATGATTGTGTCGCATAAAACAGCAGGATTTCAAAAT
The DNA here is from genome assembly GCA_949592205.1 of Helichrysum umbraculigerum. Classification (NCBI taxonomy): domain Eukaryota; kingdom Viridiplantae; phylum Streptophyta; class Magnoliopsida; order Asterales; family Asteraceae; genus Helichrysum; species Helichrysum umbraculigerum. Next base: position 97,711,159 of record CATIUR010000002.1, on the reverse strand, counting down.
ACAATTTCACTAAGTGTCGAACTATTACAACTTCAACCCGCTATACAATGTGACTTTTCAAACACTATGAGACATACTTTTCGAGGTTAACATGTCAAAACATAATGAGAACATTGAAATATTTAAATTTCGTCGATCACCAACGGGCCGTACAAGTTTTCACAACTTTTCTTAAAATCAAACAAGTCGTTGTAACTTGTATCAATTCAATCAAACAAGTCGTTGTAACTTGTATCAAGTCAGTCAAACAAGTCGTAATAACTTGTAACTACTCAATCAACCAAATCGTAGTAATTTGGACATGTATACATAGTTGTATAACAACTACAAAGGTAGTCCTTTGGGATATCTGTACAATTAATAACAATTCAAGTGTCGTGGACACATTCAGGTTTCAAGTCTTTGGACACCAACTCACAACTAATTACTTCGAGCTTATTAAATTAACACTTCAAGACTCAGGTGAGTTTCATGGCCCCATTTTCACTACTTTTACTAGGGGTGTGATATTACTACTCTATTTTGTTTTACAAGTAGAACGCAAGTACCAACCTTCAAATACTACATGAGTTTCAAGCTAATCAATTTAAAGTCCTCTATAGCATAGTCTCTAATATTTTAGCGTGAATGTTAGTATATGATATCATATGGGATTGACAATCCTCATCCGGGTTAGCACGCACTAATCGGTCAAACGGATGTATTAGCATTTGGGAAGACGAGTGTAGATTAGACACTCGTAGGAGGCATTTCAAGTTAGGTTTCCTTAAGTGGGCCTGACAAATCAAGTTAAGCTCAGACTATGTGCTCATGGACAGTATAACTTTTATTTTGCTTAATTGCATTTTAAATTCAATATAAATCTTGCGGTTCTTACAACTATACATTGACATACAAACCTGTGAGCTCACCAGCGTTTTCGCTGACCCATTTTAGTATTTATCACAGGTACCCAGCAGTAGGTTGGCTGCACAAGCAGGAATTATTAGCTCGAGTCAGCATTCATACAACTAGAGATTTGATTGCATTATTATATTTTGTAAAAGTAATTATGCTATGTAATCTCTCAATTTCAGGAATCGAGCTAATGTAACTATATTTTTGATGTAAACATTTACTTTATCTATACAAGTTTAAAACGACGCATATAGTGGTCGTTCATTATATCTTATGTGCTTTGTATATTGATTAGTGACACCCAAATCGAGCTTCCGCAAATCATTAAATTTGGGGGTGTCACAGTAAAGTAGTTCATCAGCAACGTAGTAAGTTTGTGGAGTAGTAACTCCGTAAAGTAGTAAACCCCAAAGGTCGTAAAGTAGTAATAAGTAGTTTGTAAATCAGTAAAGCATTTTGTTTGTAACTTTGTAATACAGTAAGTACAAGAAAGTAATCAATACATTTATACATGTATTCTAGTAAAACAAGTAATGCATCTCCCCCAAAAGAGTAAAACGGTAAAAATGGGGCCGTGAGACTCACCTGAGTCTAGCCGGGTAAAGCAGAAATTACGCGATAAGGTTCTCCGAACTAGTAACCTATAACGTCCTAAACACAAGAGATATATTGACATAAATATTTGAAATTATGTTAATGCTTTGCTTTTAAAGATTGTTTGAATTGAAATGTGTACTATTTGTTGGTGATGATTTTGTAATAATAATTTTCAAAAAGATATTATTTTTATGCCCGTTTCGTTGTATACTCTGAAAAAGTACATATTTAAAAAGTATGAGTTATATCGTACATAATTTAATTGTTTCGTTGTAGATATATATTTATCCGAATGTATATATATTTATACCCGTATTATTTGTCATTGTGTATATATATATATATATGATTAATTATAATAATAATAATAATCTTAATAATAATAATAATAATAATAATAATAATAATTAATGAAATTTACTAAAATTAGAAGTTTCCAAATGTAGAAATGGAATTCTTCTAAACATGTACATAGCCCATCGGCTATCTCAAATGAGCCATACGGCTCTTTCATCTTCCAGCCGACTCAGCCGTTCGGCTATGTTTTCGTAGTCGATCGGGTATGCGTGCGTGTGTGTGTCTGATCTATTCTGTGTCCGGTTTTTGGTTCGAATTAACACAAGTTTTGACTATGTTTTCGAGTTATAACTTTGTATAATTGTTTCTATGAGGTGTTAACACAAATTTTAACCTTTCGATTGCACCATTTAAACATGTTTCAAGTTTTGATACATAATGAACTATTTTCGGTTTTCTTAGTTTCAAGCTTATCATCATCACCAGCATATTTACATGTATAATTATTTACAATCATTAACAAAATCATTAATCATAACAAAACTATATAAAGGAAATGAGATGAAAATTATTCCTTACAATTATTTTTGAGATGGTAGTGATGAACCGGAGGATGATGATGATAAGTTTATTGTTAAGGTTTTAGGTTGATTACTTGTTTTTGCTACTCCATGTTGTTACTACTGCTGCTGTCTTCGTGGGTGTCGAGCAAAGAAAAAGGAAGAAGAAAAATCTAAGTGTTTGTGTTTTGTGTTTTCTTAGTTGTGAAGAGAAAGGAGTAGATACATCAAATGAATACGGAGTGAGAAACTGAAGCATGGCTTCATACAGTCTCTTGTCCCCAATAATTCAATCTCTTGTCCCTAATAATTCAAGTTAGGTGATATTTTTAACCCGTTAATTCCGGGTACGGGTATAATTAGTGCAATATAAAATTTAATATTTTATATTATTATTTTGTAGATGTCCTCCAGATACGTTATCTGAAGTCAGAAAAATAAAATTTCGAATATTTTTGCCTGTTGTACCTTTGGTACAAGTATTAATGCGAGTACCCAATTGGGTGCCAAATTTCAGTTGAATTACAAACTCATATTTTGAGGTAATGTTTCAAATACTTTCAAATGAATGAGAAAAATATAACTTTATAATATTTTGACCCTTGGGTATGTTTTACAATTGTTTCTGTTCGCGTATAATACGTTTTATATCTAATCGTATATTTAACGTGTTTTATCTCCATATTATAAATGTAAAAATACTCGTAATTAATAATTTCATTATTAATTATTTTGTGTCACAAACTTTTGTATTTATTTTGTCAGATTCGTTCCGATACGTTTGTACATAACTTTAACTAATTATGTATATATATTTAGTACTTTTTGTTTTAGTTCATACCGAGTATGAATATTTAAAGTTTAAATTTAAATCAAATTTTGGGTCATTTTTGACCGGGTGTCACAAAGCGACATAAACATTAAACAGACAATGGACGCAACCGTTAAAACAATAGCAAAAACTATGACGGGCTGAAGCATCGTTAAAACCTTTGGATGTAAGGTGAAGTATATAGAGAAGAAAATAAGGAAATGGTGTGTGAAATTATCAGAGGTTTTAATCACCTAATTATATACAAAATGTAGCCGTTAAATTACTATTCATCACCGCTAGGTTACGGTTCACAGCTGTTATATATATATATATATATATATATATATATTGTCGGAGTGTGTGCATGTTTATTGTGCATGCGTAACTAAATTCACCCGTTGAAAAACATAGACAAACACAAAATGTGTATGATCAAATTGTTGGAGATTACATGTCCTTTCAACTCTAACCTATTTGTATTTGTGTAAAAAAAAAAAAAAAAAAAAAAAAACTGCACTTATTCTCATTCATTCATAGGTTATTTGTAAATAAGTCTCATATGCATTACGTGAAAACATGGATTTCAATCAAGCTACCAATTGTTTCATATCATGCTCACTTGATCAACAATTCCATATCATACACCAACCAATTTTCATGCACATACAGAGTGACCACTGTTCTTATCCTTGCATTTGATTCTTGTAGCCACCCACATGCAAAACCCATGCACATGAAAATGTTAACTTCTACTCATTTACAGATTCATTGCTAACCTGCAATGTATCAAAATTACTCTTCACTATTAATAACTCACTACCAGTCACTCACACTAGATTGCATTTAGATAAATTACTACTCAGTCAATGCATTATATTTCACTAATTTACAGTTTTCTCCCCTACTTAAATTCGTCTATCACTCTTTTGTAACATAATTCGTATTAGAACGACAAATAAATGGGTCACTATCACTTTACACAGCCTGGCATCTATATTATTATTTTTTCTTTCTCAAACTCTGAGCCGAAAAGTCAGAAATAAAATCTTCAAATGTCAAACACGATTTAGACCTTTTATTTAAAACATACACGTGAACTTCTCACACTTTTGTCGTTTCATCGTTAGACTTATAAAATAATCGTGATTTACAACAGTTGCAAACATTAGATGTCAGTGTTACCACAGCTATCCTTACCACTATAAATTTAGTGTAATCAATCTTCATAACATACCCTCCTATATCATTATATCAGTTCAAGACTTCTTTCAATATAATCATATCTCTTTAGTACACCCAAATTACAACCAAGAAGAACCACTAGCTAGTCAACAAGATAAACTGTCTAATGGAAAATATCGATCTAAATGAAGTACCTAGTTCAGAAGATCCAACGTTGGGACATAGATTGTGACAACAGATCTAGCTTGAAATAGGACTGGTGTAATTATTATTGCATTTGTACATTGGTTTAGATTTGTAAATAAATATTTGTTTTGTTAGTAATATTCGTTAAACATATTATTGTGTTAAGTTAGACGAATAATTAAATACGAAATAAATACGTTTGCTGCGAGTTGAGTTCTCAGGTTGCGAGCCTAACGAGGCGAGATGAGAACTGGATCCGCAGGAAGTGTCTGGCGAGCCGAGTTAATGGACTTGGGCTGCGAGTTGGGCTGGACTCGCCGGCCCATGCGAGCCGAGCCAAGACAGATTATATAAACGATTTTCTCTTAGAAAATCGTTAACACTTTTGATACTTTTGCTGATCTGCGAACTCAGTAACCCAGAGAAAAACATATACCTAACGGCTAGGCTTTGACATATTATTCGTTTAAAGTTAAGCTTTATAAACGCAATTACGAACGTATTCGTTACTAGTAAGATAACACCGTATTGAGGGATTCCGCACCTTAATACTACAGATAACGAAGTTATCGATCCTAGAACTAGGGGACTTACATCTGGTATCAGAGCTTTCGGGCTAAATACGAGTGTGTTCGTGAGTTTTAGTAATATTGCGTTTTTGATTCGGGTCGTTTTTACGTGCTTTCTTGCAATACTAACGATCAAAATCATTCTCTGGACGTTTTAGGGTTTGTTTACTGTCGAAATTCTCAGTTTCAGTTGTAAAAATACCTTAACATTCGTTTTTCGGATTTAACAGCCGTTTCGCGAGTTGAGATTAGGGTTCCAGCTTCGCCTGCGAACCGAGTTGAACTAGCGAGTCGAACTGAGGCTTGCGAGTCGAACCGAGATCCCTCGCGAATCGACATCACTTGCGAATCGACATCTTTAGCAATCCGAACTGAGACTTGCGAATCGACGTATTCTGCGAGTCGAGCTGAGATTGCGAGTTGAGCTGAGTCCTGCGAGTTGAGTTTTCTGAATTCGCTGAAACAGTTTAATTTTACGTTTTTAAGATGTCTGACTTAAATAGAATGATCGAAATGGACCACGAGGTGGGAAAGTCAAACGTTCCACCTAAGTTGTTAAGGATCGAAGATTACTACAATTGGAAGGACAGATTTGAATCTTACTGTAGATTCCATGACCTGTCAATCTGGATGTGTATCAAGAGTGGATACACCGCACCTACTCAAACTGTTCAAAATGCCACTGTGGTTCTTACCTATGCGAACATGAGTGATCAAGAGAAGGAAGCTTACAGAAATGAAAATAAAGCACATTCTTGCATAAAGATGTGTCTTCCTAAAGAAATCACTCATCAACTGAAGTCTTTTCATACTGTTAGAACGCTCTGGGAAGCTCTAGAGAAAAGAGGTGAGGGAAGTCCACAGGTGAGAGCTGGCAAGAGGAGTCTTCTCAAAAAGCAGTTTACTATGTTTAAAGCTTTAAAAGGAGAAGATCTTGATGCCTATGTCACGCGTTTCTACCATCTGCTAAGTGAATTAGAATACCATGAGATTGTTGAAGAAGAAGTAGCTAAAACCGACAAGTTTCTTGAGGGTTTGCCTTCTAAATGGGAAATGTATGGCGTTATGATTAAGGATAACGAAACCAGGTATTCTACTATGACCTTAGAGCAAGTCATTGACAAGCTGAAAGGTTATGATTTCTCCAGAAAGTCAAGAGATAGTGATTCTGATCAGGTTCAGAACCCTGGGTTGTATCATGGAAAGTCAAGTCTTTCGACTGCGTCATCTAGTTCGACCACTGCACTGTTAGTTGGTGATACTAGTGAAAATGGAGAACTGATTTCTGAAGATCTGTGCTTTATTTCCTCCTCTAGTGATGAGACAAAGGGAAAGAATTCTGAGAAGTCACCTCAAGAGCATCAGAAGATGCCGATGAGTGTGAAATCTGCTGAACAGCAACTGTCTGTTCTTGCTTCCTTTGTTGCATCATATGAGAACTACATAGAGGGAAAGATCAATGATCATGTTCTATTTGACAAGGATTATGAGCAGATAGATCCGGATTATGTTGAGGAATTGGAACTTCAAGAGATGTTAGCATTAGTTTCAAGAAAAGTTAAAAATTTCCTCAAGAGAACTGGTAGAAAAGTGTTGGGCAATAGATCAGGGTTTGATAAAACCAAGGTCAGATGCTTTAACTGTCAGGGTATTGGTCATTTTGCTAGAGAATGCCAAAGACCTAAAGTAGAAGCACAAGGAAAACAAGGTTTGGGAAGTACTCTTGCTTCCAAAGCCTTAGTGGTGAAGCAGTTAGATGGCTCTTATGATTGGCAAGCTCATTCTGAGGAAGCCTTGATGGCCGAGATCGAAGAGACAACTGCTGGATCAGTGTCCTACATGCCCACTGATATGGAACAGAAAGTAGAGGTGCCTGAGTCTGAAGTGAAGGCAAGTGATAATGACGTGCTATATATGGATTCAACTCCAGATATGAGTCCTAAAGAATTCGTGGCACGCATGGCTGAATTACAAACTGACAAGAAGAATGTATGTTTAGATATTCTTAATCTTGCTGATGTTTGTTACTTAGTTACTGATTTACAATCTCAAAATAGTGTTTTAACTGTGTCAAATAGCAATCTGTCATCACAATTGAATATGGATAAGGAATCCTATAAGACTGTTAGATCTGAACTTGATCAAGCTATTATGGATATTCGTAGATTAAGTGATGATAAACAAGTCTTAAAAGATAAAATTAAGCCTGATGCTTCGGATAGAACTAAACTTAGAGATACCATAAGTGAAAAATCTGTTGTCATAGATGGTCTCTATATGAATATCAAAGACTTAAATGAGACAATTGCTAGTAAGGATCAGGAAATAGTGAACCTTAACTTAAGGTTAATTGAGCAAAACCGTAAACTTGAGAACTATAGGACATCTCAAATGGATAAAATGTTAGATGCTCAACGTAGTGTAAAGGACAAGACTGGGTTAGGTTACAATGATGTATCCCCTCCTTTTAATGCCAATTACACTCCTATTCCTGAAGATTCTGAGATGACTGAAGTTAATCCTGAGATTTCAGTAGCTGATAAACCTGAACAGTCAGAGGCACATAAAGATGTTATTAAGAACGTATCATTAGATAATAGCAAGGCTTCTCAGTTCACCAAAATACAGTTTGTATCGGGTGGAGTGATTAACGATGCTAAGATTGATGATAAAGTTGATAAGGAACATTTTAAACCTTTAGTGCCTAAGACTCCGGATGAGAAAGCAAAAGTGAGTAAATCACGCAAGCAGATGTCATGTTTCAAGTGTCATCAAAAGGGACACGTGGCTTCGTGTTGTCCTAACAAAAAGCCTGAAACACCACATAAGCTTGTGATGGATGAAAAGACACAGACCGACTCTAGTATGACTGTAGATGAGTTAGATACCAAACCTAAGTTAGGTAATAAACCTGTTAACATTCTTAAAAGAGATGGTAAACATAGTGTCTCCCCACCTAAACCTAAACGGCCATATACTCAAAGTGATAATTCTGTCTATAAGTCTAGGGATGTGACACCGTCGAGGTTTAGAACTTCAAGTAGAGGCCATAGTCATTATGAGAGTGGTACTACTTCGCGATCACATGAGTTTAATTATAATGATCATAATAGAGCTCATAATTATGTGCCTAAGAGGTTCTCCTCAAATTCACCTCTTAAGGCTGATCGTCCACAAACTCAAGCTACTTCGAAAGTAACCAAAGCTCCTGATGGGAAGGATGGTTATTTTAAAGAGCTTAAGTTTGTTGATGATAAGGGACAAACCAAGACCGTAATGACTTGGGTCCTTCTTGATAACTGATCGTATTTTGTGTTATGTGCAGGAGCATGCTGTGAACAAGGACAGCTGGTTGTATGTAGACAGTAGATGCTCGAGGCACATGACCGGAGAAAGAAGTCTACTGAAGGACTTCAAGGAGAGTCTCAAGCAAAAACTAAACTTTGCAGGAGATAAAGGAGGAGTAATTTTGGGAAAAGGAAAAGTTTCAAATGGAACTTTGACTATTGAGGATGTGAACTATGTTGAAGAACTAACTCACAACCTAGTGAGTGTTTCCCAAGTCTGTGACAAAGGTCATCCAGTTTATTTCAATGAAAATGAGGCCTTAGTCCTGAAGCCAGGTTTCAAAATTCCTGATAAATGGATATTGATGAGGGCTCCAAGGAAGAAGGAAATCTATGCTATCAACATGGGTGTTCCTAACTCTTCAATGGTGTCTACATGTTTATTATCCAAGGCTTCAGAAACAGACGCATTATTATGGCATAGGAGAATGGCACACCTGAACTGGATAAAGATGAATTATATAACCAAAAATGGTTTAGTTCTAGGTGTACCACAAAAACGTTTCGAGTCTGAGGATAAGTGTGTTCCTTGCATGAAAGGAAAGCAGCACAAGAAACCACACAGACCTAAGACTGAAAACTCCATCTCCTCGTCATTTGAATTGCTACATATGGACCTCTTTGGCCCTATAAGCAAGAGAAGTCTAGGTGGCAAATGGTACTGTTTGGTTGTCACAGATGATTACTCTAGATTCTCATGGGTATTCTTTTTGGGATCAAAGGATGAGACTCCTGGAATTCTAATTGAGTTCTTTGATCTAGTAGAGAATGTCTATAAAAAGAGAGTTAAACGTATTCGTAGTGACAATGGAACAGAATTTAAGAATTCAACGTTGAATATCTATTGCTTAAGCAAAGGGATATTACATCAATTCAGTGCACCTTATGAACCTCAACAGAATGGTGTTGCTGAAAGGAAAAATAGGACGTTGATTGAAGCTGCTAGAACAATGCTTGCTGATTCAAAGCTTCCGGTCATCTTTTGGGCAGAAGCAGTGAATACAGCATGTTATGTTCTTAATAGAGTTCTTACGGTTAAAAGACATAACAAGACTTGTTATGAGCTTTTGAACAATAAGAAACCTAACTTAAAGGGGTTTGAACCCTTTGGAGTTTCATGCACTATATATGGTGAGAAGGCTGACGAAGGATTTTTCTTAGGTTATATGCCCAATTCGCCAAACAAGAGAGTCTTTAATAAAGTCACAGGACGTTTGGAGGTAGTTTATAATATTGAGGTTACGAGCTACTCACTTGATGTTCATAAGGGCTTAGATTGGCAATTTGATTATTCTGATCTTTTTGCATCATTTAAAGTTCCTATTAGTGACTATGTCAGCGATTCAGAGATAGCTGAACATTTATTGTTTGAAGATGAGAATATTGGTCCCGCTTCAACATCAAGTGTTAAGCAGTCTGGAATTAAGACTAATGTTGACTCAGATAAACCTTCCACAAGTGAGTCACAACAACCTTCAGAGGATAAGTCTCAAGAAACAGATCTTGATGATCTTCATACAAAGTTTGATGATATACTTACCCCTTTGAAACACTTAAGGATATCTTCTGCTCGTACGGAAGATGTACCTGCATTGGAAGAGATTGGTACTAATTTAGAAGATGAAATACCGGTTGAACCAGTTACTACAACTAGAACGAGTAAGAATCATCCCGTTGAAAACATCATCGGTGATATTAATACTCCGGTTCAAACTAGGCATCAATCTAGAGCTAGTACGTCTGAGAACTTAGAATACCAAAGCTTGTATACTGCAATGAAAGAGACAGGGATTCCTAATCAATGTCTATATTCATGCTTTATCTCACAAGTCGAGCCTAAAAATGTTCAAATGGCTTTAAAAGAAAGCTCGTGGGTAAAAGCAATGCAAGAAGAACTATCTCAGTTCTCTAAATTACAAGTATGGGAGTTGGTTGACCTACCAAAGGGAGAATATCCAATTGGAACTAGATGGGTATTTAAGTGCAAGAGAGATGATAAAGGAATCGTTACTCGCAATAAAGCTCGTCTGGTGGTTCAAGGTTTTAATCAACAAGAAGGTATTGACTACAATGAAGTGTTTGCACCAGTTGCTAGGCTAGAAGCAATTAGAGTGTTCTTAGCATTCACATCATATTTTGGTATAAAAGTGTATCAGTTGGATGTTAAGAGTGCCTTTTTGTATGGCAAAGTGGAATAATTGGTGTATGTTTTATCCTGAGTATCCAGATAGAGTATATCGTTTGAATAAGGCTCTATATGGATTACATCAAGCACCAAGGATGTGGTATGGAACACTATCAACGTATCTACTTGAGAATGGATTTACAAGAGGATCGATTGATAGTACACTGTTTGTGAAGTGGAAAAAGAAAGACTTTCTTCTCGTGCAAGTTTATGTTGATGACATTATCTTTGGATCATCTGATGAAAAGATGTGTCAAGAATTTGAGAAAGTCATGAGAAAAAGGTTCGAAATGTCTGCAATGGGAGAGTTGAATTTCTTCTTAGGACTACAAGTTGATCAAAAGAAGGATGGATTCTTTATTCATCAATCTAAATATACATATGAGCTATTAGAACGCTTCAAGATGGATGAAAGTAAAGTCTACAATACTCCAATTCCAGTCAATCATGGACTAGGTCCAGATACATCGAGTGATAGCGATGTGGATCCAACTCTTTATAGAGCCATGATCGGATCACTAATGTATCTTACAGCCTCTAGGCCTGACATAATGTTCGCTGTTTGTTTATGCGCAAGATATCAGGCTAATCCGAAAGAGTCACATATGCAAGCTGTTAAACGAATCTTTCGTTACCTCAAAGGGAAACCTAAGCTGGGTCTTTGGTATCCGATTGATGGAGACTTAGATCTCGTAGCTTATACTGATTCGGATTATGGAGGATGCAATCAGAATAGGAAATCTACGACCGGAGGATGTCAATTCCTAGGAGGTAGATTAGTATCCTGGCAGTGCAAGAAGCAAACCTCGGTAGCCATTTCTACATGTGAAGCTGAGTATGTTGCAGCTGGCAGCTGTTGCTCTCAAGTTCTATGGATTCAACAGCAACTGCGGGATTACGGGTTAAATATAACCAATACTCCTATGATGATTGATAACGAATCTACTATGTCGATCACCAATAATCCGGTGAAGCACAGTAAAACTAAGCATATTGATATTCGACATCATTTTATTAGAGATTGTGTTGAGAAGAAGTTGATAAAGTTAGTTAAGGTTCCATCATTGGATAACTTAGCAGACTTATACACAAAGGCGTTCGACAGAGCAAGATTTGAGACGTTGGTTCAACTGAACGGAATGAGAAATCTAGAGTGATTAGTCTTCCAAGGGTATTTTTGTAATAGTTAGTATTTCTGTGTTTATTAAAAAAAAAAAAAAAAAAAAGGGGCGTATGGCATTCATTTGCTTGTTACCTAAGGGGAATCGCCTTCATTTAAGTTTTTATTTGCAAAAACTAAGGGATATGATAGTACATTAGGAGAATAAGCTTCACAATAATAAGCTTAAGTCCTAAAGTATGATGTGGTAGTAGGTTCAAATAAAGTTGCTTTAGAACTACAGCGGTTCTATCAGGTATGTGTTTATATTTATTTGATTATACACCTATATCCACAAGTTATAATTTGTCTATTTTTAGTGAAAACTTTAGATGGCTTCATCATATGATGTACTGGTAGGCAAATTATATGAAATTTTCTAAGTCTTAAGAAGTTAATTAATTACTTGTTTATTATTTTGTGTTACTATTTTATGATGTATGACATTAAGTCTTAATTGTTGAATGATGGTATTACCATACACTGTTATCATGCATTTTAATTTAAAGTGACAAATAGTAGCAATATGGGTATTAACTTAATTACTGGTAACTTTGTTGTACTAAGTACAGAACTGAAACCTTTAATTAAATTAATATTTTCAAATATATTTTGAAATATGCTAGAAGGGATCTTCTGTTGTACTACGTACAGACTTAGATAACATAGCATATTCAAAGTATGTTTGATATTTGTCTACCCTTAAAAATTCAAGTGTATGTTATATGTTTCGAAAAGATACATCATTTAGTAACCGCTACCTTGAAATTTAATGATGCAGTGTTATGAGTTTTATTTGAATTCTTCAGTATGTCATATAATAGGAAGCATTTGATAATATTCATACTAACAATAAAGTGTTATGCTTAGAAAATTGAGTATAATTTGTTTATGTGGATCATAATACCGGCAATCGTCTTGGACTGTCTATAATTAAATATTCACTTTATGTGAGTAATGCAATTATTAATTATGCTATGTGGATAAAGGTACCTAAGATATAGTTTCATAAATATAAATGTATAAATGATAAATTTAGTTGTAATTTTACAGTAATTTATTTGAATTTCATGAGGTATGTATACTACCAATCTGCTTATACTTTTTAATATATGTAATTAATTGCTTATTCTTACTAATATGATCCCTAAGCAGATAAAATCTTATTTACTTTGTATATTTACTTTGTTTCGAGTGATTAATAAAATGGTACTTGATACCAAAGTTTATATAATTTTGTTTTTATCTTATTTTTATTTGTTTTTAATTTAAGTTTTTTTTGTGTTTTACCCTTTGGAATTAAATTATACTGAATATTTTTAAGTTGACCAAACGTGACAAATACAAGTGAAAATTAATTATAATTTAGACTTGTAAAATATCGGGTTTTATTTATACTTAGAATTAAATTCGCGATTTAAAATAGTCCTGCGAGTTGACATCGACTTGCGGATCCGCTTGAAATCTCGCGAATCGGATACAAGGTATAAAGGGGTCAAACGAGTCAAGCCAACCCACCGAACCCACAAACTTCGCGAGTTCACTAAAGCTTGCGAATCCGTTTTACAGGCGAAACGAGGCGATATTTACTTTTCGTTTGATTTCGATTTTTATAGTACGGGATCGAGTTTTTCAATCCGTAGAATTTATACATCTTCAATTTACGAACATATTGAGGTATAATACTATGGATTTCACTGTGTAAATAACGAGAAATCGAAGTTTTTATAAACTTAGGGTTTCGGGTTATAAACTAAACGATTTGCGTCGATTAAGATGTTATTGGACATGGATCTTTAGGGTTTGTGTTAAACGAACATTAATGAACGTAAATCAATCGATAGATCATGTTAAAATTACAAGATTAATTGATTTTGAAAACTAACTCGCGACGGCAGTTCATCAAATGAGTTGACATTTTGAATCAACTCGCAGCGAGTTGACTAGCTAATTGATGGAATTAGCGAGTTCACTTTAAAAACGAGTTGACAAGTTAAGCGAGTTGATCAGTGAAGCGAGTTGATAAGCGAAACGAGTTGATCTCGATTCGCTTAGCCAGTTTATGCGAGTTCAGGACTTAGATACATTTTATTTTTAAGTAGTTATATAAAATGTTAAGATTTTTTTTTAAAAATAATAACTTTTATATAATGGATTTAAATTAGACTTAAGACTTTTTAGTTATAAGTTAAATTTTTATATACGACTTGAGACTATTTTTGTAACAAGTTATATAGAATTTTAATTTTAAAACTAAGATGTTTGATGAATCTCGATTCATAATACGTTATAGTTTAAAGATTTTTAATCGTGCATTAAAATTATATCTGTTGTTTGTGTTTATTTTACAGATATGGCTAGAGCATTTGACAAGGGCCACAATATTTTGGTAGATCTGAACCTTGAAGCCAAGCGGGCTGACAGGGTTTCTGATATTCTTCGTTTTCTTGCACGATCACGGATTAGATACGCCATTACGGCCAATCCTCCGATCTCTCAGGCTATTCTGAACGATTTTTGGACAGATATAGTATATGACGAATCTGTCAACCCACCAGAGATTCGAGCTACGGTTAGTGGTCAACCTGTTACATTTTCGGCTGGTAATCTCTGTGAGATTTTGCAGCTAGGTACAGTAGAACAAGAGAATGGGGATATTGAGTATCCTATGGATTTTATAAAGGGTGCTATAGGTCGTATGGGTTATACAGGAGATAGACGCGGACGTCAGTTCCAGAAACCTCTAGTCATTGGTCAGTGGAGGTTTCTTTGGCACGTGATGAATATCGTTTTTTCAGCGAAGAAGGGTGGATTTGATGAGTTGAGCCCTGCGATTTTATCGGCTGCACTGTCACTGGTTTATAATAAACCATACAGTTTTTGTGATTATCTTTTTGGTGAGATTGCGAAACAGATATCGGGGTCTGTTAGATCAAGATTTTTGGTTTACCCGCGATTTTGCATGTTGATTATCCGTGCGCGTCTACCGGATTTGGCTATACCAGAACCACATCTAGTGGTTAATACGATTGACCATCGTGGGTATAACGCCATGTTCATGCAGACTGTCACGAAGGAGGGAGTGGTGAAACCTGAAGTTAGACCACTCTTTGGGTATATTATTGACCCGAACTACGTTGCACCGCCAAATCATGGGTGGTTAGACGTTGCTCCTGCTGCTCCTGCTGATGCTGATGTTGTACCGGAACCTGCAGCTGAGGAAGCTCAACCTGAAGATCCACAAGGGCTCCTTGAGGATGTTCTTATTCAGGTTGGTCAGGTTAATCAACAAGTGAATCGAGAGGTTGCTGCACAAGTTGTGCAAGAGGTTTTGGAGCAGAATGATGATGCGACAAATCCTTTACTTCAGGATATTGATAGTTATTTTGCACCACCTGAGGTAATATTTTAATTAGTATATAATAATATAGATGCTTAGTTAATAGATTGTTTTAATCATAAAAGCATAATATTATTATATAATGATTTCGATATTAGATATTTAGTTAATTGGATATTATTTCTGATTTTAAAATATAAATATCATTAACCGAACAGGAAGCTGAAGCTGAAGCTGAGGCTGCAAACCCAGAAGTTGTATTACTTGAGGGGGAACAGGTACAGCTAGATGAATCAGTTGTTGTACCGACTGAGGTATTATATCTGATTAATCTTAAATATATAGAACTTGTATGATAGAGCTTATGCTAATCATAAATGTTTAATATATTCAAAATTTAGGATCCTGTTAGATCATCTAGAGGTCGTGATGGTGAGACGGCTTCAGATGAAGATTCTGAGAATACACCTTCTCCTCCTCCGTCTATCTCTGAAAGAAAGAGAAAAGGGAAGGATATTCTGGAGGAAGGTACTGAGGAAGTTGAGATTCCTTTGATGAAGCGTCCGAGAACGCTGACTATTCGAGAAGGTTAGTATTGATTATAAAAGTTAAATAATCTTAACTTGTTGTTTATCAGGAGTTGAACTGAGACAGTTAATTCTGTATACAGTTGCTCAGGATACACCACAGGTGGAGAAGGATACACCGGTGGTTACTGAACAGATGTCTGTACCGCTTCAGGTATGAGATATAAGTTCTATAACTATAAGTGTTATGCAATTAATTAGAGTTTGCGACAGAGTAATCTGTAACAATAACTGATTTTAATTGTGTTTAACTTTACAGCATGAGGTTGCTGATCTAGTTCGTGGAGCTAATTTTCCGACGAATATGGGAGCTAGATTTCCGGCAAACTTGCTTACGCAAGCTTTGTCTCAACCTCATACACCGCTGACCAGAGACTGGCATATTGAGTCTCTCACACCGCCTGGACCAAGAACGATACCTGTTACTCCGACGACTGATGCTGAAAGGATTACATCCTTAGAGTCTTGGGTAAAGGATTTAGAGAAGCTTACTTCTCAGATTCCAGAGCTGGTGTCGAACAATCTTCTTCTTGCTCAGCAGATACTCAAGCAGAGTGAATCGTACAATCTGTTGATGAAGACTCATGAGACTTTGCTTGCGGACTTCAATGTGCAGAGACTGAAGTTATCTTCTTTAGAGAGTCTGGTCTTGAGATCGCATTCAGGACAGTCTACTCAGGGGGAGATATTGGTATATCTGGAGTCTTGCAGAGAAAATGAGCTGAAGAGAAAGAGAGATGCAGACAAGGACGATGATCCCAATGCACCGGGTGGTGAGCAGACTGGTCCTTCAAAGACTGGTGAGCAAGCTACAACTCAGGGGGAGTCTGGTGCTGGTGCTAGTGGTTCTGGAGTGGGTACAAGTGCAGATAAGACTGTACCGGGTGATACTGAAGCTGGTAAGATAGCTTAGTATTATCATAGTACTGTAATATTTGTAATAGTTTGTAGTGAACAAATGTAAACTTAATTTATTGTGTAAATATATTCGGCTTAGGGTTATTATTATTTTAAGTAAAATATGTTTGATGTAATTTAAGTTTATATAATTATGTTAAGATAAAATAGTGATCGAAAGACTTCCGACTCATTGAGTAGTCGAGCGGCGTGTTCCGATTAATTTCGGCGGTCAAAATTTTATGATAACATATGCATTTTAGATTTGATTATAGACTTAAGACCGTAAGGTATATAAGTAATTAACAAGTTAAAAATGTATTCGTATTAACTAGACAAATGATATATTATTTAAATGTTAAATTGATAATGAATGAGATCAGTTAACACTTGGAAATTATATAAGGTAATTAATAGTAAATTTAAATGTTTGGTGATTATTCACAATGCATTAGAATTTAAATTAATTAATATTTGTTAAGTAGACTTAAGAGATTTTGGATTGATTCAGGATAATCAATAAAAGATTTTATAAGTTATATGTAAATTGCGTTTATATTTTAGGTTAAAATATACAAAAGAATTAATAAAGAAATTCTTAGGTTGATTCAGGGAAATCGATAAAAGAATTTTAATTATTAATATTGATTTGTATTTGTGGTTTTCTCTTAGGATTGGAAATGCTTGATCTATCTGATTCGGAAGATGACATTTTTGATGAGATAGATGAAGATATTGATTTTGATCTTGAGGATGGAGAATTTCTACCACCTATAGATTGGACTGCTGTACCTGAGATTGTGCAAGACATTGGTGTAGATCCAGATGCGAATATAGATGAACACCATGTGAGCCCATCTAGGACAAAAGTTATTATTGAAAATGAACAAGGTCCAATAGTTGTCGATGTAGATGAAGAAATCGATGACTCAACCGATTCTGAAAAAGATGAAACTTTGATTCCTACCAAGAATCCTGCTGTTTTTCTTAGGAAACTTCCAAAGCTGAAAAAGAAGATTGGAGTTTCAGAAGTTGATATTACGGGAAAACGTGTTCCTCGTAAAGGGATTGTTGGATGGTACTTTGACTCTGAGCTAAAGCTTTTTGCAATCAAAAGATATGACGGGGTTCAATATTTTGAAAGAAAGCTTGCAGTTTTTAGTTCTCTACCACGGTATGAAATACGTGATTTGGCTAGATTAGAGATTAACAACCCAAGTCGTGATGATTATGCTGATCGTGTTGAAAGAATCATTAGACATGAGGTTGGTACAAATAAGTTTGTTCAGATTAAGCCAAGAAAGGGAAAGACTATGAAACTTCAAGAGATAAGTCAAAGAACTGGAAGAAGAAGAAGGAAAAAGATTTATCCATATGTTAGATGCATACAGCAGATTCCACTGAAGACAATGCCACAGGATATTTTGGGAAATATGAAGAGTTGGCACGTGGATTCAGGAACTGGAGAAGCTGTTATGGTTGAAGCTGATGATGAGGTTGAAGGTGGTGAAAGAGAAATCTTTAGAGTTTATGATCATTGACACCTGATGAATATGTCGAGAAAAGATCTGTTAAAGTTAAATGAGAACAGAATTTTGACGACTATTGAATGGGCTGATTTAGCAAGAGATTATCAGTTGATGGTTAAAATTTGTATCAAGATGAAGATTTACGCAGGCAGTAAGATTTACAAATGAAGACCAAAGACAGCGTGAAGATAAAGACGCTAGAGCTATTGTCAAGGGGGAGTCTGTTGGGACATAGATTGTGACAACAGATCTAGCTTGAAATAGGACTGGTGTAATTATTATTGCATTTGTACATTGGTTTAGATTTGTAAATAAATATTTGTTTTGTTAGTAATATTCGTTAAACATATTATTGTGTTAAGTTAGACGAATAATTAAATACGAAATAAATACGTTTGCTGCGAGTTGAGTTCTCAGGTTGCGAGCCTAACGAGGCGAGATGAGAACTGGATCCGCAGGAAGTGTCTGGCGAGCCGAGTTAATGGACTTGGGCTGCGAGTTGGGCTGGACTCGCCGGCCCATGCGAGCCGAGCCAAGACAGATTATATAAACGATTTTCTCTTAGAAAATCGTTAACACTTTTGATACTTTTGCTGATCTGCGAACTCAGTAACCCAGAGAAAAACATATACCTAACGGCTAGGCTTTGACGTATTATTCGTTTAAAGTTAAGCTTTATAAACGCAATTACGAACGTATTCGTTACTAGTAAGATAACACCATATTGAGGGATTCCGCACCTTAATACTACAGATAACGAAGTTATCGATCCTAGAACTAGGGGACTTACATCCAAGGTCTCAACCACTGCATGAGCAAGAGGTCCAACCAGGAACCTCAATATGTGAAGTCACTCCAGAACAAGTAATCCATAATCGTGAGGTATACGATAGTTTGATAAATGACCTCATAAAATATAAAGATGGATTCATAGAACTCCATGCCCAAGTAGAGAGGCAGAACACTGAGTTGAGAACGTTGAGGCAGGACATGGAAATAGTTGTGCGTCGACAAAATGAAATTCATAATCAATGGCTTGGCACAAGCTTTCTCCCGAATGAGGAACGAAGAAAGAATACACGTCTACAAGCAATAATAGCAGCTAATCATCCTCAACCTAATGTCAATGAACAACCTCCCAACACTCAAAATCCATATAGTGTTAATCAACAACCCCCTAACCCTTGAAGGGGATAATCTGTATTAAGATATATAATTAAATAAAGTATGAATTACTACCGCAATAAATCTTATTTCGGTTGTTTACTCTTAAACAATAAATCTCATTGAGATCGTGATTATTATTCATACAGCACATTATACGATCAGGTGGCCGTATTATACGATCTACAGTATTTTATGTAAAACGGCTATATTGTACGGTATCCCAACGGCTACTTCATCCCAAATTCGAACAAATTCCTTTATATACACTTTAATACTCCATATTCAACACACTTCTTTTCATAATCAATATCCCACACAATCTCTTCACATTCAAAATTTCTTCCTTTGAATTTTTAACCGTGCATTTATCTCAAATCAAAGATGTTGAATCCGTTTCTGTACTTGGTTCTTTTGATGATTATCGTTATACTCATAGCATTGTCTAATGCCTCTTCTGAAGATTTAGAAGAAATGTATCCCTGGTTGTTTGTGTTCGTTTGCCTTGGTGGTCCTTTGTTATTCGCAGTTTTATGGATTGAATTAGTCGGACTTTGATTGTACATTGTTGTTGTAACACCCCCAAATTTAATGAATCGCGGAAGCATACTTTGGGTGTTACTAATCAATACACAAAGCACATAGATACATAATGAACGACCACTACATGCGTCGTTTTACAAATACATTGATTAACGTAAAAGTCTACATATGTTTTACAAAAGACGAGTTCGCATAGATATTTGAGAGATTCTAATACATATCTAATTTTAGCAAAATATAGAAATGCAGGGAAATCTCTTGATGTTTATATGATTGCATGCGACTCGAGCTACAGTATCCTGATGGGCAGTCCAACTTACTGCTGAGTACCTGAGATAACATGCTAAAAGGTCAGCTATAAAGCTGGTGAGCTCACAGGTTTGATATGATAATATATGATTTGTGAACCGCAAGATTTAATGATTCGATTTACAAAGCATGTAAATAATTGATTGATGGGTATCACATGAATATTTGTAATTAAACAAATAAGTAAAGATTGATACAACTAACATGAGCACATAGTCTGAGCTTAACTGAGGGGTCAGGATCACAATCAAGTGCCTGATCGAGGGTGCCTCTATGCGTATGCCTAATCAACATATGTTTGAACAAATGATAATGCGTCCGTTTGACAGGTTAGTGCTTGCTAACTCGGACGGGGATTGTCAATCCCATATGGTACCATACACTAACATTCACGCTAAATCTTATTAACAGAACTATGCTTCAGAGGACTTTGATTGATTAGATGAAAACAACTCATGCAGCATATGTGATAATTTGATACTTGCGTTCACATGTAAAACAAAACAGAGCATGTATCTCACCCCTAGGTAAAACATTTAAAATAGGGGCTATGAGACTCACCTGAGTCTGATGAATTGTTAGCCAACAATTATAATGATTCACAATGATTTGATGTCGTTACAACGACTGAACCTGCAGGGCGTCTGAGACGCGCAAGGTTTTGATAAATGATTAGATTCTTAAAACTTGCCGGGCGTATCAAACGCGCAAGGTTTAATTGATTTGATGACACTATGGACCATCTATGCTAGTTATTCCCTTAACTAGTTTTGACCAAATACTTTGGTTGTCGATTATGTTTGAGTTTTGAAAATGTATACGGGTCGTTGGTGATGGTTTGTAATAATAATTTCAAACTATTATTATTATACATGATTTGTTGGGCTTATAAAAGTGTATGCGTTTCAAATATAAGTCGTATCGTATAGGTTTAGTTGTTAATCAAGTTCATTATATCCGTTACACTTTATTTCATAAACTACAAAATTTGGTACGAGTCTGAAAACAGTAATATGCCATTTTCGACCCCTAGATGACCCCGAATGGCCTAAAACCGACTAGGCTAAGGTACTTAGCTTTGATCATTTGGCTGTTTTCGAATAACCGTGTGAATTTGAGCCCAATCCGTTATAATAAAATTTTCATCGAGAAGCTACCCTGTTTTAACTTGTTAAATCATCGATGTTTTCAGAAATTTAATTGTTCCGTTTTAGCTAGAATTCGCCGGGCTAGTTTATTGATTCGTTGGATCATGAAATATAAGGGGGGAATCCGCCGGATTCCCTTGAATCCGCCGGATTGGTGGCATTTGTGGGGAATACGCCGGATTCTATTGAATCCGCCGGATTCATGTTTTCTGGGCTGGAATCCGCCGGATTCCCATGAATCCGACCGGATTCATGATAATTTAAAGGACGCGCCGGGTAGAAACTGCACCCGCCGGGTTGTTCTTGGTTCTGGGTGGGAATCCGCCGGATTCACCATGAATCCGCCGGATTCAAAGGTCTGGTTCGAGTCTGTCATGGCCAAAATCACCCAAACCCATATTTAATCAATTTCCGCATACAATCGACTTACTAGGATGTTAATACAAGATTATATAAGCTATTTAAACACGAATTTATAAAGTTTGGGTTAACGATTCCTTACAATTCAAAAGGGAGGTCGTAAACGAGGATGATGATGATGAACGATGGAAGTGATCACGATGATGATGATGATTATGCTTATGCTCCTGATCTTGTTATTGTTAAAGTTGTTGTTTGAGAAATCAAAGAGAGAGCCGAGAGAGAGCTAGAGAGATTGATAAATGAAATGAAAAAGAAGAAGAAGTGGGAACGGAGGGAGTATTATTGAACGGGCAAGATCCACATTTTGTGGATCTTGTCCAGCCTCATTGTGCACGCAGAGTGATATTTGACCCGTGTTTTTGTACCCGATCGAAAAGTAGTATAATATTTTAAAACGATAATTTTCTAAAAATGATATCGTACGTATTTTCATTTGAAGTATTTTATAAAAATACATTTAACGAGATATAAAATATATCTTTGTTTTATGTTTGAGAGACGGATAAGGTTTAATTGGTTTCGTCGCGTTTTAGTAAAATGGTATAAAACGAAATATGTTTTATTTTATCTGATGTAAATAATAATTATTAATTTCAATAATAATTCATTATTTATATATAGTTTTGCGTGGACGTTTGATTTGTACGATACGAGATACTTGATATATTATCCAAATAATATATAAAAATTATGAGAGTATTAAATAACAATTCCATATTACTTAATCACTTGATTTTTACCAACGCCGTATAATTGAATCGGAATTCGGCCGATTTAAAAATGAACGATTAAATATAATCGCGTACTGATATATATTCAACAATATATATATTGATACATACAATTAGCCTAATACATAGAACTAATTACACGTATTTCATAATGATTAGGAACTAATTTCTAGTCCTAATTTTGACGGGTGTCACATTCTCCCCTTGTTAAGAGAATTTCGTCCCGAAATTTAACTCGAAGTTGGCGTGTGAGTGGAGTCTGAAAATAGATGTGGATATTTGAGTCGCATATGGTCTTCCCGTTCCCAGGTGAATTCCGGACCACGCCGCGAATTCCACCGAACCTTGACAATTGGAATACGACTTTGCTTAAGCTGTTTGACCTCACGGTCCATGACCTCCACTGGTGTCTCGACAAAATGAAGTTTGTCGTCGATTTGAATTTCCTCGAGCGGAATAATGAGTGTCTCGTCGGACAGACATTTCTTAAGATTAGAAATGTGAAATGTGGGATGCACGCTACTGAGCTCTGGAGGTAGCTGCAATCGATAAGCTACTGGACCAATCCTTTCAAGGATCTCAAAAGGTCCGATGTATCTAGGGTTTAACTTCCCACGTTTACCAAAACGGATGACACCTTTCCAAGGTGATACTTTGAGCATTACTCGATCCCCAACCTGGAACTCGAGATGCTTTCGTCTCACGTCAGCATAACTCTTCTGACGATCACGTGCGGCCTTTAGCCGTTGCTGGATACCAACGATCTTCTCGGTGGTTTCATGAATGATTTCAGGACCAGTGAGTTGGCTATCTCCAACTTCTGTCCAACAAATAGGCGATCGGCACTTACGACCATACAGTGCCTCAAAAGGTGCAGCTCCAATACTGGTGTGGTAGCTGTTGTTGTATGAGAATTCACACAATGGTAAATGCTGTTCCCAATTCGCACCGAAGTCAATTACGCAGGCGCGTAACATATCTTCCAGTGTTTGAATTGTCCTTTCACTTTGGCCATCGGTTTGTGGATGATAGGCTGTACTCATATCTAAACGAGTACCCAATGACTTTTGTAATGATTGCCAAAAGTTAGATGTGAATCGGCTGTCTCTATCAGAGATAATTGAGATTGGAACGCCGTGCCTTGTTATGATCTCCTTCATATAGATTCGTGTGAGACGTTCCATTTTGTCGGTTTCCTTCATGGCAAGGAAGTGAGCAGATTTGGTTAGACGATCAACTATTACCCATATAGTATCGCAACCACTTGATGTTTTCGGGAGTTTAGTGATGAAATCCATGGAGATTTGCTCCCATTTCCATTGAGGGATTTCCGGTTGCTGGAGCAAGCCGGAGGGTTTCTGATATTCGGCTTTAACCTTAGAACATGTGAGGCATTTGCTGACGTACGTGGCAATCTCTGCTTTCATGCTCGGCCACCAGTACAGTCCCTTGATGCCATGATACATCTTGTCCGATCCAGGATGTATAGAGTATTTGGACTTGTGAGCTTCATCCATCACAAAGTCTCGAAGATTCCCAAACTTGGGTAACCAGATTCGGTTTGCGAAGTACTTGACTCCATTGGTTTTGGTTTCAAATTGATTCTCCATATTTCGCAAGGCCTCTTCCTTGATGTTTTCAGGTTTCAATGCTTCGAGTTGAGCAGTGAGGATTTGAATGATTAGATCATTATGAATGATAATACTGAGGGCTCGGATTCGAAGAGGTTTGGTGCGCTCTTTTCGACTTAGGGCATCTGCAACTACATTTGCCTTGCCCGGATGATACTTGATTTCGCAGTCATAGTCGGTGAGCAACTCGACCCATCGTCGTTGCCTCATATTGAGATCCTTCTGATCAAATATGTGCTGGAGACTCTTGTGATCAGTGAAGATGGTACATTTTGTGCCATACAGATAATGTCTCCAGATTTTGAGTGCGAACACTACGGCTCCTAATTTGAGATCATGGGTTGTGTAGTTCTTCTCGTGAACTTTAAGTTGTCGGGAGGCGTAAGCTATGACTTTCTCTCGTTGCATCAATACGCAACCAAGTCCCTGATGCGAAGCATCGCAGTATACCACGAAGTCCTCGTTACCTTCGGGTAGTGATAGGATGGGCGCACTGCAAAGCTTTTGCTTTAATAACTGGAACGCTGACTCCTGCTTATCGGTCCAATTGAACTTCTTCTCTTTCTGAGTCAGTGTTGTGAGTGGTTGTGCTATCTTGGAGAAATTCTCAATGAAGCGTCGATAGTAACCAGCCAATCCTAAAAATTGGCGTACTTCTGTCGGCGTTGACGGTGCTTGCCAGCACTTGATAGCCTCAATCTTTGAGGGATCAACATGAATTCCCTGACTGTCAATCACATAACCAAGGAATTGAACAGTTTGCATCCAGAACTCACACTTGGAGAACTTAGCATATAACTCTTCGTGTCTGAGAAGTTCTAGAATGACTTTGAGATGCTGCGCATGTTCCTCCTCGTTGCGCGAGTAGATAAGAATGTCGTCGATGAAGACAATGACAAACTTGTCGAGATATGGTTTGCACACTCGGTTCATAAGATCCATGAATACTGCCGGTGCGTTAGTCAAACCAAAGGCCATAACCTGAAACTCGTAATGACCATAGCGAGTTCGGAAAGCAGTTTTCGGAATATCTTCATCGCGAACTCGTAACTGATGATAACCCGATCGTAGATCTATTTTTGAATAGATGCTTGACCCTTGGAGTTGGTCGAACAGGTCATCAATACGGGGAAGTGGATAACGGTTCTTGATGGTTAATTTGTTCAACTCTCTGTAGTCGATACACATCCTGAATGAACCGTCCTTCTTTTTCACAAACAGGACTGGAGCTCCCCATGGTGAAGAACTCGGTCTAATGAATCCCTTATCCAGGAGTTCCTGCAACTGAGTAGACAACTCCTGAAGTTCTGAAGGGGCTAAACGATATGGTGCTCGTGCCACGGGTGCTGCCCCAGGCACAAGATCTATTGAGAACTCAACTTGCCTTGGTGGTGGAAGACCAGGTAATTCTTCAGGAAAGACTTCTGGAAAGTCTCTGACAATGGGCACATCCTCAAGTCGCTTCTCTTCAGACTTCTTCTCAATAACATGAGCGAGGATTGCCTGATAACCTTTCCTAAGGTACTTGCGAGTCTTCATGCAAGATATGATATTCAATCTCGTCCTACTGGTCTCCCCTTGTATGATCAAAGTACTACCAGTGACGAGAGGAATACGAACGATCTTGTCATGACATACAACTTCAGCTCGATGCTTGGATAGCCAATCCATGCCTACTACTATGTCAAAACTTCCAATCTCGATGGGTATGAGGTTTATGGGAAAAAGTTCGTTTGCGAGGTTTAGGGTGCAATTTGGTATTACACTATCGGCCTCGATCAATTTGCCATTTGCTAACTCTACAGTGTACTTAGCTTCTAAGGCAACAGGTGAAATGTCTAATAGTGGGCTAAATTCCTCAGATATAAAACTCTTATCAGCACCAGTATCCAACAAAATTGAAGCAGTTAAATTGTTGAGAAGAAACATACCCGTGACCACATTAGGGTCTTCACGGGCCTCTCCAGCATTCAGCACAAAAGCTCTGCCCCTAGCGACGTTGTTGTTGTTACCCTTGTTCTTCAGCTTTGGACACGCATTTCTGAAGTGTCCAGTGTTTCCACACTCATAGCAGGCTCGGGGTTGGTTGTTGTTGGTGTTGGTGTTGGTGGTGAGGTTGGTTGCTGGTGCTCGACAGTCTTTGGTAAGATGTCCATATTTCTTACAGTTGTTACAGGGGTTACTACAAGGACCATCATGATGACGATTGCACTTTGAACAGTAGGGTTTACTTCCAGTGTACCCTTTCCTCTCTCCAGAACCTGATGTGTCATTCTTGACAGTCTCAGTCCTTTTGAAGGTCTGCTGGTTCTGATTTCCAGACCACTTTCTCTTGTTGTTGTTCCCAGAAGATGAGACAGGGTTTCCTTGGCTCTCTTGCATAGCCATGAGCTCATGAGCTAATCGAATTGCTCCCTGAATGGTGGTTTTACCGGAAGAAGCGACGTTCCCCCGGACAGGTTCCGGAAGACCACGAATGTACCTCTTGACCTTGTCAGTCTCAGTGCTTACTAAGGCTGGGCGGAGGGTTGCCAGTTGTTGGAACCTAGTGGTATAACCAACAATGTCGGTTCCTTGAACCTTGAGATGCCAGAACTCCTCATCTAGCTTCTCGAGTTCTTCAGATGGGCAATACTCATCTGTGAGCATTTTCTTCAGATCTTCCCAGGGAAGTAGATAGGCGGTATCTATACCCACAGACTGGGTATACGAGTTCCACCAGGTGAGGGCACCGTCAGCAAGGGTGCATGTGGAAAACTGAACTCTATCCCCTTCCACACATTTGCTAATGCGAAAGACGGATTCCATCTTCTCAACCCATCTGATTAGGCCGATGGCTCCTTCAGTTCCTTTAAAGCTCAGGGGTTTGCAGTTTTGGAAATCCTTGTAGGAACAAGGCTTGGTAGTGGGAGGGGTATTGGCAGTACCACTATTCCTTTCGGGGGTCTCTGATGAATGTCGCGCCAAGGCTTCAGTCACAGCCTGAGAGATGATAGATGCCATCTGGGCATCAGTGTAAGTCCTTGACTTTGGCGGCATGATTTTCCTGAGAATAGAAGGATAGGGTTTGTGAGAGATTGTCCATAAATGATGATTATCATAGATGTACATATACAAATGCGGTAATATATAACATCACAACATGACAATCAACATTATAGAACAATCAAGAGGAGTTGAATAACCATCTCTACTGACTAGCAACTACGTGCTAACTAGCCTGGTTATTTGAATTGTTGTGAGTTGGGTAAGGTCTAGCTCGAAGTGACTCGGTGGTCCTCCTAGCTACCTATGAGTTTCGTGATTCCAAGAGAGGTTATTGAGAGCGGAATGAAGTAGAAGGTGTTTCAGTGCGTGTGTGTTGCCATCTCTATGACAAAGTGTTTGGATATGTGAGCGTCTATATATATAATATATAATAGACTAGCGTACTGTGCTTGATCGATGACTAACTATGTATATATACTTATATCACATAATAGTCTTATGAGTGTCTAGCACAAACAATTATGAGTCCCGGTTTCTCTCGAGGTCAGAGTCAACTAATGTATTCCTATTCCAGCATAACCATTTCAAGCCTTACATCATCTTTATTTAATTGTACATAGTTGATCATGCTATGTTAAATTAAACTTGTATGACGTAACTCTTGAACCAATCACACTTAACAGCAAATACTGCCTAACGGTCATAGTCTAGGCCCACTAATGCAACCTAGTTCACTATAACCTTAGGCTCTGATACCAATCTGTAACACCCCCAAATTTAATGAATCGCGGAAGCATACTTTGGGTGTTACTAATCAATACACAAAGCACATAGATACATAATGAACGACCACTACATGCGTCGTTTTACAAATACATTGATTAACGTAAAAGTCTACATATGTTTTACAAAAGACGAGTTCGCATAGATATTTGAGAGATTCTAATACATATCTAATTTTAGCAAAATATAGAAATGCAGGGAAATCTCTTGATGTTTATATGATTGCATGCGACTCGAGCTACAGTATCCTGATGGGCAGTCCAACTTACTGCTGAGTACCTGAGATAACATGCTAAAAGGTCAGCTATAAAGCTGGTGAGCTCACAGGTTTGATATGATAATATATGATTTGTGAACCGCAAGATTTAATGATTCGATTTACAAAGCATGTAAATAATTGATTGATGGGTATCACATGAATATTTGTAATTAAACAAATAAGTAAAGATTGATACAACTAACATGAGCACATAGTCTGAGCTTAACTGAGGGGTCAGGATCACAATCAAGTGCCTGATCGAGGGTGCCTCTATGCGTATGCCTAATCAACATATGTTTGAACAAATGATAATGCGTCCGTTTGACAGGTTAGTGCTTGCTAACTCGGACGGGGATTGTCAATCCCATATGGTACCATACACTAACATTCACGCTAAATCTTATTAACAGAACTATGCTTCAGAGGACTTTGATTGATTAGATGAAAACAACTCATGCAGCATATGTGATAATTTGATACTTGCATTCACATGTAAAACAAAACAGAGCATGTATCTCACCCCTAGGTAAAACATTTAAAATAGGGGCTATGAGACTCACCTGAGTCTGATGAATTGTTAGCCAACAATTATAATGATTCACAATGATTTGATGTCGTTACAACGACTGAACCTGCAGGGCGTCTGAGACGCGCAAGGTTTTGATAAATGATTAGATTCTTAAAACTTGCCGGGCGTATCAAACGCGCAAGGTTTAATTGATTTGATGACACTATGGACCATCTATGCTAGTTATTCCCTTAACTAGTTTTGACCAAATACTTTGGTTGTCGATTATGTTTGAGTTTTGAAAATGTATACGGGTCGTTGGTGATGGTTTGTAATAATAATTTCAAACTATTATTATTATACATGATTTGTTGGGCTTATAAAAGTGTATGCGTTTCAAATATAAGTCGTATCGTATAGGTTTAGTTGTTAATCAAGTTCATTATATCCGTTACACTTTATTTCATAAACTACAAAATTTGGTACGAGTCTGAAAACAGTAATATGCCATTTTCGACCCCTAGATGACCCCGAATGGCCTAAAACCGACTAGGCTAAGGTACTTAGCTTTGATCATTTGGCTGTTTTCGAATAACCGTGTGAATTTGAGCCCAATCCGTTATAATAAAATTTTCATCGAGAAGCTACCCTGTTTTAACTTGTTAAATCATCGATGTTTTCAGAAATTTAATTGTTCCGTTTTAGCTAGAATTCGCCGGGCTAGTTTATTGATTCGTTGGATCATGAAATATAAGGGGGGAATCCGCCGGATTCCCTTGAATCCGCCGGATTGGTGGCATTTGTGGGGAATACGCCGGATTCTATTGAATCCGCCGGATTCATGTTTTCTGGGCTGGAATCCGCCGGATTCCCATGAATCCGACCGGATTCATGATAATTTAAAGGACGCGCCGGGTAGAAACTGCACCCGCCGGGTTGTTCTTGGTTCTGGGTGGGAATCCGCCGGATTCACCATGAATCCGCCGGATTCAAAGGTCTGGTTCGAGTCTGTCATGGCCAAAATCACCCAAACCCATATTTAATCAATTTCCGCATACAATCGACTTACTAGGATGTTAATACAAGATTATATAAGCTATTTAAACACGAATTTATAAAGTTTGGGTTAACGATTCCTTACAATTCAAAAGGGAGGTCGTAAACGAGGATGATGATGATGAACGATGGAAGTGATCACGATGATGATGATGATTATGCTTATGCTCCTGATCTTGTTATTGTTAAAGTTGTTGTTTGAGAAATCAAAGAGAGAGCCGAGAGAGAGCTAGAGAGATTGATAAATGAAATGAAAAAGAAGAAGAAGTGGGAACGGAGGGAGTATTATTGAACGGGCAAGATCCACATTTTGTGGATCTTGTCCAGCCTCATTGTGCACGCAGAGTGATATTTGACCCGTGTTTTTGTACCCGATCGAAAAGTAGTATAATATTTTAAAACGATAATTTTCTAAAAATGATATCGTACGTATTTTCATTTGAAGTATTTTATAAAAATACATTTAACGAGATATAAAATATATCTTTGTTTTATGTTTGAGAGACGGATAAGGTTTAATTGGTTTCGTCGCGTTTTAGTAAAATGGTATAAAACGAAATATGTTTTATTTTATCTGATGTAAATAATAATTATTAATTTCAATAATAATTCATTATTTATATATAGTTTTGCGTGGACGTTTGATTTGTACGATACGAGATACTTGATATATTATCCAAATAATATATAAAAATTATGAGGGTATTAAATAACAATTCCATATTACTTAATCACTTGATTTTTACCAACGCCGTATAATTGAATCGGAATTCGGCCGATTTAAAAATGAACGATTAAATATAATCGCGTACTGATATATATTCAACAATATATATATTGATACATACAATTAGCCTAATACATAGAACTAATTACACGTATTTCATAA
Organism: Helichrysum umbraculigerum; assembly: GCA_949592205.1. Taxonomy (NCBI): domain Eukaryota; kingdom Viridiplantae; phylum Streptophyta; class Magnoliopsida; order Asterales; family Asteraceae; genus Helichrysum; species Helichrysum umbraculigerum. The sequence continues at coordinate 97,680,581 of CATIUR010000002.1, read as the reverse complement.
TGATTAGGAACTAATTTCTAGTCCTAATTTTGACGGGTGTCAAAGTTGTTGTAATTTTTGTTTGTTGCAGCACTTTATCAAAACAATTGAAGTTAAGCTTAGTGGCGACATGTATCTTTAACATGTTAACCTAAATGTACTCAACTTCATCAATCAATAAACATGTTAGATTTTAACATCAATGAGTTTCCCCAATATACTTCAAGTGTGTTAAGTGTACTAGAGCTATAAAACACCTGGAATTGTAACATGTATAACTTTATAGGGACTAAAAGCTTCTCCACACCAAAGTTCTATGATTTAGACTAGTTCATGAGAGAACACCGACTAGAGGCACCAACATACTAACTAAACTTGGAATTATGAGTATATAATGGTAGCATACATTAGTTAAGTACATTATACTACTCCCAGACAGCTAAGTGATGAGTATACATACTTAGACACATTACACTACACCCGACATCTAAGTGACGACTGAACATATTTAGATGCATTATACTACTTTTGAGTAATACGTGACAACCGTAGGTACAAATTGAGTACCTGTACGACTTCCGTTAAACCTATGCATACATGATGATACGATACACTATTCGGGCATGCCATGTTGCTACTGATACACATAGGCATACATGATTTCATAAAATAAAATATATATATATATATATATATATATATATATATATATATATATATATATATATATATGTATATCACGGTTGAGTGATACAAAACAATATTGCGGTAAAGCAATACAAAAATTGATACAGTACTAAACTAAATACTCCTTTAGTTCTCATGAACTACATTTACAATATTGTGGTAGAGCAATATCTTACGCTTGGTGACATACTAGTACCTTACTAAAGATATATTAGTACCATTATTTGATATCATACGAATTAGTTTCTACTAAATCATAATGCAAGACGTACTTGCAACAAACTTCTTATACACACCCTTCTCCCTGGGTCTCACATAACCACGACTACAATCAAAATTTCGGGACGAAATTTTCTTAACGGGGGAAGAATGTGACAACTGGTACTTAAGCGTATTAATTACCTTAAACTAGAGTATTATTACGTGTATTTAGTTTGAAATAGGGCTAAATATAGTAACATTTTGTATATTTATATATACACATACGCGATTGGTTTAAATCGCGCAATAACGAATCGGGCGGAATCCGATCATGCAAATACGGATGTTGGTGAAACTTTTTCATAAATAACATAAGTCTATTTTGTAGTTAAATAGTAGTTATTTACATTATATTATTATTGTATAATAATACGCGAAACAATATACGTTTTACATAAAACGTACAAAATGCAAATTAAACGCACAAATCAAAAACGACAACCCAATGAAACATTTTGAAAATGTTAACTAAAGTATTTGAAAATAATACTTCAATTAAAATTAACTTATAATTATCGTGAACAAAACGTGACAAATACACACGTATACGTATAAACGAATGTACGTATATATGGGTTAAATACCAAAATACTAGGGAACACAAATTCGACTAATTTACCCCTTGTGGGCCCCATTAATGACTGGAAAAATCCACTAACTCTCCACTAAACAAAAATATTCAACTCACTCATTTTCCACTATCTCATTCCAATCAATCTCCACTTTCTCTCCACTCTCTCACAATTTCTCTCTAACCTCTCTCTACCTCTCCATCCTCTCTCTAGGATCTGGAGATCAGCCTCCATAACATCACTACACCACCACCATTGACCACCCTTTGACCACCATAAACCGCCGTTCGACCGCCATCAAGATTTTTAAGAAAACGAGCTCAAGACATCGCTTTCTTCCTCTCTTCATCATCTCTATTGTAAGAACTCATTTTCTCTTGCTATATTTACTTAGATAATGTTTATTTACATGTCTAGTTACTCCATTAACAAGATTATGTCCAAAATTCTTGTTAAAAATCATTTTTGAAGAATATATATAAACATGCACAATCTGTCTTCAAAAAGTCAGTTTAGTATATCGATCATATCTTGCGTTATACTTGGAGTTAGACAAAGAATTTTTTTTTAAAAGTTGCATATTGAAAATATCTACAAAAAGTTCTTCTATGGCTCTTTCCATAAATCTACGTATTTTTAGCTACGAACCGATCTTTAGGCCTGGTCTGATGATTATCGAAAAATACGTTCGGTCGTTACGCAGAATTATTTAAATACCGAAATGGACTCTATAAGTACCGGGAAATTTATGTAATGGACTGGACATATAGTAGATCAGTGTGTAATTTTTGTGAGGATTGATATGGACTAGAAATGGAAGAAACTTGTGGCGAAACAAACCGACAAAATCGAAAACACATTTAGGGACCGTTTTGGAAATAAATATAAAAATGACACTTTTGGATCACCAATGGTCACAAAACTCGTTTTCTATAAATATTATAACATGATAAAGGTTGTGTAAAAGTTTCGGGTCAAACCGAGCTAGTTTGACCAGATTTGACCAGTTGACTAGTTTGACCAGATTTGACCAGTTGACTAGTTTGACTAGTTTGACAAAGTTGACTTTCAGAAAACAACATATTTGACCACAACGTTCGGATATAATTGTATACGTGTACTTCCAAATACAATAAAAGAAGCTTGAAAAATACTTACTACACTAAGTATTCAACACCTACAATAATCAAACCTTATACAAAACTTACATTCATACATTACAAAACATTACCAACGGACCGTACATATTTTAAATACTCAAACAAACAATCAAACATTTGGACATAACTAGTTGATGGACAATTAGCATAGATGGTCTATTGAGACATCTACTCACTCATATAACCTTGCGCATTAAGGATACCCGACAGGTTACAGTCTCCAGACACATCATTTGGTACAATATCATAATTGCATGCTTTGCAAACACATTAGACTCAGGTGAGTTTCATAGCCCCACTTTTAAACTGTTTTGTTTTACATTGGGGTGAAAATCATGCTCTCATTCATTGTTTATGAATGCAAATATTTTAAATCTTATGATTTACGCTTTCCACATTTCTGCTGAGTAATACAAACATTTAATATTGAACATTTACAACATTCCCTATTGCTGTAGGGCAATACACTTGCTTAAAATATACGAATTACTTTTGTACATAAGTTGAAGAATACTTACATTGATTTCTTATCCCGAGTGCATGACTCAACATTTGCTAAAGACAAGCACTTGCATGTAAAACTTTAATTTATAAACTCATGATTATTGCATGCACTCACAGTACATTGGTACTGCATTCATGGTACATTGGTACTACATTATGGTGCTTCGGGCACTACATTACGGCACTTGGTGCTGCATTCACAGTACATTGGTACCGCATTCATGGTACATTGGTACTACATTATGGTGCTTCGGGCACTACATTACGGCACTTGGTGCTGCATTCACAGTACATTGGTACTGCAATCACAATACATTGGTACTGCATTACGGTACTTCGAGTACTGAATTATGGCACTTGGTGCTGCGTTTGGGCACGTTGTGCTACTTTTGATTTACATGTACACTTGATATGCATACATTTGAAAACCACATGATTTCAACTTATTTTAGCCTACGTGCTACATTTGAAAGTCAAATGATTTAAACTAAACATATTTTTGACATTTGTGCTACTTTTGAACAATTTACTGTTCATACTCATGAAACTGCATTAGCATTACTTTCGAAATACATTAAACATTACAGTAAAGAAATACATATTGGGAAAACTTATAATTATCATCTTCATATATAATTATCAAACCTATTGTTTAGGCCACAGGTTTTACAACTATTTTCATGTTGCTGTTCGTAAGATCCTTGATTACAAAATCATACTTTTGATGTGTGATTTACAACTGCTATTTTAGAAAAACCTATGAACTCATCAACAATTATGTTGACCTTTTTAGCATACATTTTCAGGTTTACCAGTGCAGTAGGACTACCCACAGGAAACAACATACTAGAGATCATTCAATGTAACTTGGTGCAATGATACTTGATTAGTCGCGCCCCGACCCGAACCGCTTCCGCACAGTAAATTTGGGGGTGTGACATCTTGGCAGCGCAAGAAGCAGACTACAGTCTCTCTTTCTACAACAGAGGCTGAGTACGTTGCTGCTGCTAGCTACTGTGCCCAAGTTCTCTGGATTCAGCACCAACTACGCGATTACGGGTTACTTCTTACTATGACTCCTATTCACATAGATAACACTGCTGCTATATCTATCACACGCAATCCCGTACAACACTCTAAGACTAAACACGTAGAACTTAGGTTCCACTTCAAACGGGATTGCTATGAAAAACACTTGATAGACCTGGTCCACATAGACACCCTTAAGCAAAATGCCGACCTATTCACCAAAGCTTTTTCGCGTGCTCGATTTGATGAACTGGTCAATATGATCGGTTTAAGATTCTTTGGGTCTAAAAAGTAATGTGTGACTTGAATAGTTAATTTTATTTGCTTTTATGTGTGTTAAAAAAAATAAAATTTGGCAACAGCCACTCTTTATACTCTTTAGTATATAAGAAATGCACGGTTGCTACATTTTAAAATAGACGTTGTGTTGTGTCTGTAAACAACTTGGGATATGATAGTACATCGGGTGACATGCACAAAATGGAATTTTAAGGTTTATCTTGGATGTGTCAGTAGGTTTATCTGACATATTTAAAACAGTTTTTATAAAAATTAGCTTCATCATACGATGTGTTGGTAGGCATGATACACACCGGTCTCCGAGTTATTAAGAAGTAATTTAAATACATGTCTATGATTCTGTGGTAAACACCTTGTGATGTACGACTCTAAGTCTTAATTCCTTAGCGTAGCTTGACATACTTCTATTTTTGGATCATATATCTGAGATCATTTGGGGGAGTATGCTGATTGTTTCCTCTGTTGTACGTAAGTGCAGACCTGGTCTCAATTCAGCTTACTCTCAAAACTAAGCAAACGTGAGTCAATGTACTTGCAAAGTCTTAAATTCTAAGATACTGATCAAGGTCGCCAATTGAATAAAAACAAGTTTGGTTTGACTGCGATCGGTTTTGCTTAAACCTGAATCAAGTGTATGTTGCTCTGTTGTACGCAAGTACAGACCTGTCACCGCTGGCTTGATTCTTAAAATTGATTGTCTTATATTCTTTCTAAATATGGAAACTATGTTCATGTCTGGGTTACAGGGGTATGTCTATGGTGGGGACCACGGTGACTTATTCATACTAACAATAAAAGGTTAACTCACAGACACGGATGTAACATGTTTAGGTGGACAAACAATACCAATAATCGTCTTGAAATAATTTTTATATAAGGTGTTTTAACTGTGCCAAGTAAATTTAAAGTGGACAAATATACTGATGATCGAAATAACACTTACTATTCCTAATAATTGCATGTTATTCCGATATGATCCCTAATCAGACTCAATCAACTCCGTCACCAAAAAGAATGTATTTAGTTTGATTTATATTTGTATTTTTGTATTAATTTTGTGTTAATTTTATTTTCTACTTTAGTCTTACCCAAGTCACATTTACTCTCAAATTGAGCACTACGCAAAAGATCGACAAAACTTTAAAATTTTTCACTAACTGTCGATATGCGTCACTCCTTAAGTGACGCTACTAGTGACGCAGTAAGTGACACACAAAGAGTCGTTCTAAGTGACGCAGATTAGGGTTTTGGTATAAATACTTCCGTATCCGGCACTAATTTTCACCACCAACCCTATTCATTACGCGTCACTTCCACTGCTCTAGCGTCACTTCACTTGTCGTTGCGTCACTTCGACTGTTTGCTCTTTTCGATCGATCTGTGGATTTTCAAGCGTTTTGCGTGCAATCGGCCTCCGTGACCTTGTTCCTCTCACTCATACGAGTCTTTAGGTATAATTTTTACCATCTATATTTGCGTATTCATGATTTAATCGCTGGTTATAGGTTACGGGTTTTAGGGTTTACGAAATCGCGAAAATTGGGGATCAATTTGTTAATGTTTTGTGTTATTAAACGGTGTGTTTTACTCGTTTACGCTTTCCGCACCTTGTGGTTAACTCCGTTTGCAAAAACCCCAATTTGTGTTCTTCGTGATTTCTGGGATTGAATAGTGGCACGATGATCTTCATCGTTGCGTCACTTCAAGCGTCACTTCCATAAGTGACGCTTATTGGTAATTTGATGAGTTTAACGTCACTTATACCGTCACTTGCTGAGTTACGCTTTTATGCGTCACTCTAATATTCTTTCACTTATAACGTCACTTCTTTTAGTGACGCTATTAGTGCCGTTATCGTTACCCGTCACTTATTAACTGACGCATACCCGTCACTTGTTTAGTACCGCTTGAATGATACATGTTGTGGCAACGTCACTTACACCAGTGACGCTTGCCATGCGTCACTTACATCAAGTGACGCACCCTTTTGATTTCTGATTTTATTACGGCACTCCTTAAGTGTCGGTTATGCTTAGGGCGTCACTTCCTTAGTGACGCTATAAAATCAAAAATTTTCAATTATGTGTTTGAACTTATTCTGTAACGATTTTTCTCGTGTTCTTTTACTGTTTATAGTTACAGATGGAGAATCTTCAGGATTATTATTGCCGAACAAACACTAGGCATAATATTGTTGCATTTCTGGATTCAACGCACAAGAACTCACTTCCGTTCAGGCCAATGATTTCATTTCTTCGCAGATCCAGGATTCATCATGTTATTACAGCGTCTACACCAGTGTATATGAATCAAATTGAGGAGTTCTATGATCACGCGTTTATCAGAACTGAAAACGACACTCCGAGGATCATCTCTACTATGTTTGGTCGTGAGATTGAGATTACTGAGGATTTGATTCGTCGTGTTTTGCAGTTTAATGACACGCACAATATACCGACTGCTTTTGAAACCACGTTTATCTATGGGGGTCTTCAGAGAATGGGTTACCCTAAGGATCAGCTAACAGACTTCAGGAAGCAATATCTATGCAAGGTCTGGAGATACCTGTGTCATATTGTTATCGTTTGTTTATCCCCGAGGAAAGGCGGATACGATGCTGCGAGTCATACGACTCTGTCTTTGATGTTGGCATTAGTGTTCAACAAGCCGTACAACTTCAGCGGTTATGTTTTTGGGAATCTGGTGGAGAATGTGCGAGCTGGGAAGGATAAGTGGTTGTTATATCCACGTTTTGTTCAGTTGCTGTTAAATGATCTGGATTTGGGAATCGCTCCGGATCAAAGGTCGTTATTGGTTCCGACACCAATGCTTCTGCGTGTATTCAACGACTGCAAGCTTCCTCCGAAGGATTTTGCAGTTTTGCCTGATCGTGAGTTGTTCGGGCACATAGTAAACGAAAACTATGTTGCGCCGCCTGGAGATGGTTATGAGGATATTGTTGTACCTCCGGTAAATGAAGCTGACTTGGTGGATGCTGCTGTTGCTCAAGACTTGGAAGATATTAAGCAAGTTGAAGAAGTTGCAGCTGAGGAATCTGACGGTGGTCCCACACCACCTGACTCTCCAGGTGATGTGCCACCTCAAGATGCTTTGGATGGAATTCAATTGGCAGATCCTCGACGCTTTAAGCGTATCTTGAGGAGAAATTCTGAAGGGCGTGTTCATGTTCTGCCGAATTTGGGCAAGCGACCAGCTGGGTCTTCTCCTTCATATGCTGAGTTACCTTCGAGAAGACGCCAGAGAACAGGTGTTCATATTCAGGAACCTGGCCAGCAAGTTCAACAACAACAGCAACAACCGACGCCTGCGATGCTTCAGCAGTTTCTTGATCAGATGGCTGAGATGAATAAACGTTTTGATGATCAGGCTGCCGTGATTGAAGCTCAAGCTACCCAAATAAAGGATTTGGAGATCAAGGCAGCTCAGGTGAATGAATTGAAGCTTGAATTGACGGACGCAAAGTCTAGGTTGTTAGAATTGGAATCGGTTACTGTTGTTTCGGGGGAGGAAGGTCAGAGAACCTTGGAAACAAATGTAACCCCTCCCCCAGAACCCGAAAATGTAAATCCAGATTCTATTAATGATAACATCGCTTTGGATTATTTTGTTGATGTTCCAGGACAACCGAGACCTATTTCGGTTGATTATTCAAACGTTAATCTCACATATCTTCAGAGTTTGGTAAATCCGGTTGATGAAGAAGACAGATCAGTTGATCCGGATGATATTGAGATGGATGCAGAGGTTCCAGGGCAGGATGAAGAGTATGTAGATAATCTGAATCAGGAACCGGAGCCTGAGCGAGAACCGGAACCTATTCAGAAACAACCGGCTCAACCTTATGATTTTGATACACCGATCATTGAGTCCGATGATTCTGATGATGAACAAGAACCTCCAACAGATACTACTCAGGTTCAACCAGCTGCTGAATCTGTTCCTGTACAAGCACAACCGTCTACATCTTCAGATCGTCCAATGTTTCGAAAGCTTAAGCCTGAATTGAAAATTTGTAAAACTTATCAGGTTCGAGGTGATTTGACTGGTTTGATCAGAAGTTGGAAATTTGATGATGACAACTTTCTGATTCTTATCAAACGAAGAGATGGCGTACAGTATTTCAGGCCGAGATTCAATTGCATTAGTACACTGCCAAAGGAAGAATTGAATCTTCTTGCTCAACTGAACATTGTTAACCACACTGATGATTTTCGTGGTAACTTGTTTCAGAAGATTCTCAGAAAAGATATTTACAGCAAGAAATATTTGTGGGTTAGACCAGAGCTGGGAGTTCGTTATTCATACAAGAAAAAGTTGGATCCAAGAACTCAGGAACCGATCGTGAAATATCATTATCCTCCAGCTGCAAGTTTGAAAACTGTGCCACTACAGTCTCTGCCATTTGATTGTCTCAAAAGATTACGATATTGGTGGTTTGATTCCGTTACTCAAGAAGCGGTTATTGAATATCTTTCTGATGAAGATCCGGTGATCGAAAAGGGTAATTGGAATTTATCAGCAAAGTATGAAAAGACTCTTCGTGTTTTTGATCCGATCAGCCTTATCAATCTGACGAAGAAAGATTTGAAAGCTCTTCACAAAAGTAAAATGGAGTATCATCGATTTGATCAAGAAGAGGCTTCAAAGTTCGAGAAGGTGGTCGAGATTTGTGTACGAGTTGGTATTCATGCTGGTGGAGTATTTCCACCAGGTTGGGTTTGAACTGAAGATGTTTTTGAAGACCAAGCTGAAGACACGGGGGAGTTTGTTGATGCATTTTAGTGTGTCTGTCAGTTGGTCTATCGAGTTGTAAGTGTCGTTAGTTAAGTTGAATAGAAAAGTCATTTTCATGTATAGCGACACTTAGATTCTGTGTTAGGCGACACTTGCCTTAGTGTCGCATAGCGTCACTAAGGTAAGTGACGCATGAGGGCGGCGACATGCGACACTTCCCAAGTGACGCATGTCTGCCGATTTTGTTTTGTATAAATTGAAACCTACGGGTTTTTGGCTAGGGTTGACGAAACCCTAGCACCATTTGTCGACTAAACATTCCTGTAAATAGTTCTAATACGATTTACAAGCTAATATACTCGTTTACTTTGATTGATTCATTGTTTTCGGTTTGAGTTTATTGTTTGTTCGTGCAATTGATTGTTTCCGCCAATCAATAATAGTTATCAGTCATCTAGATCCAAGGCTAAAGGGACTTTCATAATGACACCAACATTGTACATGCATACGTATCAGAGCATATGATTACAATAGAACATATATATTAAGATGTCAAGAGTAATAGTTACAAAGTTTTACAATTCATCGAATCGTATAAGTAGTTTTTTTTGGGTAAAGGGTAAAATACCCGGTAAATATATTACTCCAAAAAACCGTTAAGTACAAAGGATGTGAGTGAATCCCACACCTCAGCCCATTACATAGGCGATAAAGACTACATAACAAGGACACAACCACTAACCGACAATTGACTCAACAAAAGAACCAACCAAAGACCATAAAACAATAAGCAACCATTACATTTGACTCAAACAAATCAAACAAAAAACTATCTTTTTATCTAGCCGCGAAGGTTGATATCAAACGCCTTGCAAAAAGCCTCTTGTTCTTCAGTTAAATCATAGACTTGATCATCATAACCTCCATAGAAATCATCATCATCATAGCACTCAAAATTACTAGCACCACCACCTCCTCCAGATCCAGATCCATATGCCATAAATTGGGAGGTCTCATCAAAAACCTCTTCAACATCACTTTCCGAGTCCTCTAAATTTTTAACCACATAAGAATCAAACTTCATACTTTCATGAATATCCTTCCCAGTATCCTTTAAAGCCTCAACTTTTTGAATTACATCATCCAATTTAGGGTCACTCCCACTTAAATCCGAGAATGAATTAGATGTACTCACCTTTGTATCCTCCTTAGTCTTCAATTTCTCTTTATTAGTAGCCACTTTAGGACGATACACAAAGTTAGGCTTCTGATTTCCTAACTTTATCCCTTCAGTTTTCCTTGTAGTCGGCCCCTGTTTATTTGTTTTTGAACCTTTTGATCCAACTTCCACAAACCCATCATTACTATTTTGTTTTTCAGTTTGAGATGGGCATTGAGTATTTGTATGCCCAAAGATTTTACAAGCATCACATCTAGGAGGCTTCCACTCATATTCAACCCGAACACTTTCCTTTGTATAGCCCGACCCATCCAGTTTTGGAATAGCCACAACTATATTCTCTTTCAAAGGTTGATCCGAATTAATCTCAATCAGAGCTCTAGCAAAGCTATTCCTACCCCATGATTCTGCACACATGGAACTAGTGTACGAATCCAACCTCATAGGTTTGCCAAGCATTGTAGCAATCATGCTCAGCCCATCACCTGTAAAAGCAGCCATCGGAACATCATGTAACTTAACCCAAACAGGCACCTTAGTAAGATCTTCCTTTGTTGAGAAATGTGGTGCCCATTGGTTAAGAATAATTGGAGCTGTTCGTATCATCCATGGGCCATTCTCAAGTACATCATTCATACCATTAATAGATGAAAACTTGAAGAAAAAAAATCCCCTAGCATTCATCATAACCTTTTGAAGTCCATATATTGACCAAACATTCCGTACATAGTTCTCAACAACCGGAAAAGCAATCCACTTACCAATAAAATAGCCATACAACGTATTCGAAAATCGGTTATTAACTTCCTCAACTGATGACATTGGAATAGTAACATCAGCCTCATCAATGGACACATCAGATGTTAAGGAACGAAAATTGACTTTATGTTTTGGATTTTCAGCATTAACAACATTCAAATACGATGTCTTACCGACATTAATATGTTGTTGAGTTCCCAAGGGCTGTTCAGTAGCTTGAACAGATGGAAACAATTCATCTCGGATAGTATTCTGATCACATGACTTTTTCTTATCAAGCTCGTCAACCCGTAAATTCTTAAAAGCAAGATTCGTTGGGTTACTACCCGTTTTGCTGCCCATATTACTATGATCAACCTTTTTCACTTCATTGTTAGACGCAAAAGATGACTTCTTCAAGATTGATTTTACCTTCGGCTGTTCATTAACAGCCTCACCCTTCTGCTTCTCTTTCACACCTCTCCCCGGACTCAGAAAACCCCATTCCATGTTACATACAATCAAACCTCAACACGACCCTCAAACCAGCTAACAAACACTTCCGAGAGTACCCTCAAGAAACCCTAATCTGCCCAGAATGTAACCACAATCCACCAAAAATTATGTATGCAATCAATAATAGTTCGTCCACCAAGATGAAAGTCAAGCAGATATCAAACACTAAAAGCAAATCGTGAATCCGAAGTAAAGAAAAAACGAACTAGGGTTTTAAACCCTAAATACGGCTGATCATGTAAAGAATAGCAATAACAATAATGAATCTTTTAGCCCAAGCAATCAATCAAAAGTTACCAATCGGATATAGATATTAACAATCAATATGGTAACTCTTGATCTCCGAAATCAGTCCTTGAAACCATAATACGATTTAATAAAAACTTCAAGGACGACTTTAATCCTCCTAAAACGGCCACACAAACCCTAGAAGATCGACTAATAGATCTGTTCAAAGATTAATCCGAAGAACTAATCAGTGAGCAAGATCAACAACAAATCAATTAGAGTTTTGAGCAGGTTGAAAGAAGAAATCAGTCGAATTAGGGTTTAGTTTGAGGAAAGAAAATCGCCAATCGTATAAGTAGTTAAGTTGTACAAAAGTGGATTTCGTAAGTATAACTAAAAACAGATTTGTTATACAAAAGAAATCCATATGTTTCAAAAAGTTGGCATCCTAAAAGCTTCACGGGTCGCCTAGAGTTCCATATGTGCATGCGGTTCTTACGTGCAGCTAATTCCCTGAAAAATATAGTAAAAGTCAACAACGAGGTTGAGTGAATTCACAGGTTTTATGTTTACGCGTAAAGTTTCATACTCAATGTGTTTGTAACGTTTTTCCATAGCAAATAAGTGATGTTTTGTGGAGCATTATCCAAAAGTTTGTTTGGTTGGGATGTTACCCAAAATACCGTTTACGTGTCGTAGGAAAGCAGTACCCTATTAGTTGTTTGTAGGAATGTCAGTATCCTATTAGTTGTTTGTAGGAATGTCAGTATCCTATTAGTTGTTTGTAGGAATGTTAGTATCCTATTAGTTGTTTGGTGGATCCATGTCAGTAGGATCCAGTACCCATGTCAGTAGGGTTCAAGTGGTAGGGAGTGTCAGTGTCCCATGTTTAACAAGTATAACGGATCCATGTAAGAAGGATCTAGTACCCATGTCAGTAGGGTTCAAATGGTAGGGAGTGTCAGTGTCCTTGGATCCATGTCAGTAGGATCCAGTACCCATGTCAGTAGGGTTCAAGTGGTAGGGAGTGTCAGTGTCCCATGTTTAACAAGTATAACGGATCCATGTAAGAAGGATCTAGTACCCATGTCAGTAGGGTTCAAATGGTAGGGAGTGTCAGTGTCCCTGGATCCATGTCAGTAGGATCCAGTACCCATGTCAGTAGGATTCAAATGGTAGGGAGTGTTAGTGTCCCTGGATCCATATCAGTAGGATCTGGTCCATGTTAGTAGGACCCATTATTTGCTTAATCAGTTTAGTAAAAAGTGTTGCTGGTCGTTCTTCAGCGTTTCCAAAACAGTACCGGTCGTTCTCCGGTCTATCAAATATAGTTTAACTCGTTTGTAGTAGTTTGTAGTATGAAAACGTTACTTCATAAATATCAATTCGTGTAAGAGTTTAACAGTTTCAAGTACTCTAATCGCTCGAGTAAAACAAATATACAATCAAAAGTAGTTGAGTATGTTTTCCACCCCTGTTCAAAAGAAGTAAAACAATAAAAGTAGGGGCTGTGAACTCACCTGTTGAGCTAAGTAAAGTGCGAGTGCTAGCAAAGCCTAAAGCCCGAGGTCTAATCCGAAATCTCCTAACGCCCTAAACGTATAAGATTTAATAAGTATGTGGATGTCTAAGTCGAACATCCATGCTAGTGTCCATTCAACTAGATATGTCCAAGTATTCGTTTATCGTTTGGTTTTGTAGTTTTGAAAACATGTACGGCCCGTTGGTGACGGTGTGTAATAATAATTCTCAAAAGCATTATTATTATGTTTTGACTCATTTGTATACTCATAAAGGTGAGTGTTAACCATTCTTGCATTGGTTTAATATCGTATTAATAAATTATTATCATTTGGTAACCATTTTAAGTAAATTTCAAAGTGCTGAAAAATATTGACCAAAGTTGACCGCGAGTTGAGATTGCCCTGCGAGTTGAGTTATCTCGCAAGTTGAGATTGCCTCGCGAGTTGAGATTGAATCTCAACTCGCGAAACTCGTTGTTTGCGATTTTTGTGCAGATTTCGATTTTTAAAGCGTTTTTAATGAGGTTTTTGGAAATAATAAGTTGATATAAAACATGAAATAATTTCCAGACCTGATTTAGTTTGTTAATCCATCTTGATTCACTGTATAATCGTTAGATTTCTCAGTGTTTTAACGGGATTATACTGATTTTTTCTTGCTTCTGGTTGATTAGGGTTTACGAATATCTTTTAGGGTTTAAGAATCAGCTTTGTTCTTGAGGTGCTGCATGATCTGATCTTAATTGTAAGATCTGATTGCGTGATCTGATCATTGTTCCAGCCCTAATATTCATTACGATTACGTTTTTCTGTGGTTTCTTGATCATTGAGAGACGGAATTTTTCCTGATATTAAGGTTTTCTCGTGCGGCTACTAGGGTTGTTTTCTACTTGGGCTATACGACATCTGTGTTTAATCAATTGCAAATCGGTTTAGGTGTCTTGTTCTTCTTGGGCAACACGAATTCTTTCTGAGTTCGATTTCTGAATATTTAAATTGCATAATATATTACGTTCGGGGTTGTTTTGAGCTGATTACATATTTTTGAATATTGGATAACTTGTGGCTTTGGCGATTTGCTTTGTATTACTTGGTTATTGGTTTGTTGTTGCTTGGATTTAGTTAGCAGGTTTGAGGGTCGTTTGACTTAGTTGATTTTTCTAATGACGGGGGAAAAGAGAGATGGTCAACCTACGGTTAAAAAAGTAAGTTTAGGTTCTAAATCAGTTAGAATGATTGATGGTAAATTGGTTGGAGCCGATGGTCTTCCGGTTCCGTCTACCTATCAAGATGATGTTCATGATTCTAGTTCTTGTGAGGGTACTCCGGTTAAATCTTCATATGCTAGTGTCGTGAATGGGGGACCAATTGCTCAGAAGGTTAACTTTAGGCTGCTTGAGACTCAGCCTAGCTTGGAAAATGCAGATGTTCGGATTCCAATGTCCTCGGTTTTGATGGCAAATGTGCATTTTTGATCACTGTCCTGTGGTTCTGAAGTTGCCTTCTGTTTATAAGAAGTATGCAAAACCGTTCAAGTTTTTTAACTTTTTGGCTCATAAGTCAGAATTTAAACAGATTGTTTCTGAGGTATGGAAATCTCCGGTTGTGGGCTTCAATATGTTTTCTATTACTAGTCGGTTGAAGCTTTTAAAGAAGCCTCTTCGTCAGTTATTGAGAAGCCAAGGTAATTTGCATGATCGGGTGTCTAAGCTTCGTTTGGAGCTTGACAGAGCTCAGAGGGATCTTGATAGTCAACCTGAATCTCCTATTCTTAGAGAGGAAGTGGGTCATTATTTGATGGCGTTTAATCAAGCGGTCATTGATGAGGAGAGATACTTAAAGCAGAAATCCAAAGTTGATTGGCTTCGAGAAGGAGATAATAATACAAAATTCTTTCATAATTCTTTGAAGGAAAAGGTTAGTCGGTCTCGTATTGATGTTGTGTTTGATGCCTCTGATACGGTTTTTGAAGGTGACCAGGTCCCTGTTGCTTTTGTGGAGCATTATCGTAATTTTTTGGGCAAAAAAGGTACTACCCAAGCTTTAGATGATAGAGGTATTTTTTGTACTAAGATCTCTACTTCTAAAGCTTGTGCCATGATTCGTGAAGTCACTAAGGATGATGTTAAGGATGCTATGTTTTCGATAGGGGACAATAAGTCTCCCGGTCCCGATGGTTATTCTTCTACTTTCTTTAAAAAGGCATGGGATGTTGTGGGGGATGATGTGTATAGGGCTGTTCGGGACTTCTTTTTCAATGGTAGTTTACTTAAAGAACTAAACCATACTATCATTGCTCTTGTTCCTAAAGTAACTACTCCATCTCGAATTAATGATTTTCGTCCCATATCTTTGTGTAATGTTCTGTATAAGTGCATTAGTAAACTTTTAACTAATCGCATTAAGGAGGGTTTACATGATGTTGTGAGTGAAAATCAGTTGGCTTTTATCCCGGGACGATCTATTTTTGATAATATTCTTTTGTCTCAGGAATTATTGAGAGGGTATCATCTTAAGTCAGGTATTCCTAGATGTGCTTTTAAGGTGGATATTCAAAAGGCTTATGACACGGTGGATTGGAACTTTCTTGAACGAATTCTTATTGGGTTCGGATTCCATTCTCATATGGTCAAATTGATCATGGCTTGTGTTACCAGTGTTTCCTACTCTATTAGCCTTCATGGCCAAATCAATGGGTATTTTAAAGGTGAAAGGGGTCTTCGTCAAGGAGACCCTATGTCTCCTTACTTATTTACTTTGGTTATGGTGGTCCTAACTTTGATTGGGAATCGATGTGTTGCTGATTCAGAAGGCTTCGGTTATCACCCTTATTGTGAGAACCAGCAGATTGTTAATATTTGCTTTGCCGATGACTTGTTTCTGTTTTGTAGGGGCAATGTTCAGTCGGTTAAGGTTATCAAGTCGGCTATTTCTGAATTTACTGAGGTGTCGGGTTATCTCCTAGTATTCCCAAAAGTACGGCTTTCTTTTGTAATGTTTCTAATTCGGTTAAGTCGAATATTCTGCATGTTATGCCGTTTTCTGAAGGTCAGTTTCCGATTAAATATCTTGGTGTCCCTCTTATCTCTACTAGGCCATTTGTGCGTGATTGTAAGACTTTGGTTGAGAGGGTCCGGAATAGGATTGGTAATTGGAAGAACAAATGGTTGTCGTTAGCGGGAAGACTACAGTTGGTTACTTCTGTATTATCTTCTATAAATGGTTTTTGGGCTTCAGTCTTTTATCTTCCGTCTGAAACTCTTAATGACATTGAGGGTTTAATTCGGGGTTTTCTTTGGTGTCAAGGGGATTTGAAGCATGGTAAAGCTAAGGTTTCATGGGATGTTGTGTGTCTGCCTAAGATTGAGGGAGGTCTTGGCATTAAAAGGCTTCGCGATTGGAATATATCTCTTATGACTAAGCATATTTGGAATCTGTTAACTCACAAAAACTCTTTATGGGTTAATTGGATATATCTTCATAAGCTCCGTGGTAGACATTTTTGGGATATCTCAGCTAAAGGGGGTATGAGTTGGACGTGGCGTAAGATCATTCAGATTCGAGATGCTCTGAGAACCCATTTCTGGTTTCGGATTGGTAATGGTACTCCGGTCTCGGTTTGGTTTGATATTTGGGATTCTATTTGTCCTCTATCTCGCTTTCTTTCTTATAGTGTTATTAATCGTGAGTCTCATATTAATAATACGGTTGCTGATTTGGTTGTTGAGTCGGCTTGGGATTGGCCGTCCTCTTGGCTTATGAGATTTCCGATTCTTGCACAACTCCCTGTTCCTCTCTTGAATAATCATTAAGATAAGCTGTGTTGGCGATCGTTAGATGGTAATTTGCTTGATTTTTCAACCAGCCAAGTGTGGGATACTATTCGGCCAAGGGCTAATATTATTGATTGGTATTCGGTGGTTTGGTTTCCTATGTGTATCCCTAGGCATGCCATCCACTTATGGTTGGTTTTAAAGGAAAAGTTGAAGACGCAAGACATATTGAAGCAATGGGATGTTGGTCCTTCGACCGACTTAAACCTGCTTCGATGCTCGTTGTGTGGTTCTCAACAGGACTCTCATTCTCATTTATTTTTTGAGTGCTGTTTTTCTTCTCAGGTTTGGTTGGAGGTTCTCAACTTTGCAGGGTTTAATCTCCAATCGGCTATTCTGGTTGATTGTGTTTTGTGGATTTATCCTATTGCTGCTCGGAGATCAGTTTGAGGTGTTATATTCAAACTTCTTCTTGGTTCTACCTCGTATTTCATTTGGCAAGAGCGGAATCTACGTTTATTTCAGAAGCAGCGGCGCTCGCAAGATCAAGTGGTGTCTTCTATTTTGGACGCAGTTCGGCTTAAACTTCATTCTTTTAGATTCAGGCCTTCTGCTCAAGTTAAAAGGGCAATGGATTTATGGAAGCTTCCAAGGGCCCTCCTTAATGAGGGCTGATTAGTTTTTTGGTTTAATGCCTGGTGGCTAGTTTGTGTTTGTCTTGGTTTTTAGTGTTGGTTGTTCCCATGGTCGACATATACTTGGCATGTCAAGTATATATGCTTAGTCTTTTTTGTTTAGACTAAGCTCTTGTATTGTAACGTTTTATTCATCTATAATATTTACCAGGGTATACTCCCTTTACCCCCCCAAAAAAAAAAAAAAAACTATGTTATGAATGCTTGGAAGAAATTTGGCATCATCAAAGCTATGATGAATGCGCAAGGTTTCTTCTTTTTTAAGTTTGATTCGGATACAGGGATGGATGGGGTTTTGGAGAATGGTCCATGGTTTATTCGGAAAATTCCAATTGTATTAAAGAAGTGGTCTTCCACTGCTTCTTTGTTGAAGGAGGATTTAGTATCTGTTCCGATTTGGGTTAAGTTCCACGGGGTTCCTATAGCTGCCTTTACTGAGGAAGGATTAAGTGCTATTGCTTCTAAGTTGGGTACCCCTCTTATGCTTGACTCGTATACCAGTTCTATGTGTGCCAACTCATGGGGTCGATTAGATTTTGCTCGTGTCTTGATTGATGTTAGGGCTGATCTAGTTCCTAAGGATACTATGGTGGTTTCTATTCCGTTTGTGGAAGGGTCTGGATATTCTCTTCATACGGTTCGTCTGGAATTCGAATGGAAGCCTCCTCGATGTAATGCTTGTACGGTTTTTGGGCATGCAGAGGATCAATGCCCCAAGCGTGTTCCTGATGTATTAGACAAAAAGAGTAATGAGAATGTTGGAAAAGGGGCTGAGATGAAGAAAAAGAAAGATTCTGAAGGGTTTCAACCTCCGAGGAAACCATTCAGGGGCTTAGTGGTCGGTAATCCAAAGAAAGTGGCCGTTGCACCTATTAAAGAGGTCTTTGTACCTAAACAGAAGCTGAATGAGGCTGGTAAGACGACCATCTCTAATCCTTTTGATGTACTGAATAAGTTATATGATAAAGGGGCGAATTTGGCTTCTTCAAGTGTGCATTTGGATAAAAAAGACGGAGGATCGTGGGAAAACCATTGCTTCTCCTGATTAATACTAGTTCAACAACAAAAGTGGATAATAATATGGAGGACTCGGAGAGTGATGTGGAGGAGGTTTTTAATGAGACTTCCCAATATATGTGTAACACCCCAAAATTTAAAAGTAATATTGTGAATAAAGTAATAGTAGTTGTTTTAAATTATTATTACTCAAGGTGAAATAAAATAGTAATAATTGTAAGTCAGTTTTAAAGTTCCAGACAATGATAATCACGGGGAATAAAATAAGACATATACTTATCTATTAACCTATGTATGTACGTATCATTCATATCATTTTTATGAAATCCCAGAAGCTTCACGACATCAAGAAAACTCACGAACCTTATACCCTTAAACCTGAAATCGAATCAAAACCCTAAATTGAAGCTAGAGAATACGAATTCATCACCAATTAAGCAATTTTATCATGAGGTAATTATGTTCTTCTTTTAATTTTAACCTAGAAATGGGTTTTTGGTGGATCTTGGTGGATTGATGATTCTAATCCGAATTAGGGTTTGTAAATGATTGAATTATGGTATAGAAGTGAAATAATCTGTAACACCCCCAAATTTAATGATTTGCGGAAGCATACTTGGGTGTTACTAATTAATATACAAAGCACAAGATATACAGTAAACGACCTCTAAATGAGACGTTGTAAAATGATTCCATAGAAATAAATGTTTGAAAACTTAATGTTTTCGTATACAAAATGTAGTTTCCTAGAGTCCACGCGTATGGCGGGAGATTCTATTACATAATCAACATATACAAAAGATAATGCTGAGAATCTCCGTTAATGCTGTTTAGTTGAAATCATGCGACTCTAGTTATGTCCTGGAGTAATCCTACTCCGTCAGTGTACCTGAGAATACATGCTAAAAGGGTCAACACGAATGTTGGTGAATCTCACAGGTTTGTAAGTAATATCAGTTTTGAACACAAGATTTTATCAGTAGTGCCCGCAGGCGTAAATCAAGTATTTGCAAATCCAGCAAATGTAAATTAAATAAGTTATACCATTGCCATGAGGCTCATAATCGAAGCTTAACCCGTAAGTAATAGTTTGCTCCCGTGACATGCTCGTAACTGAGCAAGCATAAGTAACGAAATAATAGTCGCCCGTTTATACATAACGGTTAGTGGTAGCGCTACTACCCCGGGCGGGGAGGGTCATTTCCCTAATGGATCCATTAACTAGTGTTCGCGCTTAAGTCCATAACTGATGATATATGATGGAGAGACTTCAGTAAAGTAAGTAACTCATGCAATTCCGTTTGGTATAGTAAACAGTTTAAGCAATTGTGTTCAAGAAAAAACAGTAGCATGTATCTCCCCCAATAAGGTAAAACAGTAAAAGTGGGGCCGTAAGACTCACCTGAGCCTTTGCGAGTACGTTTATATAAATAAACGAGCAAGTAATATCAACCGTAGGTTCTCCGAACCCGTAACCTCCAAACGCCTAAACACGTAAGGTTAAGTAAGTAGATGTCTTGCAAGACCATCTAGGCTTGTTGTCCACACAACCCGTTATGTCCGTTGTTTGTCATTCCAATGTTTGTTTGAAAGTTTGTACGCGTTTTGTAATTTAGAGTGGCCCATTGGTGAACGAGAGTAAATAATAATTTTTAAGTGTTGTTATGAATAGAGAAATTTTATCCCGTTTGCTACAGTGTTGCTACAGTAAATTTGACTTTTCTACAGTAACTTTGACTTTTCTATTCTGGTTTATGCGACACTTCTATGCGTCACTTGAGTTGGTCGTGCGACACTAAGGAAGTGTCGGGTGAAGTGTCGGGTATTCAAGTCGTGCGTCACTAGTGTAGTTTCGTATAAAGTAGGAGTTTAATATCATGCGACACTTAGGAAGTGTCGGTAACAAGTGTCGGTATAAGGATGAGGGCGTCACTAAACTAGTGTCGGTATAAGTGTCGGTTCAATTATAGGCGTCACTTAGGCAAGTGACGTAACATAGTGTCGGTAAAGGTCCTGCGTCACTAATGAAGTGTCGGTACAATGTTTTATGCGGCACTCAGCAAGTGTCGCACGAAGTGTCGCATATCTGGGTTCGTCTATGCGACACTAACGTCTGATCGACGGATTTCGATCCAAAAACATGTTTTCGGGTTTCCGTTTGGTCCGATTCTTTTACCCAACCCTTATATGAACATAATAAGCCTATAGAAACCATAAACTAGTAAAAATGATCAAAAACAAGAGATGTCGGGATTTGTCGGAAACTTACAAAGTGTCGGATTGAAAATCCGAAAAGATAGGATGATAGATCGTGAAGTGGTGATGCTTTTCTTCCAAATGACCGAGTAATTCCGAGTGCGTTTAGTGGTGTTATTTTACAAATTTGTGAGGTGGTGGTGGTTTGTTAGTTGAGAGAAAAAGAAAGGGAGAAAGAGAAAGAAAAGAGATAAATGAGAAAAAGAAAGAGTGGAGGTGGAGATGTAGGTGCAAGCCTCATTTTCAGCTCCCGTCCCCCGCGCCCCATGCGGTGTTCGTTTTCTCCGTCGTTTAGGCGTTAGATATTTATTTTACGCGTTTAATTATATATTTTAAAATTACAAACTTTTGTTAAATAATTTACTTGTATTATTTCTTTGAATCCTTAATAGTTTGAAATACGATATAGTTTAAATAAGTTTAAGTACTTTTGTTTTTAAATCGTGTAAACTTTAATCGAGTGATACGAGATAATTATCAGTTATTATAAAATGGCATTTTGGGCGTAATAGCGTTATTTTAGTTTATAAACATTCGTTCACCAACGTTCGTATTAATCGAATAGAATTTCATTCTATTTATATTGCGTACGATTTAAGTCCAATCGCGTATTCGTATATATTCAACAATATATATTTTGATACATTAATCAGCCTAACACAGAACTAATTACATGTATTAACAAAGAATTAGGCACTAATTCTAGTCCTAATTTGCCGGGTGTTACATAATCACTATGGTTAACACTAATTCATTATTGAACTTGATAGTATTGATTTGTATCTAATGATCAAAAGTGATTATAAACTAAAATAAATGATTTGGTGATAATTCACTTAAATAAATGATTAGAAGTGTTGTTGGAGTAATATTAGTGAAATTGAAGTATGAAATTTTGTGACTAAGTAATTGAATTAATTATGAATTCTGATGATTTAATGAAGATTGAAATAAAATACAAGTGATTAAGCCATATGGATAGTTATGACTTAAGTAATGGAATAAGGAAATCAAGAAATAAATATGAATTAATAATGTTTGATGTGATTCTCTTTTTTGGGTAAAGGGTTCACACCCGGAAAAATTTATTACTCCAAAAATAACGATAAGTACAAGGGTGTGGGTGAATCCCACACCATAGCCCGTTACATAGGCAATAGACACTACATAACAAGGCACATCCACTACACAACCAAAAGGAATAACCAGCTAACTAAGGCTAAATCTCTGTATATGACATGCCATATACAAGATCACACGATCAAACATAGCTCAAAAATAAAAAGATAATAATTCCAATATAAAGTAAACGAGCAGCCAATCAACAACACATCACGGGAAGCCAAAACCATCAAGAACATAAGAACACAACCCGAGCCTTAAACCCTATTCGGGATCTTCCATCGCTCCATAACCCGAGCAGCACGAAACGAAGGCTTGAACCTAAAAGACGCCAACTTCAAACGAATCTCATAAATAATAGCATCAGCCAACTGTAAATACGAACGCCTTCCTTTAGCAAAAAGCCGATAATTCCGCTCTTGCCAAATAAAGTACGTTGTAGCAGCTAACACCAAACGAGACACCACATGATCCACATTCTTCAACGAAGAAGCTGAAAGAAAAAATGGAAGCACGTCTTCCAACTTATCAGAAACAACCGGGATGTCAGCAAAGCTAACAACCCGAAACCAAACCTGCGAAGAAAAAATACATTCAAAGAACAGATGAGAATGTGAGTCCATACAAGATCCGCATAAATAGCACTGAAGCAGGTTTAATTCAACCGAAGGGCCAACATCCCATTGCCTCAGGCGATCTTGTGTCTTCAGCCTTCCTCTAAAGATCAGCCACAAATTGAAAGCATGCCGAGGAATACACTGAGGAAACCAAACCACAGAAGCCCATGCTACAACAGAAGACCGCAATCGTATAGAATCCCATACATTACTCACCCGGAACTCAGAAAAATTACCCCCTTCATCACGCCATAACAACTGATCCGGATGAGAAGAAAGAGTAGGAACCAAAATTTGAGAAAAAATAGGATACCTCTGGATCCAAGAATTCGGCCATCTCCAAACTGCTCCATCCATAAGGTCAGCAACTGAATCCATGATCGAGAAACCCTGGCGAGTAATGTCACGATGGCAAGAGAAAACCCGAGCAATAGGACATTGGATACACCAAGTATCATACCAAACAGACGCATATCTCCCATCTCCTAGCTTGTACCAACAAAAAGGACGAATGAGGTCTCTAATATGAAGTAAACTCCTCCAACCCCAACTCATACTCTGCTGAGCAGGAACATCCCAAAAACTACAATTGCACAGCTTATATGCATACACCCATCTAACCCAGATTGAATCCTTCTTTGTAAGGATATTCCAAATATGCTTCGTCATTAAAGAAACGTTCCATTCACGCAAACGACGAATACCCAAACCACCTTCACTTCTGGGCAAACATAAATCCTCCCAAGCAACCTTCGCTTTACCCGATTTCATGGGGCCCTGACACCATAGAAAACCTCTCATGATCTTTTCTAACTCCAAGATAGTCGATTGAGGAAGAATAAACATAGCCGCCCAATATCCATGTAGAGATGAGAGAACAGAAATGATAAGTTGTACCCTTCCAGCAAAGGATAACGACTTATTCTTCCAATTAGAGACCCGGTTCTGAATTTTATCCACCAAACCCTTGCAATCCGTTTTAATAAGCCTTGTAGAAATAAGAGGCACACCCAGGTACCGAACTGGAAGCACCCCTTCTTCAAAAGGCATAACATCAAGAATACGCTGTCTAATAGTAATCGGAACATTACAGAAAAAAACCGTACTCTTGGGAATACTAGGCACCAAACCAGAGAACTCCTGGAATTCATTGAGGGCATCATGAAGCACCTTCACCGAATTGACATCCCCATGAGAAAATAAAAAGAGATCATCTGCAAAACAAAGGTTAGCCAAGCCAAGCTTATGGCACTTAGCATGATACCGAAATGACTGGGACTCATCAACCTTCCTCCGAATAAGTAAAGTCAGCACTTCCATGACCAAAGTAAACAAGTAAGGCGACATTGGATCACCTTGCCTCAACCCTCTTCTACCTTGAAAATACCCATGAGTGGCACCATTAATAATCAAGGAAAAAGATGTACTAGAGACACAAGACATAATCAAATCAACCATAACCGGATGAAACCCAAACCCATATAAAATAGCACGAAGAAACTCCCAATCCACTGAATCATATGCCTTTTGAATATCAATCTTAAAGGCACACCAAGACACTCCACTATTCAGATGATAACGCCACATAAGATCCTGAGTCAATAGAATATTATCTGATATGCTTCTCCCAGGAATAAAAGTGGACTGGTTATCACTAACAATGGTCATCAAACCGTCCTTAATCCTATTTGTGATCAGCTTACTAACACACTTATAGAGAACATTACATAAGGATATAGGACGGAAGTCATTAATTCTAGAAGGAGTGGGAACCTTCGGAATTAATGCAATAAGAGTATGGTTAATCTCTTTTAGGATCTTACCATTAGAAAAGAAATCACGCACAGCCAGGAACACATCATTACCAACAATATCCCAAGACTTCTTAAAAAATGCAGCAGAGTACCCATCAGGACCCGGGGACTTTAAATCACCAATAGAGAACATAGCCGCCCTAACCTCTTCCAAAGTAACTGGACGAATCATCCGATCAGCCTCACTGCATGATAATTTACGAGAGAATAAATCATGAACATCAAATGGACGAGTATGACCAGCACTCCCCAGAAAGTTCCGATAATGATCGACAAAAGCTAAAGGGACCGAGTCATCCGAATGCATAACATTCGGTACATCATACACCCGATCAATCCGACCCCTATTAGTCTTCTCCTTTACAACATTATGAAAATATCTGGAATTAGAATCTCCAACCCTAAGCCACTCAATCTTGGCTTTCTGCTTCCAGAATCTCTCCTCATCAATAACAGCTGAATGGAAGGCACGAAGATAAAGGGCCTCTTCCTCACGGAGCTCAATCGCATCCGGATTAGTATCTAAAGCTTTTTGGATCTCATCCAATTCAGTTCTAAGAGTAACCACCCGTTTGTGAATATTACCCTGAGCCCTTAGTAACGAAGCAAGAGGTTTCTTTAACCTCTTCAGTCTCCTCGTGATCCGATACATAGCACATCCTGTAATAGATTCATTCCACACCTCCTGAACTAACCCCATGAATTCAGGTTTATAAGCAATCAGATTATAAAGCCGAAAAGATTTAACTCGCGGTTTCATAATCATAGGAAGATTAAGGACAGCCGGAGAATAATCAGAGATCCGGTAGGGCTGAAATATAGCAAGTGCAGCAGGAAACCGACTCAAGAATTCCCCATTACACATAATACGATCAATTTTCCTCAAAATACCATGATCCGCTTGAGGACGCTTGTTCCAAGTATAATGTAACCCAGTAGCGTTCACATCCACAACCCCAATATCCTCCACGCACGTACGGAATTCCCTCATAGATATAGTTTGGCTAGAGGAACCGGATGACGAATCATCCAAGTTAAGAATAGCATTAAAGTCTCCCAACAAAGTCCATGGGGCATCTCCCACAAAACGGCAATGCAAACGAAGAGATTCCCATAACTCCCGTCGATGAATATAATAATTACCCGCATACATAAAAGAACGGAAGAAAGACTGATCAGTCTCCTGCACCTTCACTTGACAATGCAAAACCTGATCCGTAAATGAAAGCACCATAAGATCAATCCGCTCAGAATCCCATCCAAGAATGATACGAGAGCCACTAACACTCCTAGCTACATTAGATGTCCAATTCCAATTTCTAAAGACCTTGGAACAAATTCTATGAAGGTTATCAATTTGGACATGGGATTCCAAAATAGCACAAATATACAACTTATTCTCATTAACCACCTGTTGAACCTCATTCTGTTTAGGGACGCGGTTCAAGCCCCTTATATTCCAAGAGGCAAGACTAAACATGAGGACCAGAGAAACCGGGAGTGCTTGCCCCCTCAGTATTAACCTGCCCTTTAGGCAGACCCATAAAATCAGCAGTCTCATCATAAACAGTCTCCATATCCGGGTCCGAATCGTCCACATACTCACTATCACCATAATCCACACCTTTACCAGAATCAACATTACCAGAATTCCCAAGAGTTCCTTTTCCCCTGACATCCTCCTCTTTACCAGCATCATTTAAGACATCAAACCGATTAGCCAAAGGAAAAGGAGTATCCTTCCCCACTGGCTTAGAAGACTGAGGCTGATTCGAAGCATTTAAACCCTTGGAAGCAGCATTCCCTGGATTTTTAACCTTGTACACCACCTTTGGTTTGGGTCTTTGTAACACAAATCCATCACCAGAGTTCACTCCCTGTTTAGATGGAACTTTAACAGTCTTCTTAGGAGCTATAAAATCAGATTTGTTTTGCGTACGCTCTACCACCCGAGTCACATTTTTTGGGCACACCTCATCCTTATGACCGAAAATCTTACACAAATTACATCGTGGAGGGTGCCATTCATACTCTACCCGCACCGTATACATATTATTACCATTACCTCCAAGCTTTGGAATAGCCACCGAAATAGTTTCCTTCAAAGCCACCCCTGAATCCACCTCCACCATTGCACGGGCAAAGCTTGGGCGACCCCAAGAATCTGCACACATTGCACTAGTATATGAATCGAGCATGATTGGAGTCCCAACCTTCGTAGCAATGGCACTTAACCCTTCCTCATTAAAAGCCAGTAGAGGCACATTATGTAACTTTATCCAAACAGGAACTTTGGATAGGTCTTCCTTAGCTAAATCCTCATCCGCTGACCATTTCTTAAGAATAATATGAATCAATCTAATCATCCATTGGCCCCCTTCAAGAACCTCATTCATACCATGCGCCGTAGAGAATTTAAAGAAAAAAAACCCATTGGAGTTCATCATTACTTTCTCAATCCTAAACCGCCGCCAAACATTCATCACATAATTCTGAACTACAGGGAATGCCAATCTTTTACCAATAAAATACCCATACAAGGTATTAGAGTACTTTTTGCTAGCTTCCATAACCGTTGCTAAGGGTATTACAACATCCACATCACTAGAGCTAGATGTAGCCAAGTGTAAAGCGCGAAAATTAACCTTTTTCCCCATCTGACGATCCACCACCTGAGCATAAGAATTACCACTCACAGTGGGCTGTTTTGTACCCGGTTGTTGAGTTACAATCGTAACAGCTTCCAATCTATCAAGGCCTCGAGTTGAACCACCTAAAATAGGATTAATACCATCAGAAGTAGATATGCCAGTAATCGATTCAGGATTGGAAACAGGGACCTGATGAATTGGAGTAAACTCCACCTGTTCGTCGACCAAACCGACACCCATATCCACCTTCTGATGTCGCAATTCAGAACCAAGATCATTCATTTTCGAATCACCCATTGAAGTAAATAAGTCAGGGATTTTAGAGGAAAAATTCCCAACCTGAGCTACCACTTCAACATCAACCTTTACTGAGTCCAGATTCTTATCAGAAAGTCCAGAATTATCCGAAGCTGTTTGCATAGGATTAACTTCAAAAGAATAAACTAACGGGTCATCTTGTTGAATATAATCAGAATAGGTATCCCCCTGATCAGCTTTACCCGGTTGTTCCTTGACCATACTATCCGGACGAGCACCTGCTACAGGAGCAGCAGCCCCACTAACATTCCTTCTTGGAATTCGACTTATTAAAGGTTTATAATAGTGAGAAGACGGCACATCCTCCAAATCGTCTTTACTCAGAACATTAGGAACACGAGGAACATCAATGTCCACCCCTCTAGCCTGCGTGAATTGACCATGCATATCCATCCTAGTTCCATCAACATTCTTGCTAACCGGATCAGAAACCCTAGCCGCATCAATGTCATCAACTTCCTGCGAATGTGAAGTTGGCACAGCAGCCATACGACCAGCAACATTTGTCTTACACACCTGAGCAGAAGCTTTCACAGATGTAGAATCAGAAACCATATTGGAAAAACCAGAAACCGGATTAGGGTTTAAACCCGTCACAGCCGGCATCATAACCTTGAGGTTGAATTATGATGAATCTTGAATTATAATAAGAAGTAATTACTAAAGTGATTATACAAGTAATGAAATAGTGAAATAAAGAAGATTATGAAAAGAGAGATCATGAGTTAGAAATAGTCAATCCAAATGGGATGATGGATTGATGATTGTATTAGTTGATTATGATGATTATGTGTTGCTAATTGTATTAATATGATATATGATAGGTGATCAAGATTGGTGTTATCCATGTTTTAGTGAAGAATCATGCTTTTGCCTAGAAAGCAAAGGTGAATGTTATGGGAATTAAATAAGTAATAGTTATATGTATCTTACCTTGTTTCTTAATTGTGAATTATTATGATTGTACATTATTCCTTTCTGATATAATTTTCCCAATTATATCGAAGGCCGATTTTCTCTCTCTCTCTAGGCGATTTTCTTCATGTGTTCTTAACCCTAAATCGTTTTCTCTAGCTGATTTTGATCTTCTTGCTTATTATTGAATCTGTTATTGTCTTTGAAACACTTATGTGTCCCTCCATTGATGATACGAACTTCACTAATGGACATAGAAATCAGATTCTGTTTTAGGGTTTCGTTTTTTAGGGTTTAAGTTTATTAAAATCGTTTAGAGTGATTAGGATTTTCTCAAGAAATTTCAATCGTTGATCTTTATGCATGTGATTTGCATGTTTTAATCGTTATTTCTGTTCTCCGTATGCTAATTATCATCTATCCTCGTTACTGTGGTTTTTCTAAGGGTTTTGTATTGTTTTTAGAGAGATGACCAATTCGGCTAATAAGAAAAAGAAAAAGAAATCGAAAACTTCTGGCTCAAGCTCGCCACCTTCTTCTGAATTAGATCATGGACCGGAACCTGTCGTGTCATCTACTGAAAGGGAAGGGAGTGATCATGTTGAGCCGCAGGTGGTAAACCCTAATGCGCGGGTTGAAAGTGTAGCAGGTTTAAACCCTAATTCTGGTAGGGTTGCTTACCCTACTTCGTATCAATCGTATATTAAGGATGATAAGGGTGTTGACACTTTACTTGCTTCGATTGGAGCACGCTTTGATAAGTTTAGGAATCCGCAAGGAAACCCTAATAGTTCGGCCGTAGTTCAAGAGACGACAAAGACTTGGAACTCTAGTTATGGTATTGATTTGATTAATAAGACTAATCTGAGTAATGATAATGTTCCAGCTCCTAGTACGGATTATGCTAGACCTAAAAGTGCAGACCTACGCTCTAGCATGGTGGGTGATCAGGATGATACGGCCAGACCTCGAAGTGCTAATTCTAGTGTGTATGTTGAGCAGGTTAAGGAATCTGTCCTTGGTAAAATCCCTGTTTCATATACGTCGAGTATGCATGATGATGCTTCTTCTAAGCAATCTGATTATGCCAATGTTAATGTATTTAATGTTGCTTTGGAAAAGATTGATGTTGATAACCCTGACAAGGCTTATGAGACTGGCATGAGTGATGATGAGATGGGTGATCAAAAAACAAGTAATTATTCTAATGCTGCTCTTGATGGTAATGTATTGCTTACTGGGGCGCGAGGGTTAGATAGGTTGCAAGCTGTTACTCATCCAGTTACATCTTCGGTGGTTGGTAATCCTTCTAATGGTAGTAAATCTTATGCTCAAGTAGCGGACCAATCTAATAAGCGTAAGGTAAGGTTTTGTACGTTAAATCTGGATCCCCCGTCAGGTGTTGATGCAGATCTTGAAATACCTTTGGAGACGGTTAAGGAAGCTAGTAAGAAATATGCAAATACGTTGTATGGTTACTTTATTGGGAAAAGGTTAGCCTTTCCCGTTGTTCAAAACTACGTAATGAATGTATGGCGAAAGTATAACACCCCTCGTTTCATATTATAAACAAACAATATAATAATGGCGACGCGGAAGCTTATATTTCAAAACATTTCAACCAATGTTACATGTTATCCAAAATGTCAATAAACTTTTTCAATTCAAAGTACAAGACATTTCAACACACTGGGTGTTATTAAAAACATTTCTATAATTATCAAAATAACATCAGAGTTACAGCCTGTCAAACATTCCATCAATTCCAAACACTTCCTGCCCTGCCCAATATGTCCCATCTATTTCAACCTGCAGGAAGAACTGTGGTGGGGTTAGCATAAAGCTAAGTGAATGAAACTATAAGCAACAGTCCAACCTAGCATAACAATCTGTTTACGTCAAATAACAATAAACAGAAAATCAATCATTCACTCGACATCCAATCAATGTCAAGCTACACCAATCAAACATTATCAATCGTCATGAGGACCGGTGGCTCCTGAGATACCCTAATACCGGTTTGGTACTCAGGGAACCCTTATCAATCATCTGTATTGGCCTATACAGAATTACCGGTAACCAGTTGTTAATCACACACGACCTAGATCTCTAAACCAACATTTCAAGTTTCAAGATCTCCTGTCGTCTACAATAACAACCAAGTCCAACTGTCAAGTCAAGTTGACCTCAGAATCTTACATACTAGCTCAAACAGCCAAGTAAGCAAACCACCTAACTAACATGGCAGGTTATCTCAACAGATGCATCATATCAAAGTAATACTATAAATTACTTATTGTAAATCAAATCATTACAACTAAATCACACTGAGGTTACAGATCCACTCACCGACTACCTCAGGCCTCCACTCAGTAGTCTAATATCACTGAGCCTTCTCCACATCTGAGAATCAACAAATCAAATATAAGTTAGTAATCATGTCATCAATACTAAACTTATATCAATCTTTAGCATTAAGAACTTAACATAATCTACATCAAGATTACTAGTTCCTAATCATATATTAATGATTTACAATATAATCATTATCATATATTAACATATATCAAATAACAACCACATTATTATTAAAATCAAACAAGAATTGCTATAACAGCCAACCAAGCCGCCGGCTTCTTCTATGAAGCCGCCGGCTTCCTATCACCAACCGCCGGTTTTACTTCCTTAACCGCCAGGTGAATTACTGAATGTGGTAACAGAACCAAAACATGTTTTAAAGCTTCTACCAGCCGCCGGGTCGGGTTTATACCCGCCGGTTTCATGCTACACTATACAAGCCGCCGGCTTCCACTGATGAACTACAAGCCGCCGGCTTTGGGGACGAAGCCGCCGGCTTCAACCATCGTCCCAGCCCAGGGCGATCTGATCAAACCCTAACTCACGATTTTTATAACTAAATCTCCAAAACTCGCTTTCTAACAGTTATAAACACCCAATAACTTCATATAATCATCATGTAATACTTATAACCTGTTTCTAACATCCAATTCTTCCAAATCATCAATTAACCAAATTTCAATCAAATTGATTAAACTTCAAACTTACCTCAAATGGAAGAACACTGAATTGAGATGATGATTATAATGAAACTAGAATCAATCACAGCTCCAAATTCGATTTCAATTTGGTTTCTAAGTTTTCTTTTGAATTGATTAAGGTTTTGATGAGTTTTAAAGTTCATATGAAACTTTCCAAAAGAGGAAAGTAAATATATAAGTCGGCCTCATCAAACCGCCTTCAATTATACGGGTATAATTTAATACCCCATCTCAATCTATTGTCTGGAACCCGAAAACCATTTGCGAGTCCAAACATTTTATTGCACCGTCAACTATATTAATTTACAACAATTAATAATTCACTTATCACATTGGAATATTCGACTCATATTCCAATTATTTCAACTATTTCAAACAATATTATTTCCAAACACATTTAAATACATATTTAAATCAAGAAATAATATATAAACGACTAGGTCCATTTCGAGGATGTTACAACTCTCCCCCCCTTAAAGAGATTTCGTCCCCGAAATCTAACCTCATTCAATCTGTCTAATGTGAGATAATCACATATATCTTAACATACATTTGTCCTCAATAGCAACTTACAACTATACTTAGACTGTTTGAATTCTTTCCACATGCACATATCCAAATGTACATGCTTCTATCTTTTCCTATGCACACATACAGTGCGTCTAATCAATATCATCAATCAGATATATCTTATAGACAAACACTTATTTTAACAAGTGAAACCTACAATCCCTTAATCAACAAGTAAAACTTAACATTACTTAATAGGTCTATGCAACCAGAAATTAGCAACATGCTAAAATCTTTAACCTATTCTCACTGTTCATCACTGTTAACAATAAAACAGCAGCAACAATATCACAACAGTGGTTATCAAACCACAATGTTCCTAGTAACATTGAAATAAAATTCAACTCATGACTTACAACCAGCCTAATATACAGATAACAATTTCAAATCTCTACTATCAAAGATTTAAAATCCAATTCTAGGTCAACTTTTCATCCCAAAAGTTTCATACCTATACTATTGTGAATAACCAATCATATTCACATATCATTACAATCATATGAAATCTTTTACTTAAAAGTACTCCAGATTCATATCATCTAAATAAGCAAAGCAGAGGTCACATTCTGTAGGTAAAACCACAATCAACAAGTACTTTGCTCAATTAACAAAAGTACCAAAATCAATCTTACCTACAATCAACCAACCTTTACATTGACTTATTTCCACTGTTAACACCCTATCAGTTGTTCGCAACAATAATTGACCAAACCATAATCACAACACTAGTGATTACACACCACAGTATATCTATCAATACTCACTATTTATCTTCAACATCTAACTAATCATCAAGTTAGGATTCATTTTACTTAAACTGGTAAGACATCAAAAATCTTCTCTTAGTAACCAGTTAATTCACTTTTAATAACTACTAATCACAAGCAATTAGGAGTTACACAACTTAAACCACACCTTCACTTAGTACTAAATTCCATCAATTTAGCAACTAAGTCGGCCTTAATCAATATTATGATACTACAATTCAAACATCACAATATTACATTATTAAAATGTGCGACCTTTCAACACATTTCAAACAAAAGCTACATCAAGTTAATCACACTAACTGACTTTCACAAAACCTATGGTACATTTTAATTCATTCAATTAAAATTTATCACACCAATTATTATCATGTATATCACACTTATATACCTACACAGTTTCAATTAATTCTATATAATAGGCCATTCAGACTATCATAGTCTTTATCAAGCCTTCATATTATTACTACTCATCACATATCCACATCACAGGATATGGAACAATCAATAACTCTATGTTTCACTTATATACTTATCAACTAGTATATAACTTAAACGTTTCATTCTAAACTTTCAAGAAAAGTTTGGTGAATACAATCATCACCTATCAATCTCAAGGTTTCTCTTACTCTCTAACACTTTACAATTATACACATCAGGTTTTCAGCCCCAAATGTTAAGCAATCATTATTCTTAAACTATCAAAATAATGATCATTACACTTAATTTCATACCTGATTTCTTAAAATATGAACAACTATTCAATTTATATTTCCTCAATTATCAACAAAGATCAACTAGATCTTTAATACTGTCTATTTATAGATATACTTTCATATCTTTTCTCCTTATTTGGATCTAATCCCAATTTACCACTTTATCACTTACCTCATTTGTATGCAATCAACAAATAACTAAAGAATCCATTCAATTCTTTCAATACTTAGATAATTCACCATAAGGTATCAATCAATCTGAACAGATTTTAATAACAATTTTCAATTATTTCTTATTTTACATCCTTACCCAAATCAAAGCTATTACCACAAGCCTCATACACTGGTAAGAATTTCTTATCACATTTCTAATCAATGTAATTCAACTTACTCTTAATGAATTATAACTGTCATAACATACAATGACTTCACATATGTATAATTCTTTAACACATATTCAGTTCTAATATCAAATATTACTTAACTGAATGCTCAATTATACTTAACACTATCTCAATTACTTAATACTAACTTTAAGTAATTACTCAAGTTTTCACAACTTAATACAATTTAGGAATTCAATCATATTCCACACAATCATAACATTACAATCTATGTTATACTATTTCAACACACACAGTTGACTACATGTCAACTCTGGTTTCAATCAACCAATCAATAAAATTTTCTAATTGCTTTTCTCAAGTTTGACCTAAACTCAAACCAATCACAAGCAATTAATTTTATACACAATTCTCTATTCATGGTTTGACTTTCAAAGTTAACATACCATCAAGTTAACTCCCAAACCATTTCATCTTATATGTTTACTCTTAAACATATATTTCAAATTATTACGTTCAATAATTTTATCAATCCTTCACAAGAACAAAATCAACCTACAGCAATCTTGGCTCCATACAAGCCATTTCATATTATATGTTTACTATCAAACATATACTTCCAATTATTACATTCAATAATACTAGGAATTTCCTTAAACCAGACAATACTCACATGTCTCAACCTTGGCCTCATACAAGCCAGATACAAAATAGTGATTC
The DNA here is from genome assembly GCA_949592205.1 of Helichrysum umbraculigerum. NCBI lineage: Eukaryota > Viridiplantae > Streptophyta > Magnoliopsida > Asterales > Asteraceae > Helichrysum > Helichrysum umbraculigerum. The sequence goes on along the minus strand of CATIUR010000002.1, from coordinate 97,645,795 downwards.
ATTTAAACACTACTAAGTTCACCTATAGTTGATTTAACACAATCAGTTAAAATCACATATTCAACAAAATCAATTTTATCATATAGGTTTACCATCAAAACCTCTATCAATGACAACTATCATTTACACTTACATTTTCAAAGTCTACATATCACAGTCCTATCAACTGATTGTTTTTTTATCAAACAACAACTATTACACAACTTAGCATACTTTCATGCTCAATTATTCAAAATCACATTACATCTCTTTTATATCAAGTAGCCTCAACAAGTTCATGTGACACAACATAATATAACAACGGTGATCAGGCGTTGCAAGATTATGCTCTTCACAATCCATTCTCAGGCTACACTACATTATAATTATCAATGTGATCCACTCTCATCTTATATATTAAATACTTCATGATTTCAAATCAATCATACTTTATTTAATAGTTTCTATCAGCCGATACACTCTCAAAATCAACTTACCACTTACCTATTCACACAAGGTTCTGATTTTAAACAACTGAATTACTCAGTATATCTACTGGTCTGAAACCTCAAACATATGATAACCTATCATCATAATTTCAATACTTAACACTAATCAATGTCCTTATTTACTCCAAAATTCAGGACACATCTTAATTAATTATCATCACTTTGACATATGCTATACTATCAAGCATCACTGTCACAACAAGCCTACTCAATCATGTTACTATAAAACATTTCATTTCTTAATTTACAATTGACCAGAAAGATCTATCACTTCCCAAATCAATTTAGCTTTATCATAAGCCCTATTTCTTATAAACCTATCAATCTTGGTTTAGCTCAAAGGTTTAGCTATAGTCAAAACATATCATATAGCCACATAAACACATATTTCCTCAAATAGCAGTCATTCTCAAATCAAATGACACAACCTTCCTTAACAAGGATTTAGATCACACCTTGTGATCAATCCATTAACATAATACTATCAATTATCTTGTCTCCCAATAAAGACACTCCTTAGGTTCTAACATCAATCATGTTAAACCTTAATCAACTCTTTATCTACTTAAACATATTTCTGCATTTACAATTCAATCAGAAATAATCACAACAATGAACAACAATGAGCATCTCATTCAATACCTCTATCCTCATGTCAACCTATAACAATCATTAGTTGACTCAACACTGGGGAATCATATCAGTCTGACTCAATTAACTTCATAACAAGGCTTACTCAACATAACAGAGTAAACAATTCAAGTTAATGTAAGTTAACATAGGCTTATCGAAGATTACCTGACAATCTTAAGCCCACGAGCGTTGAGGAAACATGAAATATACAGATCAGATACTCATGTTCCTCCGTCTCTGCAATCAAACAACAGCTTCACAACTTGTTATGGGTTAGTACATATTCAACTAATCACTTTCTCACACATTCACTAATCAACTAAACCCACACCTTCTGGAATGTTTGACTCAACTCAATCAAAGTTTAGGATTGAACATTCTATCAAGTCCAATTCACCCAAACTATTGCTCTGATACCAACTTATAACACCCCTCGTTTCATATTATAAACAAACAATATAATAATGGCGACGCGGAAGCTTATATTTCAAAACATTTCAACCAATGTTACATGTTATCCAAAATGTCAATAAACTTTTTCAATTCAAAGTACAAGACATTTCAACACACTGGGTGTTATTAAAAACATTTCTATAATTATCAAAATAACATCAGAGTTACAGCCTGTCAAACATTCCATCAATTCCAAACACTTCCTGCCCTGCCCAATATGTCCCATCTATTTCAACCTGCAGGAAGAACTGTGGTGGGGTTAGCATAAAGCTAAGTGAATGAAACTATAAGCAACAGTCCAACCTAGCATAACAATCTGTTTACGTCAAATAACAATAAACAGAAAATCAATCATTCACTCGACATCCAATCAATGTCAAGCTACACCAATCAAACATTATCAATCGTCATGAGGACCGGTGGCTCCTGAGATACCCTAATACCGGTTTGGTACTCAGGGAACCCTTATCAATCATCTGTATTGGCCTATACAGAATTACCGGTAACCAGTTGTTAATCACACACGACCTAGATCTCTAAACCAACATTTCAAGTTTCAAGATCTCCTGTCGTCTACAATAACAACCAAGTCCAACTGTCAAGTCAAGTTGACCTCAGAATCTTACATACTAGCTCAAACAGCCAAGTAAGCAAACCACCTAACTAACATGGCAGGTTATCTCAACAGATGCATCATATCAAAGTAATACTATAAATTACTTATTGTAAATCAAATCATTACAACTAAATCACACTGAGGTTACAGATCCACTCACCGACTACCTCAGGCCTCCACTCAGTAGTCTAATATCACTGAGCCTTCTCCACATCTGAGAATCAACAAATCAAATATAAGTTAGTAATCATGTCATCAATACTAAACTTATATCAATCTTTAGCATTAAGAACTTAACATAATCTACATCAAGATTACTAGTTCCTAATCATATATTAATGATTTACAATATAATCATTATCATATATTAACATATATCAAATAACAACCACATTATTATTAAAATCAAACAAGAATTGCTATAACAGCCAACCAAGCCGCCGGCTTCTTCTATGAAGCCGCCGACTTCCTATCACCAACCGCCGGTTTTACTTCCTTAACCGCCAGGTGAATTACTGAATGTGGTAACAGAACCAAAACATGTTTTAAAGCTTCTACCAGCCGCCGGGTCGGGTTTATACCCGCCGGTTTCATGCTACACTATACAAGCCGCCGGCTTGCTAAAGAAGCCGCCGGCTTCCACTGATGAACTACAAGCCGCCGGCTTTGGGGACGAAGCCGCCGGCTTCAACCATCGTCCCAGCCCAGGGCGATCTGATCAAACCCTAACTCACGATTTTTATAACTAAATCTCCAAAACTCGCTTTCTAACAGTTATAAACACCCAATAACTTCATATAATCATCATGTAATACTTATAACCTGTTTCTAACATCCAATTCTTCCAAATCATCAATTAACCAAATTTCAATCAAATTGATTAAACTTCAAACTTACCTCAAATGGAAGAACACTGAATTGAGATGATGATTATAATGAAACTAGAATCAATCACAGCTCCAATCTCGATTTCAATTTGGTTTCTAAGTTTTCTTTTGAATTGATTAAGGTTTTGATGAGTTTTAAAGTTCATATGAAACTTTCCAAAAGAGGAAAGTAAATATATAAGTCGGCCTCATCAAACCGCCTTCAATTATACGGGTATAATTTAATACCCCATCTCAATCTATTGTCTGGAACCCGAAAACCATTTGCGAGTCCAAACATTTTATTGCACCGTCAACTATATTAATTTACAACAATTAATAATTCACTTATCACATTGGAATATTCGACTCATATTCCAATTATTTCAACTATTTCAAACAATATTATTTCCAAACACATTTAAATACATATTTAAATCAAGAAATAATATATAAACGACTAGGTCCATTTCGAGGATGTTACAGAAAGTTTGGTCTTGAACGGGTAATGATGCATGCGAATGGGTTCTTTTTCTTCAAGTTTAATTCTGAACATGGCATGGCTCAGGTTCTCGAAGGAGGTCCTTGGATGATTAGGTTGGTCCCCATCATTTTATGGAAATGGACTTCTGATGCAGATTTGGCTAAGGAAGACTTGTCTAAAGTCCCGGTATGGATTAAACTTCATAACGTGCCTCTTCTTGCTTTTAACGAGGTTGGATTGAGAGCGATTGCTACAAAGGTTGGCAAACCTTTAATGCTGGATTCATATACTAGTACTATGTGTTTGGAATCTTGGGGCCGTCCTAACTTTGCTCGTGCAATGGTGGAAGTAGATTCGGAGAATGCTTTAAAAGAAACTGTTGTTGTGGCGATTCCCAAGATAGAGGGTAATGGTAAAACTCTATATAATGTTCGTGTTGAATATGAATGGAAACCTCCGCGATGTTCTATTTGCAAAATTTTTGGACATAAAGATTCTGAATGCCCTAAGCAGGTTGTGCAAGGGAAGGGCAAGAAGGTAATTAATGAGGAGTTTGTTGCCCCCAAGCAGGTTGTTCGGGTTAAGCAAGTCAAAGCAACGGAAGGATTTGTGATTCATAATTCGAAGCCTAAATTTGTTTATCGACCAAAAGAACAGGGGCAACCGTCTAAGCCAAATGGTCAGAGTTCTAAAACGCAGCAAGTACCCATTGGTAACATGTTTAATGTCTTAAGTTCTGAGTTTGAGACTGGTGATCGAACTAAGGAGGTCCCCAAGGAGACGAAGGAGCTAAAAGATAGGGGAAACTCTGTAATTGATGATGGGGTAGATGTAAGTGATGTGGAGGGTGGTTTAAACGAGACGGCGGATTTTATGGGTGATCCGGAGAAATTATTCTCTTCTGAGGGGGCAAGCACTCCCGTTTTTGATGTTCCTCATGATTAGCCTGTCATCATGGAATATAAGGGGTATGAACCGGACCCCTAAGCAAAGTGAGGTTCAAACGGTGGTTAATGAGTATAATTTAAGTGTTTGTGCTGTTCTGGAGACCCATATTAAGGTTTCAAGATTGTCAAAAATCTGCTCTAACCTGTTCTTACACTGGGATTGGATTTCTAATGCGCATTTTTGTAATGGTGGTACTCGAATTGTTCTTGGTTGGAATCCTAGAGTGGTGGATCTGATGTATATTGATGGGAGTGATCAAGTAATTCATTGTCAAATTGGTTCACGTAAGGACAATAAGGTTTTCTTCTGTTCTTTTATTTATGCAGGAAATTCGTATACGCATAGAAGGGAATTATGGTCTAATCTTAAGAAGCATAATCAGTTTATTAAGGGCAGACCTTGGGTACTTATGGGGGATTTTAATTCTATACTTAATCTTGAGGATTCCTCAGCTGGTACATCTCGGAATTCTATTGGGATGAGGGAGTTTAATGAGTGTGTGCAAGATATTGCTGTTTTTGATATTAATAGCTCGGGTTTCCATTATACTTGGAATCAAAAGCCTAAGACGTGTAATGGTATTCTAAGGAAAATTGACAGGGTTATGGGGAATGTCGCGATGGTTACTATGTGGCCTGGTTTGGTTGCCATGTTTCAACCTTACCGGAATTCTGATCATTGTCCCGCGGTCTTGAAGCTTCCTTCGATTCAAAAGAAGTTTATTAAGCCGTTTAAGTTCTTTAATTTTCTTACCCATAAATCTGATTTTAAGAAAATTGTTGAAGTTATTTGGAAGCATAAGGTGGAGGGTTTTAATATGTTTCGTATTGCTAAGCGATTAAAATTGTTGAAACACCCCCTTCGGAGACTCATGATAAATCAGGGAAATTTGCATGCTAAGGTGTGTAAGCTTCGTGTTGAGTTAGACAGAGTTCAATTGGCGCTTGATAAGCATCCAGATTCGGTTGACTTAAGAGAAGAAGTAGGGCATTATTTAATGGCATATAATCAAGCGGTTATTGATGAGGAACGTTTTTTGAAACAAAAATCTAAGATTGATTGGCTTCGCGAAGGAGACAGTAATACTAAATACTTTCACAATGTTTTGAAAGAAAAGGTTAGTCGGTCTCGTATTGATACTGTTTATGATTCTCATGATATTTTGTTTGAGGGAGACCAGGTTCCTACAGCATTTGTGGAGCATTATTGTGATTTTCTAGGGAAAAAAAGGTTAGCTCAACCGTTGCAGTGTGAGGGTCTTTTTAGAAATTCTCTATCAAGATCTAAAGCTAATTCAATGATTCGTGAAGTTACAAAGGAGGAGGTAAAGGAAGCCATGTTTTCTATAGGAAATAATAAATCCCCGGGACCAGACGGTTTTACTTCTATGTTTTTTAAGAAGGCTTGGGATGTTGTTGGGGAAGATGTTTATATGGCTGTTCGGGACTTCTTTTTAAATGGCTATTTACTAAAAGAGCTTAATCACATGATTATAGCCCTTATTCCTAAAGTCTCAACACCATCCAGGATTAATGATTTTTGGCCAATTTCATTGTGCAATGTGTTGTATAAATGTATTAGTAAACTTCTTACTAATCGCATTAAAGAGGGATTGAATGATGTAGTTAGTGAAAATCAGTCGGCTTTTGTTCCTGGCAAATCTATCTTTGATAATATTCTACTTACTCAGGAATTATTGAGGGGGTATCATCTTTCTAAAGGTGCCCCTAGATGTGCATTTAAGGTGGATATTCAAAAGGCGTACGATACTGTGGATTGGACCTTTCTTCAAACCATTCTGATTGGTTTTGGTTTTCATTACCATATGGTTAAATTGATCATGGCATGTGTAACGAGTGTCACTTATTCAATCAGCTTGCATGGTCAGATTTATGGTTTCTTTAAGGGGGAAAGGGGTCTTCGTCAAGGTGACCCGATGTCCCCTTACTTATTTACGTTGGTTATGGAAGTTCTTACTATGATTATTCGTAGAAGGGATGACAGTTCTGAAGCTTTTGATTACCATCTTTTTTGTGATCATCAACGGATTGTCAACATTTGTTTTGCCGATGATCTATTCCTTTTCTCTAAAGGTACTGTTCAGTCGGCTGTGGTTATTCAATCAGCTCTCCATGAATTTACTGAGGTGTCGGGGCTAGCTCCTAGTGTTTCTAAAAGTACGGCTTTCTTTTGTAATGTGCCTAACACGATAAAGTTGAACATCCTTCAAATAATGCCATATTCTGAAGGAAAGCTCCCAGTTCGTTACTTAGGGGTTCCTCTTATTTCTACATGTCTATCGGCTCTGGATTGTAAAGTTTTAATTGAAAGGGTTAGGAACCGAATTGTCAATTGGAAAAACAGATGGTTGTCGTTAGCGGGCAGATTACAACTGGTATCGTCAGTTTTATCTTCCATTAATGGTTATTGGTCTTCTGTCTTTATTCTCCCTGCTAAGGTTATTAAGGAGATTGAGTGCCTTATTAGGGGGTTCTTGTGGTGTCAAGGGGATATGAAGCACGGAAAAGCTAAGGTTTCTTGGAATGTTATCTGTCTCCCTAAGTTCGAGGGTGGTCTTGGTATTAAAAGGCTCCGGGATTGGAATATATCTCTTATGACCAAACATATTTGGAATCTGTTAATCCATAAGGATTCTTTGTGGGTTAATTGGATTTACTTGCATAAGCTTCGGGGTATACATTTCTGGGATGTTTCGGCTAAGGGCACCATGAGTTGGACATGGCGGAAACTCATTCAGATTCGTGATGCAATTAGGCATCATTTCTGGTTTCGGCTTGGTAATGGGTCTTCAGTTTCTGTGTGGTTTGATATTTGGGATCTTGTGTGCCCTATTGTTCGGTTTCTTAGCTATAAAGTTATTAATAGAGAGGCTCACATCAACAATACGGTTGCTGATTTGGTTGTCGGGTCTTCTTGGAATTGGCCATCCTCCTGGCTTGTACGGTTCCCTCTGCTTAATCAACTTGCTGATCCCTACTTAAGTAATCGGCCGGATAAGCTGTTCTGGCGATCTTAGGATGGTTCTTTGGTTGATTATAAAACCAGCTTCGTGTGGGATTCCATCCGTATACGGGCTGACTTTATTGATTGGTATCCGATTGCTTGGTTTTCTATGTGTATTCCTCGACATGCTATTCACCTTTGGTTGGTTTTACAGGGAAAACTGAAGACTCAAGATAGATTGAGGCAATGGGATGTTGGTCCTTCGACTGACTTAAACCTTCTTCGATGTTCGTTGTGTGATTCTCAACAGGATTGTCACTCACATTTGTTCTTTGAATGTAGTTTTTCCTCCCAGGTTTGGGTCGCGGTTCTTCTTTTTGCTGGGTTCAATCTTCGATCGAACCAGTTAGCTGATTGTGTGTTATGGATAAAACCGATTGCTGCTCGTAAGTCTGTTCGGAGTGTAATATTTAAGCTTCTTCTTGGAGCAACTTCATATTTCATTTGGCAAGAGCGGAATCTACGGTTATTTCAGAAGAAAAAGCGGTCAAAAGATCAGGTGGTGTCTGCTATTTTGGAAGTGGTTCGGCTTAAACTGTTTACTTTTAAGTTTAAGCCATCAGATAATGTTCGTCGGGTTATGGATACATGGAAGATCTCTAGTGCTCAAATTACAGAGGGCTAACTTGTTTATTCTGATGAGATTGCAGTGGATTATTGCTTGGTCATTTGTGTAATTAGGCTTTGTTTGTCTTGGATGTCTTCTGGTTGTTATATACTTGGCCTGTCAAGTATATATGCTTAGTCTTTCATTTTGTAAGTCTAAGCTTTTGTGCTGTAACGTTATATTTTGATTTATAAAATCTACCAGGGTATAATCCCTTTACCCAAAAAAAAATGATTGTACATTATTGGATTATTTGCGAGTAATAGGGTGGTATGACCCAATGGAATATTAATGGTTTCGAATCTTGTTTCTAAATGTGGTTACTAGGATAGTAATTAAATGTGTGATGATGATTTTATGTGGTGTATTATGTGTTAAGATGTTTGGTTGATTAAGTGATTAGTGTGTAGAATGTGACGAATATGTGGATTTGTGGAATGAGTGAATTGTAGGGATTGTATTGATACGAGATAATCATGGATTACGAAATAGGTGCATGGAACCACTTGTATCTTAAGCTTGGTATCCAATTTGATGAAATTTGGTACATTGCTTGCTTGTATCTATTGGACCGCGGATCCTTACGAAATAAAGAGAAATCTCTACAACGGTTTCGTTGTTAATTGTGGAAACAGATAAGTGAATCTTTGATAAACGAATTATATTATTGTATTTGTGGATTATTCGTTTAATTATCCATAAGCTCACTAAGCTTTATGCTTACCCGTTTTAGTGGTTTCATTTTGTAGGTGTTTGGTTCGGTTGAACCATTTGGATGAATTATGAATTCAAGGGAGTAGCGTGGATTGGAGCTTGCAATGTGGTTAGACAGACTTCCTTTCCTTTTGAATTATCGTTTGAATTATCACTTGTATAAATCGCCCAAAAAGACACTTTTGAAATAATATGGATGAAATAAAGTGTAAAAGTGAATCTTTAACTTGACAAAGTCAAAGTGTAATAGGATAGTGTCAAATTGGGTAATGAGAATATTGTATAGTAATAAATGTGTTAAATATTGAAATATGTAAGTATTAATCATAGTTTTGGTGTACCTATGATCAACGAGTCAAATGTTGTATTGTGATCCAAATGAATGATCATAAGTAAAGAATTATGGTATCTTGATGAGCTGAATTGAATTCAAGCGTTAAAGGGTTGAAATGAGTTAGTTTTGGTGAAAGTGTCCAAATGGACACCAAACGGGTCAAACAAATCAAAATGGGTTAGAGTGGGTGTATGCAACACCCCCAAATTTATTGATTAGCGGAAGCACTATTTGGGTGTTACGAATCAATAATCACAGCACGAAGATATATAATGAATGACCACTATATGCGTCGTTTTACATTTGTATTGATAAAACCAAAAGTTTACATCAAAAATATTGTTTACATTAGCTCGGTTGAAATTGAGAGATTTAAATACATAATTAATCTATACAAAATATAATAATGCAGCTAAATCTCTGATTGTTTGCATGATGACTCGAGCTAATTGATCCTTACTTGAGCAGTCCAACCTACTGCTGGTCACCTGTGATACATGCTAAAATTTGTCAGCGAAACGCTGGTGAGCTCACAGGTTTGTATGTCAACACATAGCAAGATTTAATAATTGAATTTAAAATGCAATTAAGCAAAATAAAAGTTATACAGCCATGAGCACATAGTCTGAGCTTAACTTGAGTTGTCAGGCCCACTTAAGGAAACCTAACTTGAAATGCCTCCTACGAGTGTCTAATCCACACTCGTCTTCCCAAATGCTAATACATCCGTTTGACTGGTTAGTGCGTGCTAACCCGGATGAGGATTGTCAATCCCATATGATATCATATACTAACATTCACGCTAAAATATTAGAGACTATGCTATAGAGGACTTTAAATTGATTAGCTTGAAACTCATGTAGTATTTGAAAGTTGGCACTTGCGTTCTACTTGTAAAACAAAACAGAGCAGTAATATCACACCCCTAGTTGTAAAATAGTGAAAATGGGGCCATGAAACTCACCTGAGTCTTGAAAGTTTGAATTAATAACTTGGATTGATTTGCCTTGAAGTGTGGTCCGAAGACTTGTAACCTGAAGGTGTCCATGACACGCGATGGTTATTAATTGTTTAGGCATCTCGAAAGACTACCTTTGTAGTTGTTTGTCCAAATTACCCCGATTTGGTTGATTGACTTGTCCAAATTACTACGATTTGGTTGATTGAATTGTATGTTGGAAAACGTGTACGGCCCATTGGTGATTAATTGTAATAATAGTCTTGATGTTACCACATTGATTTCGAAGCGTTACACTTGAAAAACAAATTCCATTATGTTTGAAAAGTTGTATCGTATAAGTGTTTTGAAGTTGTACAAGTTTGACACTTGGTGAAAAATGTGCTTACGGAATCTAAGTACGGGGGTCCGGGGGCAGCGCCCCTGGTTAGCGGGGTCCAAGGGGCGGCAGCCCCTGGAGGGGTCCAAGGGGCAGAGCCCCTGGCTGGGGTCGAGCTGCCAGGTCAGCTTGGAAAATTTTTATTTCTACTATATTGCTTTAAGGAAAAACGCATCTGGACTTGAAATTGGGTGAAATCAAGTGATAAAATTTAGGGTCTCGACACTTAGTGAAAATGTGAGTTTTTAAACTTTCTGTTTTCTGCGACACAATATGCGACACAATAATTTGTTATGCGACACAAGGGTTGTGTCGCATAGGAGTGCGACACAATATCTATACGACACAAGAGTTGTATCGCATAGATGCGAGATGCTGATTCAACAGCGACATAGTGATAGTGTCGCATAGTATTTGCGACATAAGGTACGACACAATATTGTGTCGCATAGGGTACGACATAAAAGGATTTATACGACACATTATACGACATAAGAGGCAAAATACGACACAACATGCGACACAAGGCTTGTGTCGCATGGAAGAACATCAGCCCAGAAAGTCCGACTGTCGAGATTTTTCCGGCCAAAAACCCAATTCAAACCCATTTTTAAGCTATAAAACCTTGTTATCTACATATATTTGGACATATACATGTTATATAACTCATAAATATGTAAAAACAAGTTAAAACGAGAAGTTTCGGGAATTTGTCAAAAACTTACGCAGTGTCGGATTGAAAATCCGAGAAGATGGAAGTGTAGATCGTGTCGAGGTGGTTCCGTTCCTACAAAAATCTTGATGATTTGATGTCGTTTAGTGCTCTAATCTTGTGATTTTTGATGAAATGGTGGTGGTGGGACTTGAGAGAGAAATTGGTAGAGAGAGAGAGAGATGGGAAGATAGAAATGAAATGAGGGGGAGGTGATGACCCCCTCTTGGTGGCTGATTTCGGTGGGGGCCCACCTAGTGTGGGTCTCCACTTTTAACTCCGTGCAATCGCGCTCCGTGCGGTGTTCGTTTTCCCAATCGTTTTAAACGTTAACTAATTAATATTAGTTACTTTTAGATATACATTTTAAAATGCGAATAAATTCCCGATGGTTTGGTTGAAGTATTTTTATTAAAGTACTTTAGGTCGTAGTTATAAATTATAACTTAAACTCGTTTTGTTTTGTCGCGCGTGTTTATAATTTAACTAAGTAAATTTTTATTTATACGATACTGTTTAAACTGAAATATTACAAAATAATATTCTTGAGATATAATAATTCCATTAAATAACTTTATGTTATTTAGTTAAATTGTTCACCAACGTCCGTATTTAATTGAATCGAAATACATTCGATTTGAAACTCGTACGATTTAAACAAACCGCATAATTGTGTAGATATATATATTCAACAATATATATAATAATTGATACATTAATTAGCCTACACAGAACTAATTACATGTATTAAAACGTGATTAGGCACTGAATTCTAGTCCTAAATTGACGGGTGTCACAGTGTATGATGTTGATGAATACGCTCACACGTGTCAAATGTATCATAGAATATGTGGGAAAAAGGTGGAAACCTGAAACCAAGTCATTTGGAATATGACGTGTCCACCAAAACGGTCCAAAATGGCCATAAATTTGTTATATATTCATTTTCTCGATAAACGTGTAATTTGAAAAAGTGTAAAAAGGGAAAGTTTCATTTTGGCATATTGGAGGTGCCTGAAAATTTGGTGGTCTAACTCTTGACGAGTAAAAAGTTATGCGTGTTCAAAGTTCGTATCTAAAATATAGTTGTGCATGCTTGATTCCCGAGGAATGGGAGTCATTCATGGGGAATCCGAAGCATAATGTTAACAGCAGGCTTGATTCCCGGGGAATGGGAGTCATTCCTGGGGAATCCAAATCAAAATGGTAATAACATGCCTGATCCCTGGGGAATGGGAGTCATTCCTGGGGAATCTCTTATAATTTCAACATTTTCTTAATTGAGTCCTTATTTGATTGAGGGAATGATACAATAAGTCTACAATGTCATATTTTAGAGGTGGGACTTTACTAAAAAAAAAAATGTTTACGAATTTGGGGCGTTTCAAGTTGGTATCAAAGCGATAGTTTAAGGGAATTAGGTAATCCACATTAGGATTGCCTAGACTTAAACTAATACGAATTGCATAAATGTTTATGATTACTATGTGTAGTATTCAAATCGAATTAATTGAATTGATATGTTTCTTAGTTGCGAGTTATGTGATAATTGCTACTTGTTGATTTAATACCGGGAATATTAAATGAGATGTTTGGTATCATGGATAGTTTTAAGAGATCTTTAGAGTATGGATATGTATTGAATTAGTAGAACGAAATATTGATTAAGATGCTAGTATCTTGGGTAATTCTAAGTAATCTAGAATAGTTTTATTTGGTTTAAGTGTTTTAAATTTATCGAAATAAAGTGTGAAATCAGTAGTGAGGATATGACGTATTATTTGCAAGGTGATTTCAATACGGGCTAACGAAATATGTAAGATCTCGATTTGAAAATATGTGTGTTTAAAGGAGAATAGGGGAACATGTGATTAAGAAATATGTTTGACTATGGTCAAACCAATAACGAAATAAATGCAGATATGTTTACCAAATATGCAAGTTATGGTATTGTTTTTATATGATTAAGGAGGAGGTATACCTTCCTGGTCAAATGTGAATGTGAAATAACGAAATGATTACTATAGGATATCAGTGTGTGATTACTTACTAAGTGATCAGAAATATATGTATCGGATTGACTGATGATTGAATCTAAAGATGAATTCATCATAAACATGTTGATAGGTTGGAATGTGAAATAAACGATTTTGATTGAAATACGTGGAATTTCTTGTTTATGTGAAATCTATGATTTGGAATAAATTAATTGTCTGTAAGTTGGGAATAGCAAGTAAATTCCAAATTGAATCTATGTGATCAATGTGTTATTAAGTGTTTAGAATGTTGTGAATTTTTGTGTTATGTGTTTACATGGAAATTACATTGAATCTGGATGGTATGAAGTAGCCTAAGAAGGAAGTGTGCATAACATAATCTAAATATATCTGGCCAACGTAGTTATATTATGCTATTCATATGGAATTGTTGAGACTGCTAAATATCAGAGAGATTTGATGTAATTTTAGAAGATTAAGTGTAATAGTAATATTGAATTCGTATCGAATAAAGGCGCAAAGGAGTGTATGTCTTGTAATTGAGAAAAGTATCTAAACTATGTGGATTATAAATGGAATATAGAAATAAAAAGTAATAAGTTGAATATGAAATATTTATAAATATGATGAATTAATGTCGGCAAAGGTATAATATACCTGAAACTAATTGTGAAATAGTAATTAAAAGTTACAATCTAGTATTAATAGCTGACATTAAGTAACTTTCGTATATATAAATATGAAAGTCTAAAATAATAAAGAATCAATATAGTATCTACTGTTTAAGGAAGTGTGCTTCCGAAAGAATACCGAAATATAGTTGAGAAAGAATCGGGAATTAATTGAAATAAAGTAGTAGTAAACCACTAAACTATTGCTTGAATGTGGTATCTGATATGAAAGAAATAGATGTTAGCCGAAATCAGGCAGTGTTTATCCACTTAACTAGTATTTTAATATGATATCTGTGATGAAAAGTAGTATGATGAATCTTAAGTGGGGGAGAATCTTATGATTAAATGACATGTAATATGCTAATTGAAATAGAATTTAGTTATGAAATAACTTTATATAGAAGTATTGATACATAACTGTAATGAAATAAGCAAGAGTAAAAGTTATCTAACTGCGGTTGGCATGAGGTTGATTGTGACACCCGTCAAACTAGGACTAGAAATTAGTTCCTAATCATTATGTAATACATGTAGTTAGTGCTATGTATTAGGCTAATTGTATGTATCAAAATATATATGGATGAATATATATATCAGTACTCGATTAGATTTAATCGTTCATTTCCAAATCGGCCGAATTCCGATTCAATTATACGGCGTTGGTAAAAATCAAGTGATTAAGTAATATGGAATTGTTATTTAATACCCTCATAATTATTATATATTATTTTGATAATATATCAAGTATCTCGTATCGTACAAATCAAACGTCCACGACAAAAATATATATAAATAATGAATTATTACTGAAATTAATAATTATTATTTACATTAGATAAAATAAAACACATTTTGTTTTATATCATTTTACTCAAACGCGACGAAACCAATTAAATTATATCCGTCTCTCAAACATAAAACAAAGATATATTTTTATATCTCACAAAAAGTATTTTTATACAATACTTCAAATAAAAGTATAAACGAATTCATTTTTAGAAATTTATCAATTTAAAACATTATACTACTTTTACGATCGGGTAAACAAACACGGGTAAAATACCACTCGGTGTGCACTATGGAGCTGGACAAGATCCACATTTTGTGGATCTTCCCGTGCAATAATACTCCCTCCGTTCCCACTTCTTCTCCTTTTCATTTTCTTTTTCTCAATCTCTCTCTCTCGGTTCTTTCTCTCTTTAAAAACAAAAACAACAACAATTTAACAACAACAACAATCAATCATCATCATCTTCATCATCATCTTGGATTCATCATCACCATCATCCGTTCATCACCATCATCTCGTTCAAAAATCATCGTAAGGAATCGTTAACTTAAACTTTGTGATTTTGTATTTAAATACCTTGTATTATATCATGTATTGATGCTATAATAGATTATTGTTGGTTAGATTGCGGATTAGATTGGGTTTGGGTGAAATTTTGGAACGGCAGACTTGAACCAGACCTCGGAATTCGGCGTATTCAAGGGAATACGGCGTATTCCCGCCCAGAAAACATGAACACGGCGTATTCAATGGAATACGGCGTATTCCCGTGGTTTGTCATGAATACGGTCGGATTCTTGGGAATCCGGCGTATTCCCTCTATTTTTCCGGAATACGGCGTATTCAAGGGAATACGACGTATTCCCCACAAATGCCACCAATCCGGCGGATTCCCTCGGATTCAAGGGAATCCGGCGGATTCAAGGGAATCCGGCGGATTCCCCCTTTATATTTCATGATCCAATGGATTAAAACAGGGTAGCTTCTCGATGAAAATTTTATTATAACGGATTGGGCTCAAATTCACACGGTCATTCGAAAACAACCAAATGGTCAAGGCTAAGTACCTTAGCCTAGCCAGTTTTAGGCCATCCGGGGTCGTCTAGGGGTCGAAAATGGCATATTTTCAGTTTTCAGACTCGTACCAATTTTTGTAAATTATGAAATAAAGTGTAACGGATATAATGAACTTGATTAACAACTAAACCTATACGATGCGACTTATATATGAAACACATACACTTTTATAAGCACAACAAATCATGTATAATAATAATAGTTTGAAATTATTATTACAAACCGTCACCAACGACCCGTATACATTTTCAAAACTCAAACATAATCGACAACCAAAGTATTTGGTCAAAACTAGTTAAGGGAATAACTAGCATAGATGGTCCATAGTGTCATCAAATCAATTAAACCTTGCGCGTTTGATACGCCCGGCAAGTTTTAAGAATCTAATCATTTATCAAAACCTTGCGCGTCTCAGACGCCCTGCAGGTTCAGTCGTTGTAACGACATCAAATCATTGTGAATCATTATAATTGTTGGCTAACAATTCATCAGACTCAGGTGAGTCTCATAGCCCCTTTTTAAATGCTTTTACCTAGGGGTGAGATACATGCTCTGTTTTGTTTTACATGTGAACGCAAGTATCAAATTATCACGTATGCTGCATGAGTTGTTTTCATCTAATCAATCAAAGTCCTCTGAAGCATAGTTCTGTTAATATGATTTAGCGTGAATGTTAGTGTATGGTACCATATGGTATTGACAATCCCCGTCCGAGTTAGCAAGCACTAACCTGTCAAACGGACGCATTATCATTTGTTCAAACGTATGTTGATTAGGCATACGCATAGAGGCACCCTCGATCAGGCACTTGATTGTGATCCTGACCCCTCAGTTAAGCTCAGACTATGTGCTCATGTTAGTTGTATCAATCTTTACTTATTTGTTTAATTACAAATATTCATGTGATACTCATTATTCAATTATTTACATGCTTTGTAAATCAAATCATTAAATCTTGCGGTTCACAAATCATATATTATCCTATCAAACCTGTGAGCTCACCAGCTTTATAGCTGACCTTTTAGCATGTTATCTCAGGTACTCAGCAGTAGGTTGGACTGCCCATCAGGATACTGTAGCTCGAGTCGCATGCAATCATATAAACATCAAGAGATTTCCCTGTATTTCTATATTTTGCTAAAATTAGATATGTATTAGAATCTCTTAAATATCTATGCGAACTCGTCTTTTGTAAAACATATGTAGACTTTTACGTTAATCAATGTATTTGTAAAACGACGCATGTAGTGGTCGTTCATTATGGATCTTATGTGCTTTGTGTATTGATTAGTAGCACCCCAAAGTATGCTTCCGCCAACAGTAAATTTGGGGGTGTTACATTGATTGTATTGAATAAGTGCATATTTATGGCATGTTATGTGTTATAGTACTTATGTCGTGTAGCATGGTAATCAATGAGGTGGATTTAATAAGAATCATGATTAATTAGTTGCTAGATGCGGTTAGTGTTGATCTTGTATTTACTTATGAAAAATGATGATTTTGGTATTAATACTTTATTGATGTAGTTGGTATGATACTACGAAATATATTATTGTTAGTACTTATACTGATGTAGCTAGTTTCAACAGTAAGAATCCTAGCATTTGCTAGTTAAAGTGATAAGTGAATACTAGCTCGTTTGTTAGTTGTGAATCAAGTTAAGAAATTGTTGTTAAAATATATATTGTGGTTTCTATAACCACCATTGTATCTATTGAATAGAAATAAGTAGTTATGGTAAATTGAAGATTCTAGCATGTTGCTAGTTTCTGATTATAAGAATTATTATAAATAATTATGAATTTCACTTAAATCATATGATTATCTGTATCAAAGTACTTATGTGATTAGTAATAATAGATGACCCAGGTGAGTGGTCAGTATGAAACAACGTAAATATGCACAGTATATGTGCGTGGGTAAAAACAGAAATATGTATATTCTTAAAAATGTAAATGTGGAAAGAATTGAAAACATGTATCTATATTATAAGTTACTCAAAGAAGTAACGTATGTATCATGTATTAGTAATAACGAAATAGTTGATTTTATTGCACAATTAGTGCTAATATGGAGGAAAGAATAGGCATAGTGGTTATATGCATAAGTACATAAAAAAAAAAGTATGCACACCTTATGTGCATATGATGAATTATTAATATGATTAAAGATCTACGAAATAGATAGCTGGAAAGCTATTAGGATTAATGTAAAAATATTTAATCATTGAATGAAGTTGAGTAAGTCTGCTGACGGTAACAGTATACTTTAAACTTCACCATTATAGAAATATAGAATGCGTTTATCTATTGATCTTGGAGGATAAAATAAGAAGCAGATGATTAAAGAAATATGTGTTTAATGAAATGAAATGTCTGGAACTAAAACGAAATATAAATAAAAGAGATTGTGAAGGTACATGAATGGTGTATATTCATGTTATGAAATAATTAGATGTATATGAAATAAACGCTTCCGCATATGTAGAGAAAGTATTGATACGAATCTATACGTATGACATTCGTGAGGACACGAATGAAATAAGTGGGGGAGACTTGTAACACCACAAAATTTAAAAGTAATATTGTGAATAAAGTAATAGTAGTTGTTTTAAATTATTATTACTCAAGGTGAAATAAAATAGTAATAATTGTAAGTCAGTTTTAAAGTTCCAGACAATGATAATCACGGGGAATAAAATAAGACATATACTTATCTATTAACCTATGTATGTATGTATCATTCATATCAATTTTATGAAATCCCAGAAGCTTCACGACATCAAGAAAACTCACGAACCTTATACCCTTAAACCTGAAATCGAATCAAAACCCTAAATTGAAGCTAGAGAATACGAATTCATCACCAATTAAGCAATTTTATCATGAGGTAATTATGTTCTTCATTTAATTTTAACCTAGAAATGGGTTTTTGGTGGATCTTGGTGGATTAATGATTTTAATCCGAATTAGGGTTTGTAAATGATTGAATTATGGTATAGAAGTGAAATAATCACTATGGTTAACACTAATTCATTATTGAACTTGATAGTATTGATTTGTATCTAATGATCAAAAGTGGGTTTTGATCAAAGGAATATGATTTGGTGATAATTCACTTAAATAAATGATTAGAAGTGTTGTTGGAGTAATATTAGTGAAATTGAAGTATGAAATTTAGTGACTAAGTAATGGAATTAATTATGAATTCTGATGATTTAATGATGATTGAAATAAAATACAAGTGATTAAGCCATATGGATAGTTATGACTTAAGTAATGGAATAAGGAAATCAAGAAATAAATATGAATTAATAATGTTTGATGTGATTCTTCATAACCTTGAGGTTGAATTATGATGAATCTTGAATTATAATAAGAAGTAATTATTAAAGTGATTATACAAGTAATGAAATAGTGAAATAAAGAAGATTATGAAAAGAGAGATCATGAGTTAGAAATAGTCAATCCAAATGGGATGATGGATTGATGATTGTATTAGTTGATTATGATGATTATGTGTTGCTAATTGTATTAATATGATATATGATAGGTGATCAAGATTGGTGTTATCCATGTTTTAGTGAAGAATCATGCTTTTGCCTAGAAAGCAAAGGTGAGTGTTATGGGAATTAAATAAGTAATAGTTATATGTATCTTACCTTGTTTCTTAATTGTGAATTATTATGATTGTACATTATTGGATTGTTTGCGAGTAATAGGGTGGTATGACCCAATGGAAAATTAATGGTTTCGAATCTTGTTTCTAAATGTGGTTACTAGGATAGTAATTAAATGTGTGATGATGATTTTATGTGGTGTATTATGTGTTAAGATGTTTGGTTGATTAAGTGATTAGTGTGTAGAATGTGATGAATATGTGGATTTGTGGAATGAGTGAATTGTAGGGATTGTATTGATACGAGATAATCATGGATTACGAAATAGGTGCATGGCACCACTTGTATCTTAAGCTTGGTATCCAATTTCATGAAATTTGGTACATTGCTTGCTTGTATCTATTGGACCGCGGATCCTTACGAAATAAAGAGAAATCTCTACAACGGTTTCGTTGTTAATTGTGGAAACAGATAAGTGAATCTTTGATAAACGAATTATATTATTGTATTTGTGGATTATTCGTTTAATTATCCATAAGCTCACTAAGCTTTATGCTTACCCGTTTTAGTGGTTTCATTTTGTAGGTGTTTGGTTCGGTTGAACCATTTGGATGAATTATGAATTCAAGGGAGTAGCGTGGATTGGAGCTTGCAATGTGGTTAGACAGACTTCCTTTCCTTTTGAATTATCGTTTGAATTATCACTTGTATAAATCGCCCAAAAAGACACTTTTGAAATAATATGGATGAAATAAAGTGTAAAAGTGAATCTTTGACTTGACAAAGTCAAAGTGTAATAGGATAGTGTCAAATTGGGTAATGAGAATATTGTATAGTAATAAATGTGTTAAATATTGAAATATGTAAGTATTAATCATAGTTTTGGTGGACCTATGATCAACGAGTCAAATGTTGTATTGTGATTCAAATGAATGATCATAAGTAAAGAATTATGGTATCTTGATGAGATGAATTGAATTCAAGCGTTAAAGGGTTGAAATGAGTTAGTTTTGGTGAAAGTGTCCAAATGGACACCAAACGGGTCAAACAAATCAAAATGGGTTAGAGTGGGTGTATGATGATGAATACGCTCACACGTGTCAAATGTATCATAGAACATGTGGGAAAAAGGTGGAAACCTGAAACCAAGTCATTTGGAATATGACGTGTCCACCAAAATGGTCCAAAATGGCCATAAATTGGTTATATGTCCGTTTTCTCGATAAACGTGTAATTTGAAAAAGTGTAAAAAGGGAAAGTTTCATTTTGGCATATTGGAGGTGCCTGCAAAATTTGGTGGTCTAACTCTTAACGAGTAAAAAGTTATTAATTTTCAAAGTTCGTATTTAAAATATAGTTGTGCAGGCTTGATTCCCGGGGAATGGGAGTCATTCCTACGGAATCCAAAGCATAATGTTAACATCGGGCTTGATTCCCGGGGAATGGGAGTCATTCCTGGGGAATCCAAATCAAAATGGTAACAGCATGCCTGGTCCTTGGGGAATGGGAGTCATTCCTGGGGAATCTCTTATAATTTCAACATTCTCTTAATTGAGTCCTTATTTGATTGAGGGAATGATACAATAAGTCTACAATGTCATATTTTAGAGGTGGATTTTACTATAAAAAAAAATGTTTACGAATTTGGGGCATTTCAATATGGCATCTGGGTTAGTCTCAGGAGGAGGTGGTTACCCTAGTAACCGTGAGTATTTTGATGATAACGAGTCTTATGACGGGTATGGGGATAATGTTTATGATTTAACAGAAGAACAGGAAGCTTTCTGCAAGGCTTTTGATATTAATCTCCGCGGACAGATTCAAAGATAGTTTATATTTGAAGTGATTGAGTCAAATGTAATGGTTGTTTAATGGTCGTTTTGTTTGTTTTTTTGTTTGTCTTTGTTTGAGTCAAATGTTGGTTAGTGGTTGTGTCTTGTTATATAGTCATTTTGCCTATGTAACGGGCTGAGGTGTGGGATTCACTCACATCCATTGTTCTTAAATGATTTTGGGAATATATTTACCGGGTAAGAATTTTACCCTTTACCCAAAAAAAACATGAAATAACAAAGGAAATACCGAAATCAAAGAGTTTTCGAAAAGTGTCAGAAACTTACGCGTGTCGGTTTTGAATTCCGAAAAGATGGATGTGTAGCTCGTGATTCCGTGAACGTTTTATTCCAAATAAGTTTAGTAATTGCAAGTGTTTTAGTGGTAGTTTTTGTCGATTTTGTGATGCGTTTTTAGAGTGAGAAAGAGAGTTAGAGAGAGAGGAGAGAGAGTTGTGTGTTTTGGTGAGAATGAAAATGAAAGAATGGGGTTGGGTGAGGTGTTTGGGGCCGGTTTTGGTTCAACAAAGGGGAGGGATTTTTGTCCCAATTTTGTGGTATTTAACCCGTGTTTGTTTACCCGATCGTTAAATATTAAAAGGTTTGTAAATGATAAATTTTAAATGCGTTATCGAAAACCTTTTTTAGTTGAGATATTTTATAGAAATAATTTAGTGGAATCATAAAATTTTAACTTTGTTTTATTTTATTCTTAAGGATGTGTTTTCGAGTTGTTTCAGTTTACGAAATAAGTGTTATACGTTACAAAATACTTTGTAAATATTATCAATATAATATTTAATAAACGTTAGTGTTAATTAACAATTTCATTTTTATTAAATAATTTTGTTCACCAACAGTCGTATATTTTTGTCGCGTTTGTTCCAATTATTTGGTACTTAATTACAACTAATTACGAAATGTAATACTACGCGTATTAACTAGTCGGGCTTTGCTAGACTTACCTCTATAAAATGTGTTTGTGAATTCACTCAAAGTAGGGAATTAGCCTAAAATGCAAATGTTTAGTGTACGTAATCTCGTTTAAATTTGCGCGGTGTCACATTCTCCCTATGTTAGAGAAATCTCGTCCCGAGATTTAAAATCAAGTCGGATCGCCCGTTGCGTATGTTTTCCGAAAAGACGTGTCATCAACAATAGTAATAGTTTACGTGGCGCTCTAGGTTGCCATAAAGTTCTAACAGTTCGTGTATACTCGTCGTATAGTTTGATAAGTCGTGTGTTCGTTAAGTGGTCAAAGGTTTACCAATCGTTAGGTTCGAATCGACATCCGAATAGTGTAACGTTAAAGCGAAATAATAGGTTGCTAAAACGTACCAATGTTTGCGTAGGGATCCTCTGGAGCATCCCGTGTACGAATAACGTATGCGCGTCCGTGGTCGGGTTCGTTGTTGGCGATGCGGTTGTTGTTGTTCTGATTGTTGAGCTGTGGGCATTGGTTTCGGTAGTGTGTCGTGTCACCGCATCTGAAACATCCCTTGTTTCGTTGCTCATTGTTCGTGGGGTGGGTTATGCATGCCTGAGTTCTGTGTCCCCATCGGTTGCAGTTATCACAGAAGAAGCAATCTCCTTCGTGGTGCGTTCCGCACTTTCCACATTTGGGCCTCTTCCCAAGGTATGGTTTCGGTTCAGTGTTGGTAATTGCGGCGTAGGCTCGGGTGTTCCCCGGATTCCTATTCTGCTGACCCTGGCGGTCGTTTCCTTCATCATTCCATGTCCGTTTGTTGTTTCCTGAGTTGCCAACATCAGTGCGGTTGGGTTCACTTTTCCCTGTAGCAGTTTTCAAAGTTCCAATTAGGACCGCATCATCGGTCAAGCTTTGAGCCAGATCTACTGCGCTCCTGAAAGTGGTTGGTTTGGAGGACATCACCATGCCTCCGATTTGTGGGGCCAAACCCTTGTTGTAGCGCTCAATGCGTTTGCTCTCGGGGGTCACCATGTGGGGTACGAGGTGTGCAGGCTCTTAAAACCTTGTCGTGTATCCAGTAATGTCAGCACCGATCATCTGGATGTTCCATAGTTCAGTTTCGAGTTTATGATGCTCACTGTGAGAGCAAAACTCTTCCATCATCATTTGCTTCAAAGTCTCCCACGAGATGGAGTATGCGGTTGTACGGCCAAGGATCTGAATCTGAGCTTTCCACCAAGTTAACGCTTTATCGGCTAAGGTACATGTGGCGTACTTCACTATTTCATCGGTTGCGCAGTCGCTGATGTCGATCACTGATTCCATATTCTCAATCCAGTGGACTAGGCCAATGGCCCCTTCAGTCCCGGTGAAGGTGTTGGGTTTGCAAGCTTGGAAGGTTTTGTATGAACACCCTTGTTGGGTATTCGCCGGTGTCTCACTGTTGACGGGGGTGGCTCCACTGTTGTTTACCACATTTTCACGGTTGCGGATGGCCTTGTATTGGGCAATTGCTTCGGCCACACGACGCTCAATGATTTGCTCGGTGGTTTCGTTGACAGGAGGTGTATCCGTTCGGCGACTGTTTCGGGTCTTTCTCTGTTTAGGTGGCATGATGACGTTCTGCGATGAATGAAATGCAGAAGTCAATGAATGTGAAGAATGAAGTTCCACATATTTTTAGTTATCAAATATTTAAGAAGAATTGCCAAGATCCCCATCACGTATCTTACGACTATGAAACGCCCATATGTACTTAGTATAATATAATCACGTTGGCCAGGCATCATTATATGATGCTAAATACATACTTCTTTTCATCGGTCGCTTAATACGATCAGGTTCATATGAGATCAGAGTGAGTTTGAACGAATCCAGGCGTAGTGAAGTTCAATAAATGGATCACGTATGTCGATAGTTTAGACGTATGCAATTGTGTGTATGCATGTGCGTTCTAGCCAAGGCTATAGTCTAGGTCTCTAAGGTCTCTAAGTCACATAAGAAATCTAGTTCGCTATAACCAATGGCTCTGATACCAATCTGTCACACCCCCAAATTCATTGATTTTGTTTAGCAGAAGCATTTAGTTAAGTATGGGGGTAATGACACCAACATTGTACATGCATACGTATCAGAGCATATGATTACAACATAACATATATATTAAGATGCCAAGAGTAATAGTTACAAAGTTTTATAATTCATCGAATCGTATAAGTAGTTAAGTTGTACAAAAGTGGATTTCGTAAGTATGACTAAAAACAGATTTGATATACAAAAGAAATCCATATGTTTCAAAAAGTTGGCATCCTAAAAGCTTCACGGGTCGCCTAGAGTTCCATATGTGCAGGCGGTTCTTACGTGCAGCTAATTCCCTGAAAAACATAGTAAAAGTCAACAACGAGGTTGAGTGAATTCACGGGTTTTATGTTTACGCGTAAAGTTTCGTACTCAATGTGTTTGTAACGTTTTTCCATAGCAAATAAGTGATGTTTTGTGGAGCATTATCTAAAAGTTTGTTTGGTTGGGATGTTACCCAAAATACCGTTTACGTGTCGTAGGAAAGCAGTACCCTATTAGTTGTTTGTAGGAATGTCAGTATCCTATTAGTTATTTGTAGGAATGTCAGTATCCTATTAGTTGTTTGTAGGAATATCAGTATCCTATTAGTTGTTTGGTGGATCCATGTCAGTAGGATCCAGTACCCATGTCAGTAGGGTTCAAGTGGTAGGGAGTGTCAGTGTCCCATGTTTAACAAGTATAACGGATCCATGTAAGAAGGATCTAGTACCCATGTCAGTAGGGTTCAAATGGTAGGGAGTGTCAGTGTCCCTGGATCCATGTCAGTTGGATCTGGTACCCATGATGGTAGGGAGTGTCAGTGTCCCTAGATCCATGTCAGTAGGATCTGGTCCATGTCAGCAGGACCCATTAGTTGCTCAATCAGTTTAGTAAAAAGTGTTGCTGGTCGTTCTCCAGCGTTTCCAAAATAGTACCGGTCGTTCTCCGGTCTATCAAATATAGTTTAACTCGTTTGTAGTAGTTTGTAGTATGAAAACGTTATTTCATAAACATCAATTCGTGTAAGAGTTTAACAGTTTCAAGTACTCTAATCGTTCGAGTAAAACCAGTATACAATCATGTAAGTAAAAACAGTTGACTATTGTTGCGTCCCGAAGCGGTCGTTGTCACAACGGGAGCACAACGGTGGGTTGTTTTAAATTTATAGAGCTGGGGATATCCTAAGCTAATACTACTTTCAGCCCTAATTAGGTTACTAGGGTAGTAAGCGGTATGTTGACTCAGGTGTCGTTCTTACACTACAACGGGCATGGGATCTTAGGTGTTCTAATTACCTTTGGTGACTTAGCTAGGGTTTTAACTAAAGTGGATTTGGTTTTGGTTTTATAACTAATCTACGGAAAATAAATGCAAAAAAGGAAAAGATGTTTGTACGGAGGCTCGAAGAACAGTGGATACGAGTGTGTTTACTATGATGCTGGTATATGCTTTGGATAAGTAGTTATGGGTATTAAAGCCACTAGTTATGATGATTAATCTGTTGAGTAACCAGGAACTTAAATTAACACGAAGTATTATACCTACGGCAGTTCCTTAGCTTTTCCCACGTATTTAAACGCTATACGAAGTACTGTGCCGTTTTATGGTTTTTCCTTAGCATTGATTCAAATTACCAGTTTGCACATTGGATACCCTATAATATTAATGATGTATAATTACGATCCTATCAAATATCTAACGTAAAGGTCTCTACAATCATATAAATAATATGTCACATGGATAGCAATTATATAGTGTCAGATACACCGGAAGTTCTCCCAAATGTACTGATCAATTCAATCAACAGTTATTCTCTAATCCTATTCCCCAATCTCTGACAAATGTGTGTCGGTATCATGGCACGAATTGTTGAATAAACAATAATGTGAACAGGAGTTACCCTACGGAATAGGTTGGATTAACTTATCTAACGGTCAATTAAATTGTTCATCATTAATCATATAAATCACCTTAACTATTACATGCACATCACTCTACTGTATAAATATTAACTTATATCTGAAAACCCTAATCATGCAGTTACATATAGTAATCGGAGGTTCAGTTCTAGCATGCAGCATTCCTAAGGCAACAATCAAACAAGAACATGCAATAGAAAGGCACACAGATAACTATTCCTATTTCATACCATTTCACATAACCAGATGATCGGATCATAAATATCCCGAAAGGTCTCTCAAAGATATTTAATATATGAGCTTGAATCTAACCTATCTCTAATCCTATGCTCTGTATCTCTTATGATATAGTTTCAATCTAGAGAATACAGCCATGTCGAGTTCAAATGCTTCATCATACATAGAATAGGTAGAGTACGTACCACTAATAACTGGTCAGGTTTTAGCAGGAAGTTTCTAACCAAAGCATAAGTTGGATAGGTAAACAATTGAGATTCAATTCATAAATTCAGATACAGTTTAATATTCACACGGACAGAGTAACAGCATGTTTACAATTGGGATCATTATTTCCACAACGGATTGTGCCCACGACTTTCATAGCTTCCACGTTCCATACTACACACATTCGTGATGGTTCCGGTGCTATACAAATGAAAGCCGTATAACGTTACCTCCGTTGTTTCATAATGGTGTCATCCCAATTGCATATTAAATCATAACTACTTAAGCATAAACGTTATCATAGCAAACACAGATTTGTCTAGCCTAGCATGGCATCTCTAGTAAGCAATACAACGTAAACATAATATAAGAAAATCATATTTACGAAATAAAGAAAAGAGATATAAATATAACCTGAATAAGTATTACAGACAAATCCTCGTGACCCAAAGTCTCGGAGTAACTCCGTACAGACGCTACAACTACCGCTACGCTAACTAGCTACTCTTTCTATTTCTCCTCTAACTCCTAAGAGTAGTGCTAGAGAGAGAAAGTAGAGAGAGAGAGTGTGAGAGAGAAAGAAAAAATTCTTTTAAGAATTGGTGTGTGGAATGAGGTGAATGAGGCCACTATTTATAGGCAAGCCATGGATCCAAGAGTACAAGTCCACAAGCACACGTACAAGCCAACGAAGCAAAAACGAGGCCGTGTGAGACCAAAACAGGCCAAGTACGGCCCTGTAGAGGCCGTGTACGGCTCTAAACAGGCCGTGTACTGCTCTATGGAGGCCGTGTACGGCCCTGTGGTGGCCGTGTGCTTGGCCGTGTGATTTTTCTGACTTTTCTCGCAACTTCGGAAGGCCGTATCTTCTTCGTTTCGCTTCCGTTTGACCTGATTCTTTCGCCTACGGCTTTGTAATTCCGTTATGCTTCTAATGATGCCAATTTGGTAGAAATTGGATGTGTGGGACCCAGGCGTGTCCAGAATACGTTTTGTAGCTTTCGGCTGCGCTGTATCTTGCATAACTTTTTCTTCCTTGATCCGTTTTGAGCAATCCTTGTATCCACGTTCTCGTAATCTCCATAGCTACAATATAAGATAAATGTGAGGTCCTGGTATGGAGTTTACAGTAGATTTAAGGCTTGGCTCAATTTGGTGCCTATTTCAGTGTATTTTCAGCCCTTTTCGTATAGTTTTGGAAAGTCCGTCAAGTTTTCACCTTTTTAACAAAATATGATAAATAATGATGTTTTAAGAATGTTTTTGTTATAAAAGGCCTAAATATGGGGTCAATAATGTAGGTAAAAACGTGACTTTTTACGCTACATCAAATATCCCACACTTAGAGTTTTGCTTGTCCTTAAGCAATTCCGCCTGTCAACTACACCCAGAAACTTTTTCTGAAAAAAAAATGTTTTTACGGGAGTCGTAAATATAAGTAAAAATACGAAAATAATCAAATAATCCCTCAGGTGTAACATAAGAGATATGCACACGACGTATCCAACTTTTCAGAATGATCATCTTAGGCATGCTTTCAATTCTCGTGATCTTGGAATATACATGACTGGGTGATTCCTCACCAGGTGGTCACTCAATTCACACAAGTGTATCGGGTTTCCTAATAATAATCTAGATCAAACGAAATCGCTCATAATACCAGTCATGCAGCATTCATCGTCATAGGCTTGATCGAGAATCGAATCTCCACCACTTAGACAGGGATGGCACTAATTATCCCAGGACATTTGATTGGGTTGTATTTTGGGGGTGAAAAGGGAAATATTTTGAAAAGGAAAGGTTGGTAGGGTATGGAAGGAAGGACTGACCTTGACTCTAGAAACTCTTAAGGTCGTGAGAAACCTTTATTTGACTGAATCCTATAGAAAGGGAAATCCACCGAGAATTTCTTCTTTTTGGATGATTCTTGAACTTCCTTGGATCCTTTATTCTTTCTTTTTGTATTTTCTTGAGGCATTTTCTTTTCTTCTTTCTTTTTCTTTTTTTTTCTTTTGTTTTTTTAGATGCCTCATCCTCTTTTCGCTTTTGCAGTTTCTTCAAGATAATTTTCACGGCTCCATGAATGATTCTTTTGGGAGCTTCGGGTGATTTCTTTTGATATTCTTCTTTTGAAGTTCGTCACCAGGAATTTATGACTTGAGGGAGCAATTGCTCGAGTGGGTAAGGACATCCAAATAGCTGTTTCTCACTTCCTCAGAAATTTCTTTTATCAAGACGTTTTGGTGGTGAGTGGAAATGTGGTTTTTTAGGGTTTTGAAAGAAACGAAAAGGCTTAGGCTCAACAGGGTTTTCTAGGGGATCTTCAACACTAAAAGTGTCGGAACAGGGTTGGCTTGAAAAGATATGAGAAAAAAGGGTTATTCCTAAAAATGTCCAGGTCATCTAATTGCACCTATGCCACGTATGGCACCTGTCAATATGGTCTCGAAACGCATGTCAGGAGCAAGTTCTAATTCAGAACGCATGCACCGGTCACACACAAGAAACGAAAAGTGAAGCATTAAAAATGAATGCTATTAGGCTCAAGATACCTCACCGCAAGTTTATTGGGTTGTATGTGCCCAGCCATGTGATGCCCCTCTTAGACTTTCGTTAAGAAAAAGTTGGAATCTGACGTGATTCTACCTCTTTTTTTTTTGGGTAAAGGGTAAAATTTACCCGGTAAATATATTACTCCAAAAACGATTAAGTACAAAGGATATGAGTGAATCTCATATCACAGCCCGTTACATAGGCAAAACTACATAACTAGGCACAACCTCTGCCTACATTTGACCCCAAACAAGAAACAAATGAAGACCAAAACAAAACCATAAGACAACCAGATAATTGACTCAACCACAACAAAAACAAATTATTTTTTCCTAATCTTCCCAGTAAGGTTTATATCAAAAGCCTTGCAAAACTCCTCTTGTTCTTCAGTCAAATCGTATACTTGATCACCATAGTCATCATAAACATCATCATCATCATAGTATTCCAGATTACTAGTACCACCACTACCACCACTTCCAGATCCCAATCCAGACGCCATATAATAGGAGGTCTCATTAAAGACCTCTTCAACATCACTTTCCGAATCTTCCAAAGTTTTATCCACATTAACCTTGTTACTACAACCTGCCTGTTTAGCTTTAGAAACATTTAACTTACTTCCATGCACAACCTTTTCATCACTCTTGGACGTCTCAACTTCAATGCACAGCCTTTTCATCACTCTTAACGCCAAACTTTGCGAATGACAATACTTCACAATAAAGCAGTTGCCATTTCATGACTATATTTTTCTGAATGATGATTTTACCTTGTTAAATTTAATTGTTCGTTGCTTGAGAACATTATATGTTCAATGTTATCTTTAGATTGTCTAGAAATTAAAGCCCTCACTTTGAAATTCTTTGAAGCGTGCTTAAAATTTCTCTTTCTTAAAAGATCCATTACTTTAAATGTTCTCAGGTACAATGCCACCAAAGAAGCAATTAAACCCAGCACGACCCCTTGCAGGATCTTTAGCGTGTCTGAGTGCCACACCAGCTTATGACAAAATGGCACGTATCCGGAGAGATAAGAAATTTGGGCGTCTCAGATATATTAATTGGGATATTATGCAAGCATTGGGATTCAAGCAAAGACTCGAGAGCATACTTAGTTACACGATTGATGGACGGTAGTTCGAGTCATTCAAGAGATTGTTTAGTATTGATGAACCTGTATACGTGGAGATGGTTACCGAGTTTATGGCTACCTACAAATTTAAGAAAAAGCGGAAAGTTGAAGATTGTTCCATCTCAGTCCAATACATGGGCAGCTTGCACACCTTGTCACTGGCCCAGTTCTCACAAAACCTAGATTTGTACACACCAGAAGAAATTCAATCCCCTCTGTTCACTAATGGAGCCACCTCTGTTTCTATCGCGACAACACACGCTGAAACATGGAGTCAATGGTCACCTATAACATACTTCTCAGGTATTAAAGCAACCCGACTCAGAGACCCAGTCCTACAAATCCTACACAAGCTCATAGCTTGCTCATTTGACGGGAAGCATACGACTAGCGGTCGAGTTTCTAGATTTGATGTCGCCCTTATAGCATGTATCCTCGAAAAGAGAAACATGCAGGTTGCCCATCTAGTTGCCCAGCGACTTCTGGAAGAAAAAGGTTTCGGTAAGAAAAGATCGTATTTGGGCTCAGTGATTACCAGATTAATCCGAAAAATGGGATTACTTCGGACATCAGATGTCGAGAAATTTAAATCAGGATGGAGTTCTAAGCCATTAGACTACTATTTTCTTAAGAGTATGGAAATACTCCAGATCACGAAAGATGGCGTTGTCTATATCAAAGCACGAGCAGCGGATCCTGACAGTGTTGACACATTGGTACCAGACCTGGTTCTGCCAAAGGAAACAAGAAAAAGGAAGCATCTGCAAGAACCTAATGATTCGAATACAGGTGATGATGATGAGGATGATGATGATGATGATAACATCCCACCACCACCACCAGCAATGCCACCACATACTAGGGCGGGACCGTCTACTCCTGCCCCCAGACCACGAGTGCCCGCATACATCTACCATTATGGGACACCTCCGGGTTCAGATTATTGGTATTGGCTGATGCAGATGCAGATTAGGTGCTATACAGCCGTCAGACAGCAGGCAGCTGGGATGCCCGTGAGCCCTCTACCGGACTTACCATGTGGGATGGGCCGAGCACCACCACACATATATCCACGTGTTGTCCCTACTCCAGCACCTCGACCACAGCCAGGCCGTGGACATGTTATACCACCTCGGATTGTCATTCCTAGAGCACAGTCACCCCCAGTGCAGGTACCCATCACGAGACAGACTGTTCCATCAGTTGTTGGATGTTTCAGAGTACACACATCGAGAGGCAGCAGGACATCTAGAGTCTCTACACGGACTATCACCATTCAGAGTCCCAGGACTGGCAGGCATACCATCCCTTCAGCTACTGTGCCTGTACCGGTTTCTTCTCATAGACAGACAGACCTCTTCCAAGACAACACACACCAAGGATCAGCCATGTTCCCGCTCGACAGCTTCGAAATACCATCAGGGCCACTAATCAATCAGCTTGTACACCAAAGAGCCTTTACAATGATCATCAGCAGAGCAATGGATTGCTCCACCTTCTGACTTCTCTCTACTTTCTACCAAAACTCTATTTGCTACTCTATTATTGTCTGTATTGATGTACGATTGATGCCTCAACATCACACCTATCTATTTACTGCTTTATTATGCTTTCACTTTATTTTTCTTATTACAGCTATTGTTTGATTGTTGAGTGGATTGTTTGTTTAACCAAACGACTATTTATCAAAGACCGGATCAAAGGAAACATTAGCCCCCACGGTGGAGAATTCTGGAGCCATAAGGTACAAGCCGCAGACAAGCAAACTCCTAACAGTTAGCTAACAACGCGCACAGCAAAAGTGGTACACCGTTCCAAAACCTTCTATCCGTTTAAAGCTTCAATTATCTCACCCAATATTCCAAAACTAAGTGTGGGATCCTTAATACCACACAACACTTATGAAACAATCCAAAGATAAGTAGAATCTCTAAGTGTGGGATACTTCTACAAGAGGTGTCCAACAAATAGATTCTAACATTAGGGACAATGTTCCTCTAAGTGTGGGATATTCGGTCTACAACCGCAAGTTTTACCTCTTGTCCGTAAGCCAAACAATATTTTCATCAAAAAATTTCGGATTCAAAAACATCGCTCTCTAGAAATCCTATCTTTCAAAACTATGAATTATAGCGAGAAACGAGTTTTAACAAAGAAACAAAACTGTTTTAGAATAAGATACGGACGAAAAAGGTAACACATGGCTAGGCACATACTAACCAAAACATTCGATTCGTGAGGATTGAGCCCATAATTAGCATTCATCTTTAATGCTTCACTTTTTGTTTCATGTGTGTGCCGATGTATTCATTTGAATTAGAACTTGCTCTTGTAATGCATTTTGAGATCACATCGATGAGTGCCACACGTGGCATAGGTGCAACCTATCTTGATAGCTTCCAAGGAATCCAAAACACCTTTCCACCATCAAACATCCACCCGCTCAACACCCACTCTTCACACCCAATAAAGATCTCCTGTCATTTATCCCGAACCTACAGAAGTCTCATCAACCTACAAACCTTCGAAGACACTTCCAAATTCCTAAAACCTTTGCAATAACAGCCAACATAACCCAAAATCATTAGAAACCTTCCAGGCCACAAAGTACATTATTAAGATCGGCAGAGTAGAAGAAAAGAAATCGAAAGAATCACGCCGGCACAATCATGAAACGGGCCAAGAAAAAGGAAGAATCCAAAGAAAAAAAGGGCTATGTAGTCCTTTAAAAAAAAAAAAAGCTAAGAAATTTCAAAGAAAAGCTTCAAGAAAATACAAGGAAAACCATCACACCCCTCACCACTTACTTTCTTCAAACCAAAAACCCGATTCCTTCCAAGATATCTCGAAAGGTTAGTATCGTCCTCATCAAAAGTGATGGAGATTTGATTCTCGATCAAGCCTATGACGAGAATGCTGCATTACTGGCTATCCGAGTGATTGACACTAGTAAGTAGGAAACCCTAAACACTTGAGTGATTTGAGTGACTCACTTGTGAGGATTGCCTAGTCATGATCACCATATAAGTTGCCCGAAGAAGGTATCAAGTTCTATAAACCCTTAGTTTCAAGTAAAAACTCTTTCATAACCACAGTTCTATATTTTTTGAAAATAGTATTTCTAGCAACTGATGCAATTAGAATCCTTCCAGAACCTTTTTTATGAATGAGTTTGCTTGAGGACAAGCAAAGTTCTAAGTGTGGGATACTTGATATCGCATAAAAAGTCATGTTCCTACTACCGATATCTCTCTCATTCTGGAACGATTCTTGGCATTTTAACTCAAATATAGTACAAATCACTAACATTATGCCAAGTTTGTCAAAACAAGGTTGCACAAGAAAAATCAAGCAAAACGGATGTAAAATGAAGATTCCACACACGTTTGAAGATTCAAGGCACCAAAACGAGATTTCAAGACTAAAGTGCCCTTCACCAACATCCATTCTATCCAAGATGTTCGTTTTCAAAATACGAATCCAACAGAAGAAGAATCAACCAAAACGGATAAAGAATGAAGATTCTACGCCCGTCGGAAGATCCAAATGATTCGTACTTAATATCTGGAGTTAGGGACCTCGTCTCAGGGGCTATCTTATGTAAAAATCTTCGTTTTAGAATTAAAAATTCAACAAAAAAAAGAATCGACTCAAACGGGCGCATAACGAAGAAAACACGCACGAATCAAGAAAAGAAGCAAAAGACGGCGAAACGGGACGGGTGGCAGCCACCAGCCACCGGCCTACCACCAGCCGCCGCCGGCCAACTGGTGGACGGCGCCGGCCTGCCGTCCCCCACCCCGTTTTTCTTTTCTGGCTAATTCCGGTACCTGGTGCGCCTACTTTCCGCGTTGTACAGTACCCGGTGCACCACCTTTCCGCGTTGTACAGTACCTGGTGCACCTTTTTACCCACGTTACGCTAATGTGCACCCCTTGATGCTAATGTGAGCCAAAACTCACCTATAAATATGGGGCTTTAGTTCATTTGCAAAACACACCTTCCATACTTTGGAAAAACTCTTTCTTTCTTACTTTCTCACTAGAAAATCTCTTGTAGTCTTTTAGTCTTTCTCATTCTAGGATTATTGTAATTAGTCTACGGACTAACATAGAAGCTAGGGCGAACGCTAAAGATTCGGAGATCAATCTTTGTACGTGCGAAAGAGTTTGTCAATTATAATAATACGCTGCTACGCATTTAATTCCGGGTGATATCTAAACTTTTATTATACCTGTCTCATTTCATATTTTGAATATGTATTATTGCCTGGTATGTAATTTATTTGTTGCCATGAATTGCGAGTAGTTTATTATTGTGATTGCTGATGATGTAGATAATTATAAGTAAGGATGTCATTACATAATCGGTGCACGATAATCGTAAAATGATATAACGGCCCCTATTCAACTGTTTATTCGGTATAGTGCTGGAAATGCTTTATGCAGAGTACAAACGTACGGAAGCAGGTAAACGACCGAAGGTAGTTATATCATTGGAATCAGCTCTGGTTTAAAAGTTGGAATTTCGGAAGGATAATACAACTACACAACTAACTGGTGTATCCTACGAGAGTCAATGCATTATAAAATAATGTTCGTAAAACACGTTCAGATAAAATAGGAGATAATAATCCTTGTACTGTTAGGACTTTATGAATTTAAGTTTAATTTATGGAGTACCCTTTCCAGTTATCCACGTGACTGCAACCTAGTAATTAGGACCTGATCAACCTTAATTATGGTATTGAGTTATCTGTGCCCATGACATGCAATAAGTAAGACACAATGAAACCACTCGTTGTATATATTAGGTTTACATTTCTGCACTGCTTTACATTTAATTAGATAGAGTGTCACTTTCACTGTCAATTACTCTTGACCGCGTGTTGGATATAAGAAGCCGTGGAAATCTCATGTAAAGTACACTGTCTATTATTGAAAGGCATGGTCCTCATATGAAACATGTTTTAGCAAATTGCGAATAATCTGGAGATGCATAACTGTTTGAAAAGGAGAACTTAAACCATAAGTCAAAGCAATTAGAGCTTAATCGAGCAAAAACAAGACTTAGGAATAAGAGTAAAGTCCTAGTGACCTTGAACCCTTAAAACACTAAGCCTTACACAATCGACGGTCCAAGCATACAAAGTTATTAATCTGCGTGCTAATAAAGTAGTAAACTACCTTAGGGGTTAAGAACGGTCGGACCTATGAGACGATACGCTACTGATTCATGCACCTCGGTATAAAACCAAAATAGGTTGCTCATCTTTCAACTAGATGAGTATTGGAAGTTTGCGTATTGCTCCGATCAGAATCACGATAACCTAGTTCCAAGTGACACGCCAATGGGAAATTGAGTTGGTGGGGTTCTAAAGTTTACACCTAGTAGTTTAACTGCCACATTAAGTATCAACCCTATTTGTTATGAAATACTAATTATCGAAATCTCAGCAATCACATCTTTATCTTTATCTGCTTTTCCTGTACTCTAATTTCCTGCAATTTACTTTCCAGCATTTTAATTATCTGTCTTTAAACCCCAAACCTACCTACTTTGTTCCATCCTAAATACTTCCCTACCGAAAGTGTCAATTTTAATCGCCCACACGTTTGGATTCATAGAACGATCTTAGGTTATACTTACCGCTTACTAACTAGAGTAGGTAGTACGGTTAATTTAAGCCCCGCAAAATATAAATTTAAAACCCCTGCTGCTCTCGCATCATGTAACAACCGCAAAATTAGGACCAATTTAAAATTTTCCTAATTACGTGTTTACTACTTGTATTTAATATGAAATATGATTAAATACGTTACTTTCTTATTTTATATATATGGATGGAATATATATACGCGTATACGATTCGTACAAATCGTATGAAACAACAATTGTACAAACATACGGACGTTGGTAAAACAATTATTAAATAATGTGAGATTATTTAATTACTTGACTACTACTCTATATTATGTTTATAATATAACGAAAACGTACGTTTTAACCAAAACAATACCGAACTCTCCGAAAACTCGACCAACCGACAAAACAAAACAAAGTTATGTTTTATAACTTGAAAACTAGTATTTTGATAAAATACTTCAATTTAATTATCGAGTATTATTTCGTATTTTTAAACGTATATTTAATCGCGTATAAAACTATTTTTACGTTTAAACGACCGGGGAAACGAACACCGCACGGAGCGCAAACACGGAGGAAACAAAGTTTGGTGAGACCACACCTTGGTGGCCCCACCAAAACCGGCCAAGGTGAGGGGGCATTAAGCCCTCACCATCCTTTCCCACTCTCACACTCAAACACACCCATACTCCATCATTTCTCTCCCTCTCTCTCTCTCAATCGGCTCTCTCACTCTCTCTCTCTAAAACCGACACTAAACCACCCTAAAAACACCATTAAAACACCTCGAAGCTCTATAACCGTTTGGAGAAAGGCGATCACGAGAACGAGGGCTACAAACCTATCTTTTCGGTTTCTCGATTCGACTACTTTGTAAGTTTTCCGGCGACCTCGAAACTTTTCCGATTACATTTATTTTACTTCCATGTTGTTCCCCTAGCTAAATGATGTCCGAATATGTAATTAAAACTCGTTTTTGAACTCGTTAACGAAAAGGTCGGTTTTGGTCATTTTAAAGAAAACGACACCACAAACCTTAAAAACGACTACCAATAGTTATTATGGACTCATTGTAACATTTTAAAACTAGTATAAAAGTTCTAGACCCAACGGAAACCGGAAAATACGTTTTCGGAAACTAAATTTCCGAACAGACCTCTTGTGTCGCATCGGACCAAAACTTCATACGACACAACACTGTGTCGCATGTTATGTCGCACGTTATGTCGCAATGTATGCGACACAACGCTTATGTCGCACTATATGTCGTATTATCTACGACACAAAGTTTACCTATCGCTTGATTGCGACACAACGACTATGTCGTATCATTGTGTCGTACCCTTGTCTGCGACACAACCATTGTGTCGCATAAACACTAAATCAGAAACAAATCCATACGACACAGACCTTATGTCGCATACGGTCTGCGACACAAGCCTTGTGTCGCAGAAAGCCCAGATCAGAAAACAAAATATACTCTAAGTGTTAGAATCACTTTTCAACTACTAAATCAAATACGATGCTACTTATACCTGAAAATACTATACTTTTGAAAGTATACAACAACACTTGAATACGTACAAGACTATGCTAAACTTACGTGAGATTTCACTCACACACGCACACGAGTTTACACTCGAAATACTTAGGAGATTACACTCCAACGAACTTACACTTGTACATTACACGGGATTGCATCCGATACGAACTTACAAGTTCACTCACTAGTTACGTGCGGATTACACGTTAACTGATACGAACATACACTCGAATACTTACGAGGTTTCACTCGTACCCTTTGGGGTTTAAGCCCATTGGAACTTACGCAAACGATACATGTTGTAATACAAACAAACGATTATACGAGTATACTTTACAACTGTACAACTACTATGAATACATAATAATAATGGATGGAATTATTATTATACACAGATAACAAACAGACCGTACAACTTTTATACAAACTACGATTTACAAACGAATACAAACGTACAAACAAACTAATGGACATTAACTAGTTTGGGAACAACTAGCATGGATACTTTACAAGTATTCCATTTACTTACTAAACCTTATGCGTATTAGGACGCTAAGGGTTGCTAGTTCGGGATACTACTTGCTTACTTACTACATTGTCTGCCAGACTCAGGTGAGTCTTACAGCCCCTACTTTACTGTTTTATACTCAGGGGTGAGATGCATTACTGTTTTACATGAACACACAAAACTTACTTGCTGCCATGAATTACTTACTGTATGAGATTACGAATACGCCAACTGCATGAGTTTACGACTAATCCAATGAAATCCTCCTGAACCATAGTTGTTAGTTATGTGATAAGCGCGAGTTTTAGTATATGGATCCATATGGGACTGACAATCCCCGCCCGGGGTAGCAAGCACTACCACGAACCGTTCCTGTAGAAACGGGCGTTTCTTACTCGTTCCGTATGAATGTTTTGGATTACATTCATGAGGGGGTACCTATATTTACTGTACGTTAAGCTTCAACTATGGTGGCTCATGGCAATTGTATCAAACGGTTAGCATAACCTGCAACCACCCACTTATTAAAACTTAAGTAAACGATGAGCATAACCTGTGATCGTTACTTACTGGCTGGCTATGATTTACAAATACTACTTGTGTGTTCAACTGTTTACTTACTTACAAACCTGTGAGATTCACCAACCTTTTTGGTTGACCGTTTTAGTAATGCTTCTCAGGTACACAGCATCAGTAGGGATGCCCAGCAGGATAAGCTTTCTTAGCTCGAGTCGCATGCATTTACAAGCTTGGAGATTTACATACATTACTTTTGTACTTACTGTTATGTATTAGAATCTCTAGGATTTTACTTGAACTCGAGCTTGTATTTTGAAACTACTTATGTATTAATGTAATAACTTTTCGAACGTCTCATTTAGAGTCGTTCACTGTATCCTTTGTGCTTGTGATTATTGATTAGTAACACCCAAAAACGTCGCTTCCGCAAACTGTTAAATTTGGGGGTGTTACACATCATCATTTGAAAAAACAACGACACGGTGTGAGCACAACAATTAGTTTGAATTTGAAACGTTATAAACAATGATAGAAACTGTAATAGACTTGGTAATTAATAATGGAGATTTTTAATGGGAAGGAGTTCTACCATTTACTATTGTTTGTCATTGTGTTTCAGTTTTGCATGTTTAGACACCACTTCCATAGTAATAAGTTCTTACTCAAACCTCCTCAGTCGATCACACTATAGGAAGTATGTGGTGAATTAAGACTGTCATGGAGTGTTAGTAGATGTCTATGGAGATTAGACATGGCATGGAGATTGCTGCAACACTCATGGGGTACTTAATGGGGATTTAAGTATAGGAGAAACCCGCACTTAAAGAGATCACTTCATGGATTAAATCACGAGTGATTTTAAGATGATAATATCTTCTATTCTTAAAATGGAGATACATGAGTATCTAGTTCTTCGAGTCTGTTATACTTTAGTCTATTCAAACGCTGTGCGTAAATGCCAGTTATAAAGGGTATGCTAGGTATGATATGATGAGTTGACTAGTGCTATGTAGTCGAAATTTATTTGTTCCTTTTGCCTAAAATGGAAAAGAGATATCATGGGCCCTCTGATGATTAAAGTTTGACTTAAAAAGTGCAAGACCTGGCCGAGACTAAAGTGATAGTTCAGTAGTCTCATATAGTCAATATAATCGGAAATCGGAAAACATATATGAATCTTGAGATTGATTATAATCCATGTCTCGGTTCCAAAGATATCGTGAAACAAAGGAATGGTTGATCACTTATCTAAAAGACTAACTCAAAGATGAGATCAGAGTTCGGCAGTTGCTTGGATACACACTTTACATAGTTAATGTGAGATAGCCTTGAGACCAATAGTAGTTGATGAATTGTCCAAGTGGAAGACTGTTGGAATAGTGTCCAATATCATAACTAATTGGTGAGACTATCATTAATGGTAAAGTCCTTTTTGGGTTGCCCTCATAAACAGTCAAGAGAAAGATGAAGGATAATATTAATAGTATTAATATTATAATTTATTGGTTGATTTATTAATAATATTTATTAATTAGAAATCAAAAATAATTGAAAAGATGGAAAAATCTGATAGACGGATTTAGCCAGCGGCTAAATGGTTTAGCCAGCGGCTAAATGTCGAATCTGTCAAACCGTGGGGTTTTCCTCTCAAGTATAAATAGGGGTCAAACCTATACCTTATTCCATACGAATTTTTGAGGGTTTCAAAAATTCGACTTTCTCTTGGGTTTTTGGGTGTGAAGCATTAGAGGTATTCTACTTTGGGTACTTGCCTCCAAGTGACGAAGCTCTGCTCGTTGGTCTGCGCGTGAGAAATAGATTTTCTCTAAGGTTAGTGTTTTTCCTTATTTTCTTTGTCTAATTTATTTATTGTACTATGTTGTTAAAGTTAAAGATCCCTTAGGGTTTTAGTTTCCTAATTGCCTTAGATTATTTAAAGTTTTGTTATTCCACTGCGTGTATAATAATCTAGTTAGTGAATAGAAAACCCAACACTTGACCACCATGAAATAGTCACTACTGAGACGTAGAAAACCGACAAGTTTATTGAGGGTTTACCGTCTAAGTGGGAAATGTATGGTGTAATGCTCAAGGACAATGATGAAAGGTATGCAACTATGACCTTAGAGCAGGTGATTGACAAGCTAAAAGGTTATGATTTCACAAAGAAATCGAGAGAAACAGATTCTGATCAGGTTCAGAATCCTGGGCTATATCATGGTAAATCAAATCTCTCGACTGTTTCATCGAGTTCGACCACTGAATTGCTAGTTGGTAATACTGATGAAAATGGTGAAATGATCACAGATGATTTATGCCTACTTACCTCATTTGGTAGTGAAACTAAAGGTACAACTGCTGAGAAGTCACCTCAAGGGCATCAAAAGATGCCTATGAGTGTGAAATCTGCTGAGCAACAAATATCTGTTCTTGCTTCCTTTGTTACTTCCTATGAAAACTATATTCAGGGTAAAATCAATGATCCAATCTTGTTTGATGAAGACTATGATCAGATAGACCCTGATTATCTTGAAGAAATAGATCTCCAGGATCAACTAGCAATGTTATCTAGGAGAGTTAAGAATTTCTTAAAGAGAACTGGTAGAAAAGTAGTGGAAATCGATCAGGGTTTGATAAACTGTCAAGGTTATGGACACTTTGCTCGTGAGTGTGAAAGACCTAAGGTTGAAACTGGAAATATTAAACAAGGTTCGGGAAGTACTCTAGCTTCCAAAGCCTTAGTTGTGAAACAGTTAGATGAATCTTATGATTGGCAAGCTCAGTCTGAGGAAGCTCTCATGGCTGAGATTGATGATCAAGAGATAGTTGCTGAGTATACAAGCTATATGCCTGCTGATGTTGAATTACAAGTGAAGGTGCCGGAGTGTCAAGAAAAAGCAAGTGATGATGACGTGCTGTATATGGATTCAACTGCTGAAATGAATCCAGATGACTTTGTGGCACGCATGGTTGAAGTACAAACTGAAAAGAAAAGGGTATGTATTGATATTCTTACTCAAGATGATGTTTGTTATTTAGTTACTGATTTACAGTCACAGGTAAGTGTTTTAAATGTGTCAAATCAGAATCTGTCATCCCAAGTTAGTGTTTTTAATGAATCTAATAAGACTATGATATCTGAACTTGAACAAGCTGAAAGTGATGTAATTAGGTTAAGTGCAGATAAGGTAGATCTTAAAAATAAGATTAAGTCTGATTCTTCTGATAAAATTGCACTTAGAGATACCATAAATGAAAAGGCTATAATCATAGATGGTCTATATATGAACATCAAGGACTTGAATCAAACAATCGCTGATAGGGATAGGGAGTTAGCTGAGCTTAAGCTGAAGTTAGTTGAGCAAAATCGCAAGATTGAAGCTTATAGAACTTCTGAAATGGATAGAATGCTAGATGCTCAGCGTAGTGTAAAGGACAGGACTGGGATATGATACTGTTGGAATAGTGTCCAATATCATAACTAATTGGTGAGACTATCATTAATGGTAAAGTCCTTTTTGGGTTGCCCTCAATAAACAGTCAAGAGAAAAATGAAGGATAATATTAATAGTATTAATATTATAATTAATTGGTTGATTTATTAATAATATTTATTAATTAGAAATCAAAAGTAATTGAAAAGATTGAAAAATCTGATAGACGGATTTAGCAAGCGGCTAAAAGGTTTAGCCAGCGGCTAAAAGGTTTAGCCAGCGGCTAAATTTGAAGTCGGTCAAAATGCGGATCAGATCTCGGATTCTTGGGTAGAAAGTTAACCCGACCGCCGGCTAAAGGTTTTAGCCGGCGGCTAAATGTCGAATCTGTCAAACCGTGGGGTTTTCCTCTCCTGTAAAAATAGGGGTCAAACCTATACCTTATTCCATACGAATTTCATACGAATTTTTGAGGGTTTCAAAAATTTGACTTTCTCTTGGGTGTGAAGCATTAGAGGTATTCTACTTTGGGTACTTGCCTCCAAGTAACGAAGCTCTGCTGGTTGGTCTGCGCGTGAGAAATAGGTTTTCTCTTAAGGTTAGTGTTTTCCTTATTTTCTTTATCCAATTTGGTTATTATACTATGTTGTTAAAGTTAAAGACCCCTTAGGGTTTTAGTTTCCTAATTGCCTTAGATTATTTAAAGTTTTGTTATTCTGCTGCATGTATAATAATCTAGTTAGGGAATAGAAAACCCAACAGTGGTATCAGAGCCATAGCTTAACAAATAGTAACATGAAATTATCTGCAATAGTATGGAGGTAAAGATAAATTGGAGAGAGAATTATCTAAATAGGTAATATGTATTTACAGTTTAGATGTTGATAATTTTAAATTGTTTAAAATAGACCACAATATTTTAAAAGGTTTAAAATAGAACCCTAAACTTCAAGAAATATTATATGTATAATATGATTTGTATATATGTAAAATTAAAGTCTAAATACGTCGTCACTCAATCGATAAATCGGCTCACCCATGAGGAACAAACTATGGGAGAGGTATAAGGCGGGTCGTTCTGCTTCCCTAAAGAAGTCAGGTTTTTAATAAGCTTCGCGCTGACCTACGTCTCCGCTTCTTTGTGCGTTCGATGGAGCTACCGAGGACTTTTGATAGGATGATGTTAAGATTAAAAGTAGACTTAAAATAGTAAAACAAAAACCCGTTTTAGCTATAGGAAATAATGAATAGTATGCTAACCCATGAAATCCGCACATCTCTCACATGAACTGTTAATGGAGCGTGTGTGGTTTACCGGCACATTAATATGAGGACATAATGAGAGGTGATTGAGACTCGCGATTCTCGAGCGTACTCGAGCCGGGGATCACACGGGGTTTGCATGGTTAATTCACCATCTTGTTCATGATCCTCGGCATACCAGTAATGAATAGTAGATGTGCATAACCGAGATTAACACGTCATTGATAGGAATCAATGAATCTCAAAGATCTAGGAGTTTCATAGAAATGAAATAGACAAAGGTATTTTAGTTATATGATTACGGCGACCCTTTTCGTAAAACTGAAAATATAGATCCTAGCCTTAATTTAGAAAATTGGGTAATTAATTAAGGAATATTCAAACTAACTAAAACTGTTTTATCTAATAGATGGCTAATTTAAATGATG
This sequence comes from Helichrysum umbraculigerum, assembly GCA_949592205.1. Classification (NCBI taxonomy): domain Eukaryota; kingdom Viridiplantae; phylum Streptophyta; class Magnoliopsida; order Asterales; family Asteraceae; genus Helichrysum; species Helichrysum umbraculigerum. The sequence continues at coordinate 97,602,207 of CATIUR010000002.1, read as the reverse complement.
CGAATCCTCCCGTCCCCAATCCCTCAAATAACTCGAACTTCTCACTACTCTCAGTTCTTGGGAGGGAAAGACTGACTGGTCCAAACTATATGGACTGGATACGTAACCTAAGGTTTACCTTGAGGTACGAGAACAATGAGTATGTTCTCGATGAGCAGATTCCCATAATTGATGAAGAATCAACCCAAGAGGAGATTGAGGCACACCGGAAACATTATGATGATGCGAATAAAGTGTCATGTATCATGGCAGCCTCCATGAGCCCCGAATTGCAAAAGACTTTTGAAAACACTTGGGCTTATGAAATGAACCAACAGCTGAAAGAAATGTTTCAAGCCAAGGTAAGCAAAGAACGCCTTGATGTGGTTAAATCCCTCATGGCATGCAAGCCCAAACCTGGAGTTTCTATCTGTGCTTTCGTCTTAGAGATGAAAGGGTACTTTGATAGGTTGGAATCATTGAACATGGTATTTGACACAGAGTTTTCCATCGCTATAATATTGTCCATTCTGCCAGCTGTCTACAATCAATTTGTAATTTCATATCAGATGAATAAGAATGAGAGAGAAGGCTCAATAATGGAACTCCACAATTTACTGCAAACTGCTGAGCAAGGAATCAAGAAAGATGATGTGTCCTCTGGTTCAGCTGCTCCTGTGTTGACTGTTGGTCAAAGTTCAAAGAAAAGGAAAACGTCAAACTCAGATTGGAAAAGAAAGAATAATAATGGAAAGTCCGTTCGTAGGTCTAAGAAAGTGACCGATTCTGAGATTGCACCTGTTAGTGACCCAAAGGAAGCAGTGTGCTTCTACTGCAACACAAAGGGGCATTGGAAGCGTAACTGCCCAAAGTACCTGAAGGACCTTGAAGATGGAAAGGTCAAGAAGAGTACTCACTCAGGTATGTTTATGATCGAACTCCATAATACCACAACTTCTAATTCATGGGTTATGGATACAGGGTGTGGTAATCACATTTGCTCTGTATTGCAGGGGCTAAAGGAAAGTAGAAGTGTGAAGCATGGAGAGCTCAACCTAGTTATGGGAAACAAGGGAATTGTACCTGTGACGAAGATTGGAAGATTTGAGCTCATGCTGAATTCTGGAGTTAGGATAGATTTAAATAATTGCTATTATTCGTCAAAAATGACTAGAAACATTATTTCATTCTATGCTTTGTTTAAAGATGGTTATCATTTTACTTTTGATAATGAAAATGGAGATATTTTGGTTTATTTAAATAATTGTTTTGTTTTTAAAGCTTCTCCTTACAAAGGCATATATGAAAATGTTGAATGTATTAGCAATGTTATTTTAAATGTTGATTCGTCTAATGAGCTTGATAAATCCAAGTTGTGGCACTATCATCTAGGGCACATAAACAAGAAACGCATCGCCCAACTCCAAAAGGATGGAGTATTGGAATCATTCGACCTCAAATCGGATGATGTATGCGAATCTTGTTTATTAGGCAAGATGACCAGATCACCATTCACTGGATCATGTGAAAGAGGTGAAGGACTATTGGATTTGGTACATACAGATGTATGTGGACCATTCCGATGTGCCACAAAAGATGGAAATAGATACTATGTTACATTTACTGATGACTTCAGTAGATTTGGACATGTTTATCTAATCAAACATAAGTAGGATACTTATGAATTGTTCAAAAGATATCAAAACGAAGTAGAGAATCAACTGGGCAGAAAGATAAAGGTACTCCGATCCGACAGGGGAGGAGAATACCTTAGTATCGAATTTCTTGATCATCTTAGAGACTGTGGAATAGTTTCACAACTAACTCCTCCTAGAACACCGCATCTTAATGGTGTTGCTGAAAGGAGAAACATAACCCTGTTAGATATGGTTCGGTCTATGATGAGTCGAGCAACACTTCCGATAAGTTTCTGGGGTTACGCATTAGAAACGGCCGACCATATCTTAAATCAAATACCCACTCAGAAAGTTTCAAAGACACCTTACGAAATGTGGAAGGGAAAGCGTCCTTCTCTTGGTCACATCAAGATCTGGGGTTGTGAAGTTTACGTTAGACGGGAAACTCAAGACAAACTAGATTCCAGATCTGAAAAGTGTCTTTTCGTCGGTTATCCACAAGAGTCGTTTGGATACTTATTCTACAGACCCAAGGATAATGTGGTCTTTGTAGCTCGAAGAGGAATGTTCCTTGAGAGAGAAATGATATCTAAAGAGGACAGTGGGAGTACAATCGATCTTGAAGAAATTCAAGAGTCTACCGACGAAGAACCTACAATAAACACTGACATTCAACTTGAAGTGGCAACACCTGTTGAACCTGAAGACATATCCTTACCCGTTCGCAGATCTAGTAGAGTTAGCAATCCTCCTGAGTTCCATTATGGTTATCAAATAGAAGAAGGGGATAAGATAAGTGATAGTGCACTGGCTGAATTAGATGAGCCTGCTAACTACAAGGAAGCGATGGCAGGCCCTGAGGCTGCTAAGTGGAAGGAAGCTATGAAAAGTGAAATTCAGTCCATGTATGACAACCAAGTTTGGAATTTAGTTGACACTACACCCGGTCTTAAGACGGTGGGATGTAAGTGGATCTTCAAGAAGAAGACAGACATGGATGGGAACGTGCATACTTATAAAGCTAGGTTGGTAGCGAAGGGCTATACTCAAACCTATGGGATTGATTATGAGGAAACCTTCTCACCAGTAGCTAAGATTAAGTCAATTAGGATTATGCTAGCCATAGCTGCATTTCATGACTATGAAATTTGGCAGATGGATGTCAAAACCGCTTTCCTTAATGGGAAACTGACAGAGGATGTGTTCATGGCACAACCGGAAGGTTTTGAAAATACAAAGTATCCTAATAGAGTGTGCAAGCTTCAAAAGGCTATTTATGGACTTAAACAAGCTTCTCGTAGCTGGAATCTCTGCTTCCATGAGAAAGTCACAAGTTTGGTTTTTCTAGAAGTGAAGATGAGTCCTGTATATATGTTAAATTCAGTGGGAGTATTGTAGTATTCTTAGTATTATATGTGGATGATATACACATAGGAAATGATATCCCAACTTTACAAGGTGTAAAAGCATGGTTGGGAAAATGTTTAGCTATGAAAGATCTTGGAGATGCAGCATATATCCTAGGTATAAAGATTTATAGAGATAGGACAAAACGTCTCATAGGACTCAGCCAGGACACGTACTTAGATAAAATCTTGAAAAGATTCAATATGGAAAATTCTAAGAGAGGGAACTTACCCTTAAATCATGGCATAAAGATCAGTAAGGATCTGTGTCCAAAGTGAGAACAAGAATTGGACAGAATGAGTCGAATCCCATATGCTTCGGCTATAGGATCGATCATGTATGCCATGACGTGTACAAGACCTGATGTCTCATTTGCTTTGAGCTTAGTGAGTCGACATCAGCAGAATCCTGGTGAAGGTCATTGGACAGCTGTAAAAAAAACATTCTCAAGTATTTGAGAAATACTAAAGACAGGTTCTTGGTTTATGGTGGAGAAGAGGAACTAAGAGTAACGGGTTATAGTGACGCCAGTTTCCAAACAGACAGAGATGATTGCCGTTCACAGTCTGGTTGGGTGTTCTTACTAAATGGGGGAGCGGAGACATGGAAAAGTTCTAAGCAAGATACAGTGGCAGACTCTACATGCGAGTCTGAGTACATTGCGGCTAGTGAAGCAGCAAAGGAAGCTATCTGGATGAGGAATTTCATTGGAGATCTTGGAGTTGTTCCAACAGTACATGATCCTATTGCTATATTCTGTGATAATGAAAGTGCAGTAGCCTTGAGTAGAGAACCCAAGGATCACGGAAAGTCAAAGCACATTGAAAGGAAATACCATTTTGTTCAAAGTAAAGTCGAAGAGGGACACGTAATTGTGAAGAGCATAAGATCATAGGAGAATCCAGCTGATCCGTTCACAAAGCCACTAGGAAAGTCCAAGCACGATGAACATGCTAGGAGCATAGGTTTAAGAGATAATGTAAAGTTTTAGTAGTTAGTTTGAATTTGAAACGTTATAAACAATGATGGTAACTGTAATAGAATTGGTGATTAAGTAATGGAGATTATTAATTGGAAGGAGTTCTACCATTTACTATTGTTTGTCGTTGTGTTTCAGTTTTGCATGTTTAGACACCACTTCCAGAGTAATAAAGTCTTACTCAAACCTCCTCAGTCGATCACACTATAGGAAGTATGTGGTGAATTAAGACTTTCATGGAGTGTTAGTAGATGACTATGGAGATAGACATGGCATGGAGATTGCTGCAACACTCATGGGTACTTAATGGTGATTTAAGTATAGGAGAAACCCGCACTCATGGAAGTTACTTCATGGATTGAAATCACGAGTAACTCTGAGATGATAATATCTTCTATTCTTAAAATGGAGATACATGAGTATCTAGTTCTTCAAATATGTTATACTTTAATCTATTCTAACGCTGTGCGTAAAAGGCAGTTATAAAGGGTATGATGGGTATGATACGATAAGTTGACTAAGTGCTATGTAGTCGATATTTATTTGTTCCTTTTGCCTAAAATAGAAAAGAGATATCATGGGCCCTCTAATGATTAAAGTTTGACTCTAAAGTGCTAGGCCTGGCCGAGACTAGGGTGATAGTTCAGTAGTCTCATATAGTCAATATAATCGGAAATCAGAAAACTTATATGAATCTTGAGATTGATTATAATCCATGTCTCGATTCTTACGATATCGTGAAACAAAGGAATGGATGATCACTTATCTAAAGGACTGACTCTAAATCAGAGTTAGGCAGTTGCGATGGATGGCACACTTTACATGGTTAATAAGATATAGACTTAGACCAATAATAGTTGATGAATTGTCCAAGTGGGAGACTGTTGGAATAGTGTCCAATATCATAACTAATTGGTGAGACTATCATTAATGATAAAGTCCTTTTTGGGTTTCCTTCAATAAACAATCAAGAGAAAAATGAAGGATAATATTAATAGTATTAATATTATAATTAATTGGTTGATTTATTAATAATATTTATTAATTAGAAATCAAAAGTAATTGAAAAGATGGAAAAATCTGATAGACGGATTTAGCCAGCGGCTAAAAGGTTTAGCCAGCGGCTAAATGATTTAGCCAGCGGCTAAATGGTTTAGCCAGCGGCTAAATTTGAAGTCGGTCAAAATGCGGATCAGATCTCGAATTCTTGGGTAGAAAGTTAACCCGACCGCCGGCTAAAGGTTTTAGCCGGCGGCTAAATGTCGAATCTGTCAAACCGTGGGGTTTTCCTCTCCAGTATAAATAGGGGTCAAACCTATACCTTATTCCATACGAATTTCATACGAATTTTTGAGGGTTTCAAAAATTTGACTCTCTTGGGTTTTTGGGTGTGAAGCATTAGAGGTATTCTACTTTGGGTACTTGCCTCCAAGTAACGAAGCTCTGCTGGTTGGTCTGCGTCTGAGAAATAGGTTTTCTCTTAAGGTTAGTGTTTTCCTTATTTTCTTTATCCAATTTGGTTATTATACTATGTTGTTAAAGTTAAAGATCCCTTAGGGTTTTAGTTTCCTAATTGCCTTAGATTATTTAAAGTTTTGTTATTCCGCTGCGTGTATAATAATCTAGTTAGGGAATAGAAAACCCAACAGATACAATGATGTTCCCCATCCTTTTAATGCCAATTACACTAGTACTCCTGTAGATTCTGAAATGACAGATGCTAGTCCTGAGGAATTAGTAACTAATAAGTCTGAACGGTCAGAGGCACAGAAGAGTGTTATTAAGAATCTGTCATCAGATAATAGTAAGATTTCACATCTCACCAAAATACAGTTTGTATCGGGTGGAGTGATTAATAATACTAAGACTGATGATAAGATTAATAAAGAACAAACTCCTGATCCTTTAGTGCCTAAGACTCCGACTGACAATGCAAAAGTTAGTAAGTCACGAAAACAGAGGTCGTGCTTCAAATGTCACCAGAAGGGGCATGTGGCTTCTTGTTTTCCTAACAAGAAGTTGGAAGCATCACATAAGTTAGTGATTAATGAGAAGACACAGACCAACTCTAGTTCAGTTATGGACAGGTTGGGTACTAAACTGGGATTAGGTAGTAAACCCGTAAATATTCTAAAAAGAGATTGTACTCATAGTGTCTCCCCACCTAAACCTAAACAGCCTTATTCTCAATCTTATAATACTTTAAATAAATCTAGAGATAAGACACCGTCGAGATTTAGTGTCGCACTGTGACACCCGGCAAATTAGGTTAGCTGTTAAACCTAACCGAAACCCTAATTGCATGTATTTAGATGTGGTTTAGGCTAAATACTTGTAATTACTTGTAACTATTTGTATATTATTTTGAATATACACCTACGTAATTGTTTTATATTACGCTTACGTAATTAGTTGTAATTACGCAAAATAACCGGACGGAGTCCGACAAAATATACGACGTTGGTGAAAACCTTTTTATAAATAACTTTAATCTATTTTTAGAAGTTATTTATCACATATTATTATTTTGTTTAAATAATGCACGAAAAACCTAGACGTTTTGGCTAAAACGTCTCAAACACAAAGAAAACGAGCGAATCTACTCCGGCAATGAAACGAAACTCGATAAATATTTCATCAACTCAAAATAAAGTATTTTAATAATACTTCAATGGAAAAATATCCAAAATATATCGTTAAATTAAACGACTCAAAATAACGTTACGCGATTTAATGTTTTGGCGAAAATAACGGGTAAACGAACACAATACGTAACCTAAACTTAATAGACAAAATATTAACTGATTTTTGACCCCAAATGGGCCCCTTGGTCGTTCTCCCCATGCTCCCCTTTCCCATGAGACCCTCATTATGTCACCTCCTCACTTAACCACTCAAATCTCATGCATTCTCCTCATTTCTCCCAACTTCACTCTTTCCCATTTGCTCTCACTTCTCTCTACAACCTCTCTCTCTCACTCTCTAAAATCTGGAGAATTACCACCCTATCACCACCAAAACACCACCATTGACCACCATTGACCGCCGTTGACCGCCATACAACCACCACATCAAAACTTCAACTTTTTGCAAGGATTCAAGCACTACAACACTTCCTTCTTTCCTTCATCTAATCCCCATTGTGAGAACCCTTTTTATTTTATTATTTTACTCTTATAACATATATTTAAAGTTCACTCAAAGATTCAAAAACTTTGTTAAAATAACTTTTTATCACTCAAAAACTCATAAATTGAACATGCATAATTTGTCCAGAATGTTGTTGTCAGTTCCACGATTTTTATAAAAATCATTTCTTCATAAAAATGGATGTTTTTATAGTTAAAAATCAATTTCAGAAAGTAATATTTCCAACCCCGTAAACCTCATATTTTTCTGAGTTCGTTTACTATTTTTCATATTTTTTGTGAAATCACATAGACAATCTGTCTCTGAAAGTCAGAAACTTTTATCTCAGTGTTTTGGCCATATCTAGAGCTACACACCTCAAAATTACTTGAAACCAATGCCAAAAGTTTATAAATTTCGTTGGCTACAACTTTTATGTTGGCCACTTTTACTGGATCCGTATGGTTTTTGCCCATCAATTAGATCTTAATGCATGTTACAGAAACTAAACTCAAAAGAGAAAAATAATATTTAAAAATAGTGGGACATTTTTAAAAGATCTGGAAAAATTACAGTAAATAATTAACTTGATGAGGAACATCTGTAAATTTTTCCTTAATTGATTTTGGATTAGAAGTAATTTTAATAAAATGGACAAACAGGTTAAAAATCTGAAAAATTAGGATTGTGGACTGATTTTAGCAAAAGATGAAAACCGACACTTTGGACTTGCTATTTAGAGAAAGACTAACTTATTGTGACTTATGAACATATTTAAGGGTTTGGGGAAAGTTTCGGGTCAAACTGAGTAGGTTTGACCAAGTCAATAAAAATGGGGTTCGGTTTCGAAAACGTCAAACTTTTTATTTTTAGAAACTTACTATTTTTGGAAAAAATTGTAAATAAAACAGGTTCGGGTGACATATTTAGTAACTTGGACCAAAAACAAGACTAGAAAACACTCTCGAATGAAAAACCGACACTTAGAACCTTTTGACCAAAAATTTAATCTTTACTCTCATGAAGTACTCAACTTGCGTATCAACCGATAACTACATACGATGAACAACTCGATAACACACGACTTATATTATTGCAAAGTATTCAATGAAACAAACATAATAGCAATATCTTTTAGAATTATTATTACAAACTTACACCAACGGGTCGTACCCACTTTTGATAAAACAAACTTATTTGGACATATTAGTTGAGTGAACAACTATCATAAGTGGACATTAACCCTCCACTTACATAGATGGTCTTTTGAGACATCTACTTACACAACCTTATACGTTTAGGACGCTAGAAGGTTGCACATTAGATCACACTTTGCTTGCTATTTGATATTGCTTGCTTACTATTTGCTAGAACTCAGGTGAGTTTCATAGCCCCCTATTTACTTGTTTTTGAACTGTTTTGGGGTGAGAATATATACACACAAAAACTTTTCAGATTTTACTTATGATTGTTTGAAACAGAAACAGAAACTTTTACAGATTTTTACTTATGATTGCTAGAAACATAAACGGAAACAAAAACAGAAAACAGAACATATACTAGTTGCATGAGTAGCAGAACTAATCCACTAATAAGTCCTCAATTTCATGGTTCGTTAATTTTTAAGCGCGAATAATTGTGAATAGTACTATTGGGACTGACAATCCCGTCCGAGCTGGTCGCTCCAGCTAACCCACGGGCGCATAATTATTTGATTCAGGATGTGTCCCGGATTAGACACATAGAGGCAACAGAATTTGTTAAGCTTCGAATACATGAGCTCATGACAATAGTATACTAAATATAGAACCGGATTTATGATACAGAACTGGATCCATGCAGAACTTGATTTACTCAGAAACTCTATTTTTACAGAACTAGATCCATGCAGAACTTGATTTACTCAGAAACTCTATTTATACAGAACTGGATCCATGCAGAACTTGATTTACTCAGAAACTCTATTTTTACAGAACTCTGTTTTACAGAACTTACTTATACAAGATCATTATGATACATAACTTATTTTACAAACAGAAAACATGGTGTTCACATGAATACTTTACAGAACAAACCTATGAACTCACCAACTTTATGTTGACCCTTTTAGTATGTATTCTCAGGTTTACAGACGCAGTAGGACTACCCACAGGAAACACGACAGTAGGATGCTTTTGGAAAGCATAGCTCGAGTCGCATATTTTCAAACAGGAGATTTAAATTGCATTATGACATTTTGTATCAACGATTATGTATTATAAATCTCTAGACTATGTTTGCGAACTTTAGAATCTTATGTAAACTTTTATTTATGGAATGTAACGTTTTCAAACGTCTTATATAGAGGTCGTTTGCTTTAATCTTTGTGTTGTGATATTTGATTTGGTCGTAGCCCCCGTGACACCTCATACTTCCGCTGCCACGTGTTTTGGGGGTGCGACAGATTGGTATCAGAGCCTGAGGTTATAGCGAACTAGGATTGCATTAGTGAGCTAGACTATAACCATTAGGTTAGTATTCCTTGTTTGGTATGACTGGTTCAGCGATTGCGTCAATTGAATTTAATTTAACATAGCCTGATCAACTATGTACAATTAAACGAGATTCGATACAAGACCTGAAATGGTTATAGTGAACGAGAATACAGTAGCAGACGTAGACCGAGGATAGAACGGGACCAACCTTTATACGTGCTTATGTGCTAGGTTTTTATTTGTATATGTGCATATATATATATATATATATATATATATATATATATATATATATATATATTATATATATATAACCTTATGTATACAAACTTATTTGCCATTCTTCACGGCAACCACTCCCATAACTACGTCACCTGACATCGAAAACGAGGCTTTAGTCTTACATACTACTGTGGAGATTTCCCCGGTACCCACTCGCCCAACCATATTGGGCAACGAAATAATCGAATAGGACTCACTTGAGGAGAATCCACCAAAGGATTCGCCACCCAAATAAGTGACGCCTACTTCACCCTCTTCTTTTCGTTCGCAACCAAATCACTCGGGAACACGTATAGAACTTAAACCGTACGATACTTCAACACCTAGATGAACTACACCTCCTCCCGTCACTTCGCACTCTTCGTTCCCACTTGTATCATAGGCCCATGGAGCGCGCGTGCTACACACGACTAGAAGAACAAACACACCACCTCGAACTAGAACTTGTCCTATTCATACCACTACTACTGATACTCCACCCACTAGGACCCGTCGTATGGCAGATGTTCGCCAATGGAATTGGTTACCCGCAACACTTGAGACTTGGAGAACTGAAGAAGGAATATAGATTTCTACAGAGGACGAAGAAGCTATCGACATGCGAACCTCTCTATACGCACATGAACCCACTTACCATACCGTTCTGGTACTAGCTGCTAGGCTACGCCTCCACGAAAATAGAATAGACACTATGGAGTTAGAACAACACGAAATCCGTTTAGGTTGGATGCACCTGGCATAGGGCCGAGTTGCACAGATCCTTGAGGATCGACAAAATCTTAGCGAAACCATAGAAATTATCCATCTTCAGGTGATGGAGACTAGTGGCGAAGTCACTGCCTTGCAATTAGGACCAGTGTGCAAAATAGAACTCGCTTAGGACTAGTAAAAATTCCACTACACATGTACAGTGTGTAGGAAACAATTTTCAAATAGATCTTTCTTCAGACATTTTCCACGAATGGATGTGTATACATCACGAAGTGACAACCAGAACAACAACGCTCGACATAACCCATAACATTGTTACGGGTAAGTTACCTCTCAGTAACTTGACTGTTTCCAATCTTATTCGGTACTAAATTACGCGATCACGCCCCACAGACTTAGAAGCTAAGAATAACGCATAAATAACAGATTGAATTTAGCCTTGAAATCGTAATTCAGAACCTCATTTCGAACTTAGCAGACAAAACTTTTCTCCCTAGACCTAATAAACCATCGAAATTTCCTTTCCCTTTCCTTTCTCGATGCCATCTAAGAATCCCATCCGAATCATTGCCATGAGAAACCTATTGTATTCTTACTGTTACCAGTAGAACATTAATCTAACAATGGGAGAAAAGGTAAAACAAGAATTATTTCTTTAAGAAACTTACAGAAACCTTACAACAGAAAACCAAGAACTTAGACCCTGATGGCTTACCCATCATCAAGGCCGGTGAATCTCAAGGCGAGGTCCGGATTCACTTGTGGATAAGAATCTCAGATACGATAGAAACACGCACTAACTCTCTCACAGACCCCACACAGACCGTAACTGCAAACTAATTTCGGGACGAAATTCTCTTAACAAGGGGAGAATGTGACACCCGGCAAATTAGGTTAGCTGTTAAACCTAACCGAAACCCTAATTGCATGTATTTAGATGTGGTTTAGTCTAAATACTTGTAATTACTTGTAACTATTTGTATATTATTGTGAATATACACCTACGTAATTGTTTTATATTACGCTTACGTAATTAGTTGTAATTACGCAAAATAACCGGACGGAGTCCGACAAAATATACGACGTTGGTGAAAACCTTTTTATAAATAACTTTAATCTATTTTTAGAAGTTATTTATCACATATTATTATTTTGTTTAAATAATGCACGAAAAACCTAGACGTTTTGGCTAAAACGTCTCAAACACAAAGAAAACGAGCGAATCGACTCCGGCAATGAAACGAAACTCGATAAATATTTCATCAACTCAAAATAAAGTATTTTAATAATACTTCAATGGAAAAATATCCAAAATATATCGTTAAATTAAACGACTCAAAATAACGTTACGCGATTTAATGTTTTGGCGAAAATAACGGGTAAACGAATACAATACGTAACCTAAACTTAATAGACAAAATATTAACTGATTTTTGACCCCAAATGGGCCCCTTGGTCGTTCTCCCCATGCTCCCCTTTCCCATGAGACCCTCATTATGTCACCTCCTCACTTAACCACTCAAATCTCATGCATTCTCCTCATTTCTCCCAACTTCACTCTTTCCCATTTGCTCTCACTTCTCTCTACAACCTCTCTCTCTCACTCTCTAAAATCTGGAGAATTACCACCCTATCACCACCAAAATACCACCATTGACCACCATTGACCGCCGTTGACCGCCATACAACCACCACATCAAAACTTCTACTTTTTGCAAGGATTCAAGCTCTACAACACTTCCTTCTTTCCTTCATCTAATCCCCATTGTGAGAACACTTTTTATTTCATTATTTTACTCTTATAACATATATTTAAAGTTCACTCAAAGATTCATGTCCAAAAACTTTGTTAAAATAACTTTTTATCACTCAAAAACTCATAAATTGAACATGCATAATCTGTCCAGAATGTTGTTGTCACTTCCACAATTTTTATAAAAATCATTTCTTCATAAAAATGGATGTTTTTATAGTTATAAATCAATTTCAGAAAGTAATATTTCCAACCCCGTAAACCTCATATTTTTCTAAGTTCGTTTACTATTTTTCATATTTCTTGTGAAATCACATAGACAATCTGTCTCTGAAAGTCAGAAACTTTTATCTCAGTGTTTTGGCCATATCTAGAGCTACACACCTCCAAATTACTTGAAACCAATGCCAAAAGTTTATAGATTTCGTTGGCTACAACTTTTATGTTGGCCACTTTTACTGGATCCGTATGGTTTTTGCCCATCAATTAGATCTTCATGCATGTTACAGAAACTGAACTCAGAAGAGAAAAATAATATTTAAAAATAGTGGGACTTTTTAAAAGATCTGGAAAAATTAAAGTAAATAACTAACTTGATGAGGAACATCTGTAAATTTTTCCTTAATTGATTTTGGATTAGAAGTAATTTTAATAAAATGGACAAACAGGTGAAAAATCTGAAAAATTAGGATTGTGGACTGATTTTAGCAAAAGATGAAAACCGACACTTTGGACTTGCTATTTAGAGAAAGACTAACTTATTTTGACTTATGAACATATTTAAGGGTTTGGGGAAAGTTTCGGGTCAAACTGAGTAGGTTTGACCAAGTCAATAAAAATGGGGTTCGGTTTCGAAAACGTCAAACTTTCTATTTTTAGAAACTTACTATTTTTGGAAAGAATTGTAAATAAAACGGGTTCGGGTGACATATTTAGTAACTTGGACCAAAAACAAGACTAGAAAACACTCTCGAACGAAAAACCGACACTTAGAACCTTTTGACCAAAAATTTAATCTTTACTCTCATGAAGTACTCAACTTGCGTATCAACCGATAACTACATACGATGAACAACTCGATAACACACGACTTATATTATTGCAAAGTATTCAATGAAACAAACATAATAGCAATATCTTTTAGAATTATTATTACAAACTTACACCAACGGGTCGTACCCACTTTTGATAAAACAAACTTATTTGGACATATTAGTTGAGTGAACAACTATCATAAGTGGACATTAACCCTCCACTTACATAGATGGTCTTTTGAGACATCTACTTACACAACCTTATACGTTTAGGACGTTAGAAGGTTGCACATTGGATCACACTTTGCTTGCTATTTGATATTGCTTGCTTACTATTTGCTAGAACTCAGGTGAGTTTCATAGCCCCCTATTTACTTGTTTTTGAACTGTTTTGGGGTGAGAATATATACACACAAAAACTTTTCAGATTTTACTTATGATTGTTTGAAACAGAAACAGAAACTTTTACAGATTTTTATTTATGATTGCTAGAAACATAAACGGAAACAAAAACAGAAAACAGAACATATACTAGTTGCATGAGTAGCAGAACTAATCCACTAATAAGTCCTCAATTTCATGGTTCGTTAATTTTTAAGCGCGAATAATTGTGAATAGTACTATTGGGACTGACAATCCCGTCCGAGCTGGTCGCTCCAGCTAACCCACGGGCGCATAATTATTTGATTCAGGATGTGTCCCGGATTAGACACATAGAGGCAACAGAATTTGTTAAGCTTCGAATACATGAGCTCATGACAATAGTATACTAAATATAGAACCGGATTTATGATACAGAACTGGATCCATGCAGAACTTGATTTACTCAGAAACTCTATTTTTACAGAACTAGATCCATGCAGAACTTGATTTACTCAGAAACTCTATTTATACAGAACTGGATCCATGCAGAACTTGATTTACTCAGAAACTCTATTTTTACAGAACTATGTTTTACAGAACTTACTTATACAAGATCATTATGATACATAACTTATTTTACAAACAGAAAACATGGTGTTCACATGAATACTTTACAGAACAAACCTATGAACTCACCAACTTTATGTTGACCCTTTTAGTATGTATTCTCAGGTTTACAGATGCAGTAGGACTACCCACAGGAAACACGACAGTAGGATGCTTTTGGAAAGCATAGCTCGAGTCGCATATTTTCAAACAGGAGATTTAAATTGCATTATGACATTTTGTATCAACGATTATATATTATAAATCTCTAGACTATGTGTGCAAACTTTAGAATCTTATGTAAACTTTTATTTATGGAATGTAACGTTTTCAAACGTCTCATATAGAGGTCGTTTGCTTTAATCTTTGTGTTGTGATATTTGATTTGGTCGTAGCCCCCGTGACACCTCATATTTCCGCTGCCACGTGTTTTGGGGGTGCGACACGCACCCCCAAATTATGATGCGGAAGCGGTTCGGGTCAGGGCGCGACTAATCAATAATCACAGCACATAAGATATATAATGAACGACCACTATATGCGTCGTTTTACATTTGTACTGATTAAACAAAAAGTTTACATCAACATCGTTAATTACATTAGCTCGGTTTGAAATTGAGAGATTTACATACATAATTAATTTATACAAAATATAATAATGCAGCTAAATCTCTTAATGTTTGTATGCTGACACGAGCTAAAGTATCCTGATCGGGCAGTCCAACCTACTGCTGAGTACCTGTGATACATGCTAAAATGGGTCAGCGAAACGCTGGTGAGCTCACAGGTTTGTATGTCAAAACATATAGTATGAACCGCAAGATTTTATTGAATTTAGAGTGCGATTAAGCAAATTAAAAGTCATACAGCCATGAGCACATAGTCTGAGCTTAAGTTGAGGGTCGGGTCCAATGAAGGAATTCCGATCGAGGTGCCTCCTACGAATGCCTAATCTACACTCGTCTACCCAAATGCTAATACGTCCGTTTGACCAGTTAGTGCTTGCTAACCCGGACGAGGATTGTCAATCCTATATGATATCATATACTAACATTCACGCTACAGATGTATTACCAAACTATGCTTGTGGAGGACTTTAAATTGATTAGTTGAAAACAACTCATGTAGTATTTGTTTTGATGGTACTTGCGTTCACATGTAAATAAATCGAGCAATGTATCACACCCCTGAGTAAACAATAAAATAGGGGCTATGAGACTCACCTGAGTTTTGAGAGTTTAACTTAATAAACTTGAGTTGATTAGCCGAGTAGTGATGTTCGAAGACTTGTAACCTGAGGGTGTCCACGACGATGGTTATTAACACGAGTAGGTATCTATAAAGACTACCTTTGTAGTTGTTCGTCCATCTAGAATGTCCAAATTACTACGATTTGGTTGATTAACTTGTCCAAATGACTACGATTTGGTTGATTTGATTGAGTTTTGAAAACGTGTACGGCCCGTTGGTGATTGTTTGTAATAATAATCTCAACATTATCATTATGATTTCGTAGTGTTATACTCAAAAGTATGTTCCAACGTGTTTTAGAAGTCGTATCGTATAAAGGTTTGAGGTTATACAAGTTCGACACTTAGTATAAGAATAGTTTGTAAACTTTCTGTTGTTAGTGTCACTTATAGCGACACTTTAGTGTTTAGGAGACACTCAAGAAGTGTCGCATAAAATGATAAATTTTGTATTAGTAGCGACACTGGGAGAAGTGACGCATAAGGGGCGCACTTAGGCAAGTTTCGGCTATGAGTGTCGGTATAAGTGTCGGTAAATTACAAATCGATTTCGGGGCGACACATAAGCAAGTGTCGGGTTCGAGTGACGGTATGGAATTCGCGACACTTAGGAAGTGGCGGGAAAAGAGGGCTTTTAGCGGCACTTAGGAAAGTGACGCAAAATTAGGGCTTTTAGCGACACTTAAGGCGTCACTTAAGGAAGTGACGCATCACTGCTTTGGTCCGTGCGACACTTACATCTGATGGACGGAATTTGTGTCGAAAACGTGTTTTTCCGGTTTCCGTTCGGCCCGAAACTTTTACCCTACCCATATTTGGACATTTTAAGCTTATACAAACTATATACAAGTGAAAATATACAAAATCGAAGAGTTTCGAGATTTGTCAGGAATCTTACAACTTTATGCGAGGAGAATCCGAAAAGATAGAAATGTAGATCGTGACTGATAAGCATCAAATAGATAATATATTTTATAGCAATTTATCCCTGTATTTATATATATTTTAGTGCATTTATATGATTTCAGATACTTATTTTGTTAATATTTGCAGAGATGTATTTTAATTGAAGATTGAAGAAAAAGGAACGAGAACTAGTCCAAAACTGAAGAAAATGAAATACTTGAAGAAAATGGAGCTTAAACCTTAAAGAAATGAAGACTTAAATATTAATATTGAAGAATTGGGCCAGAAGAAGATTAAAATCCGTGAGTGAAAAGAAGAAGCCCAAAAATGAAGCCCAACCCGAAGTTGGAAGATTCTGGAATTGAGGTCCAACCGGCGGTTGGATAACCCAACCGGCGGTTGGGGTATAAAGAGACTAAGGTGGTGGAAGACGCGGAGTTGGACCAGGATACAATTTGTTCCAACCGGCGGTTGGAATACCCAACCGGCGGTTGGGAGGTCGGCCAGCAAAACTATAAATAGAGTCCTAAGTTAGGGTTTGAGATATACGATTCAAGAATACCAAAGTCGATTATTAGGGTTTTAGGTCGATTTAAGGTGCGATTTTGGAGGCTAAGGAGCTAGGGTTTGAAGGTTTTTAACCCTAGGAAAAGCTGGTTCGACAATTGGTTCGGTTTCTTTATCCTTGTAATTTTAATAATCTTATTGAGTTAATTTATGGATATTGTTTATTTGAATTACTTGTTAATTAGGTTTTCGTTATAATTATTTGAATGAATGTTTATTGAGTTTATTATATGAATTTATGTTTATGTTGGAACTATATTATTGAATGTTTATTATACAAGAATTGTCTATATTATGATATATTGATGATTGTTCTTGACATAGTTAAACTGATTTATATTAAACGAGGATGACCATATTAAGTTTGTATAAATTAAGTGATTGTGTTTATGTCTTGATCTTAACCTTATGCGATAGACGAAGAATTATTTATTAATATAAAGTAATATTGTGATTCACGCCATACCGATGAAATTGTATTAATAAACTGCTGATAGATCTTAATAATTAGTGATACTTTGCGTAACCTTATGACTGTGTTGCTATGATGAAGATTAGCTTAACCTTAAGTAATTTTCTACATTAGTAATTCACTAGTAATAATAGCCAACAAGCAAATAGACATAAGTAAATATAATAAGTTTAATAAATAATAGTTTGAATAATTATAATCTTCTATCCAATTGAGTATTCTTAAGTTAAACCTGTATCAAATATAAATATGTAAGTCCAAATTCGAATCTGTATCAAATATAAATATGTTCGTTCGGAACTAAAACGTCCCCCTTATCTTGTATATTATTGTACATTGGATCCTTTATTTGTATATTATTGTAAATAGTTGTATTTAAAAGTAAATAGATAATTAGTTATAATATTAGAATCACGTTTCCTGTGTTCCTTGTGTTCGAATTTGGACTTACTTATAAGCTATATTATATGAACGGATTAATCTTGCCTGAATTGTGTGATAGTATTATTTAGTATTTCCTTAATTTAAAACTTGTGATTATAATTGCCTATACTTACCACACATCAGTGACTCCGTGATCTTTTTCTTCCAAACGAGATAGATGATTTGAGGTGAGATGGTGGTAGTTTTTGGTGAATTTAGGTGATGGTGGTGGTGGTGGTGTTTTGAGAGAAAAGAGAGAGAGAGAGAGAGAGAGAGAGAGAGAGAGAGAGAGAGAGAGAGAGAGAATGAGAATGAGAATGAGATGTGGGGAGGGGGTTTCCCCCCCTTTTTTGGCTGATTTTCGTGGGGGCCTACCGAAGTGTGGGTCTCCAATTTTTAATCCCGTGTTTGCGCTCCGTGCGGTGTTCGTTTTCCCGATCGTTTAAACGTTAAATAATTGTTTTATACGTCTAAATGTATGTTTTAAAATACGAATAATTATTCAGTATTTTTGTTGATGTATTTCACCAAATACTTAATATTTGAGTTATAAAATATAACTTAACTTTATTTTGATTGTTTGCGCGTTTAATATTTTAGTCGCGTAGTCATTGTTTGTACGATACGAATTGTGTAGGAAATATTATCAAAATAATATTTTGGATATAATAACGTTATTAAATAATGTTATATTATTTAATAAAATTGTTCACCAACGTCCGTATTAATTGAATCGAATTACATTCGATTGAAATGCGCACGATTTAGCCAAATCGCGTAATTGTATATATATTAATTGATACATTAATTAGCCTAACATAGAAATAATTACATGTATTACAGATGATTAGGCACTAATCACTAGTCCTAATTTTGACGGGTGTCACATTCTCCCCCTGTTAGGAGAATTTCATCCCGAAATTTAGTTTGAAGTCGTGTTTGAAGTAGTGTCAGTGAATAACTGAGGATACTTGAGTTTAATTTGATCTTCCCGTTCCCAAGTGAATTCCGGACCACGCCTCGAATTCCACCTAACCTTAACGATGGGAATACGACTTTGTTTGAGTTATTTGACCTCACGGTCCATGATTTCGGCGGGTTCTTCAACAAAGTGAAGCTTGTCGTCAATTCGAATTTCATCGAGTGGAATAATTAGTGTCTCATCAGACAAGCATTTCTTCAAGTTAGAAATGTGGAAAGTGGGATGCACGCTGCTGAGTTCGGATGGCCGCTGCAATCGATATGCCACTGGACCAATCTTCTCGAGGATCTCGAATGGTCCAATGTACCTGGGATTTAACTTCCCGCGTTTGCCGAATCGGAATACGCCTTTCCAAGGCGATACTTTCAAGAGTACTCGATCCCCAATCTGGAACTCGAGTGGTTTGCGTCTCACGTCAGCGTAACTTTTCTGACGATCACGTGCGGCTTTGAGTTTATTTTGAATCTCAAAGATTTTCTCGGTTGTTTCGTGAATAAGTTCAGGAACAGTGAGTTGACTGTCTCCCACTTCGGTCCAACAGATAGGTGATCGGCACTTACGACCGTACAGTTCCTCGAAAGGTGCAGCCTTAATGCTGGAGTGATAAC
The DNA here is from genome assembly GCA_949592205.1 of Helichrysum umbraculigerum. Lineage (NCBI taxonomy): Eukaryota > Viridiplantae > Streptophyta > Magnoliopsida > Asterales > Asteraceae > Helichrysum > Helichrysum umbraculigerum. The sequence goes on along the minus strand of CATIUR010000002.1, from coordinate 97,582,645 downwards.
TGTTGTTATACAAAAATTCGCACAATGGTAGATGTTTTTTCCAGTTTGCACCGAAGTCAACTACGCAAGCTCGTAGCAGGTCTTACAGTGTTTGATAGTTCGTTCACTTTGGCCGTCGGTTTGAGGATGGTATGCCGTACTCATATCCAGACGAGTACCCAATGATTTCTGAAGTGATTGCCAAAAGTGAGATGTGAAGCGACTATCCCCATCGAAGATAATTGAGATTGGAACACCGTGACGGGTTACGATTTCCTTCAGATAGATTCGAGTGAGGCGTTCCATTTTGTCGGTTTCCTTGATCGCAAGGAAATGAGCAGATTTCGTGAGACGATCAACGATCACCCAAATGGTATCGCAACCGCTCGATGAATTTGGTAGTTTGGTTATGAAATCCATTGCGATTTGTTCCCATTTCCATTGAGGAATGTCGGGTTGTTGGAGTAAACCAGAAGGTTTTTGATATTCAGCTTTGACTTTTGAGCAAGTAAGACACTTGCTGACGTATGTAGCGATTTCAGATTTCATGTTTGGCCACCAGTAAAATTCCTTGATGCCATGATACATTTTGTCGGATCCCGGATGAATAGAATATTTGGACTTGTGAGTTTCATCCATCACCAAGTCTCGCAGGTTCCCAAAACTAGGCAACCAGATTCGATTAGAGAAATTCCTTACTCCGTTAGGTTTGATTTCGAACTGTTTATCCATGCCCCGCAAGGCTTCGTTTTTTATGTTCTCAGGATTTAAGCCTTCGAGTTGAGCAGTGAGAATCTGAATGTTTAGATCGTTATTTATAGTCATACTGAGGGCTCGGACTCGAAGCGGTTTCGACCGTTCTTTTCGACTAAGGGCATCGGCAACAACATTTGCCTTCCCTGGATGGTATTTGATTTCGCAATCTTAATCGGTAAGCAACTCGACCCATCGACGTTGCCTCATGTTGAGATCCTTCTGATCGAATATGTGTTGGAGACTTTTGTGGTTGATAAAGATTGTACACTTAGAGCCGTAAAGATAATGTCTCCAGATTTTGAGAGCGAATACGACAGCTCCAAGTTCGAGGTCATAGGTAGTGTAGTTCTTTTCGTGAACTTTCAACTGTCGAGAGGCGTAGGCAATGACCTTGTCTCTTTGCATCAGCACACAACCGAGACCTTGGTGAGAAGCATCGCAGTATACCACAAAGTCATCGGTGCCTTCGGGTAATGATAGAATAGGAGCACTGCAAAGCTTTTGTTTCAGAAGTTGAAATGCTGACTCCTGTTTATCAGTCCAATCGAACTTTTGTCTTTCTGAGTCAGTGTTGTGAGTGGTTGAGCTATTTTCGAGAAGTTTTCAATGAATCGCCGATAGTACCCAGCCAGTCCTAGGAATTGCCGTACTTCGGTTGGAGTTGTTGGTGCTTGCCAGCACTTGATAGCTTCGATTTTTTACGGATCAACATGAATTCCTTGACTATCGATAACATGACCAAGGAATTGAACGGTTTGCATCCAGAACTCACACTTAGAAAATTTAGCATACAGCTCTTCGTGTCTAAGTAGTTCTAGGATGGTTTTAAAATGTTGAGCGTGTTCTTGTTCGTTGCGCGAGTAAATGAGAATGTCGTCAATGAAGACAATGACAAACTTGTCGAGGTAAGGTTTGCACACTTGATTCATAAGGTCCATGAATACAGCCTGTGCGTTGGTTATACCGAATGGCATCACCTGGAATTCATAATGCCCATAACGAGTTCTGAAAGCAGTTTTCGGGATATCGGTGTCTCGAACACGTAGCTGGTGATAACCTGACCGAAGATCGATCTTTGATTAAAAACTCGACCCTTGAAGTTGGTCAAACAGGTCATCGATACGAGGAAGTGGATATCGGTTCTTGACGGTCAACCTTTTCAACTCTCAATAGTCAATACACATTCTGAAAGAACCGTCTTTCTTTTCAAAAATAAGACCGGAGCTCCCCAAGGTGAAGAACTCGGTCTGATGAATTCTCTTTCCAGGAGTTCCTGTAACTGGTTGGACAGCTCCTGAAATTCGGATGGAGCTAAGCGGTATGGTGCTCGGACCACAGGTGCAGCACCTGGCACAAGATCGATTGAGAACTCAACCTGTCTTGGTGGTGGTAGACCAGGAAGTTCTTCGGGAAAGACTCCTGGAAAGTCTCGAACGATGGGCACATCTTCAAGTCGCTTCTCCTCCGACTTTTTCTCCATGATGTGCGTGAGGATTGCCGGATAACCCTTTCTCAGAAATTTTTAAGTTTTCAAACAAAAGATGATGTTTAGTCTCGTCCCACCGGTCTCCCCCTGTATGACCAAAGTTCTACCGGCGGTGAGAGGCATGCGAACGACTTTATCATAATAGATGATTTCAGCGCGGTGTTTAGACAACCAGTCCATACCAATGATGACGTCAAAACTTCCAATTTTGACAGGCATAAGATCGATCGAGAAAGATTCGTCGGCTAGGTTTAAAGTGCAATTAGGTATCACACTATTGGTCTCTATGAGTTTACCGTTCGCTAGTTCTATAGTGTACTTAACATCTAAAGCAGTGGGGGTGATGTCAAGTAGTGGGTAAAATTCATCAGAAATAAAGCTTCTATCGGCACCAGTATCAAATATAACAGAAGCAGATAAGTTGTTGAGGAGGAACATACCCGAGACCACATTCGGGTCTTGGCGGGTGTCCCCAGAGTTGAGTACAAAGGCTCTACCTCTTACGTTGTTGTTGTTGTTGTTGTTGCTGCCCTTATTCTTCAGTTTAGGACATTCACTTCTGAAATGCCCGGTGTTCCACATTCATAACAGGATTTGGGTAGTCTGGAGTTGTTGTTAGAGGTGTTGTTGTTGGTTTTGGGAGCTCGACAATCATTGGTCGAATGCCCGTACCTCCTATAGTTGTTGCAAGGGGTACTGCACGGACCATCATTGTGGTGGTTACACTTGGAACGGTATGGTTTGCTCCCCATGTAGCCACGTTTGGGCTCAGATTTTGAGGTGTACATTTGGAAGGCATTGGGTTTCTTGTTCGGTTGGTCGTGGTGTTCAGTAGGTTTTCGTTTGTTGTTGGAAGGTGCGGTGGATGCTTCACGGCTGACAATAATCGCCACGAGTTCATGTGCAAGCCGGATAGCACTTTGGATGATGGTTGGTTTGGATGAGGCGACGTTCCCCTGGATATTTTACGGGAGACCGCGGATGTACTTCTTGATGCGCTTTTCATCCGTGTCTACCAAACCCAGGCATAGAAGAGCGATTTGTGTGAATTTGGTGGTATAGCCAGCAATATCATGGCCCTGAACAGTCAGGTGCCAGAACTCTTCCTCCAACCTGTGGAGTTCTTCGTTGGGACAATATTCGTCCCTCAGCATTTTCTTCAAATCCGCCCATGGGAGTTGGTTGGCTACATCAATGCCCACAGAACTGGCATGAGTATTTGATAAACGCCAAAATGTACTATATTGTAGTACTAATTACCCCTTTGTTCAATAGATTTCTTATGCATTTTGTTTGAATAAGATACTTATTTCGTTCATATTTGCATTTAGGAGTTAACTTGAGCTTGAATTGGAAAAGAAACATAAAACGAGCTAATTATGAAGAAAAGTTGCTAAAAGAATAAAGCATTGGACAAGAGAAGATTGGATCGGAGTAAAAGATGATCAATTTGTCGAAGCCGAAAGATTAAATGAAGAAAAAGGGAAAAATCTGGAAATTCAATCAATACGGCGTATGGAAAATCCATACGGCGTATGGATTGAGTGAGCCGGGCTGTTAGAAGCGGGCCGAGCCTGCTCGGCTTTTTGAATCCATACGGCGTATGGAAATTCCATATGGCGTATGGATCGTTTCGGCAGAAAACCTTTAAATTCTCATTTTGCCTCATTCGAAACTCTAACTTTGTCACAACTTCACCAATACGAACAGAGGCGACCAGAGGGGTTTTTCTCCCACTTCGGGAGCGATTCGATGGCAATTCGGAGGTGGAAAAGTCTAGGATCAATTCCTATTGATTCTACTTCATTCGGTTTATGATTCGGTTTGCTTATCTTGTTCTGATTTCAATTCAAACATGGTCTATGTGTTTCATTTGGAATATTGAATCTGATTTTGTACAAATGAATCATGAATTAGGTTATTGTTTATTGTTTAGATTAATAACTTTTGATTATGATTATTTGATGGTTGTAATTATGTTTTCGTCTGATTGAAGATTGTTATGTTATCCTGTGAATCCTTGTTTATTGGTGATTGTTAGTTACTACTTAACGTGGTTGATAATGTCATTGAGATTGAGTTCCTTTGATATTATTGATTATTGATGATTATGAATCTAAGTTTATAGTCATTGCTAAATATGTTGAGTCTGATAGGTTAAGAGATTAGTAACTAATCAATCTAAAATGAGCAAGCTAATAAGAGATTATTAGTAGGTATTGTTGAGTAATATCACGAGGATTAATCATAACAAGTCGTGAATACTTAATGCACAATCTAGGGAAAAGCACGCAATAGAGCAACATTCTTGCGACGTCGGATCGATGTTTAATGTGGGACCCTAGGTTGTAGATATTAGTTGGACCCGGAACGTTGGCTAATATATATTTAACTTGGATTCTTTGATTAGTAACTAAGTTAATATAAAAGAAATCACAATCAGACAATAAAACACATGAACCGGATAATATGAATCTGAGTGTGAAGACTCTGAGCAATTGCATGTCTATCTCCAATTCTTTATCTTTTACTCTTTATCTTGTTTTATGTTGTTGGTTTGGTTAATTAGTTAATTACCCCTTTGTTCAATAGATTTCTTATGCATTTTGTTTGAATAAGATACTTATTTCGTTCATATTTGCATTTAGGAGTTAATCTTTCGGCTTCGACAAATTGATCATCTTTTACTCCGATCCAATCTTCTCTTGTCCAATGCTTTATTCTTTTAGCAACTTTTCTTCATAATTAGCTCGTTTTATGTTTCTTTTCCAATTCAAGCTTTATTCTCTTTATCTTTATCTTGTTTTATCTTGTTTTATGTCGCGAATTTGACCTTGCTGTCCTCTGTGCAGTTGCACAAACTGAAAACTGATTCAATCCTTTCTATCCACCTGATCAGACCAATGGCACCTTCCGTGCCCTTAAAGTTTAATGGTTTGCAGCTAAGAAAATCCTTGTACGAACAGGGTTTGACAACAGGGGTGGTGTCGACAGTTTGATCGCTGGTTCATTGGGAGTTCCGAGCATCCAAAGCATCGGCTACGGCTCGGGAAACTATAGCATTGATTTCAGCATCACTGTAACTTTTCTTCTTTGGCGGCATGATTCTTCAAGAAAGAAACAAAGGGTACATGAGAAATTATACCGGAATGATAATTACAACAGATGTATATATATATAAAAGCGGTAATATACAACATCATAATGTAAAAATCAATAATGTAGGATAATCGAGGGAAATTGTCAATTGATATTACGAATCTAAAGAATGATAGACAATTTCGAGTTACGAGTTCCAAAAGTTACAGACTTAGATGTTTTTACAAAAGTACCGGGAATTGTTACATCCGGTCGAATTACATAGGTCCTACGAAAGTATAATAGAGTACAGATTTACCCTAAGCTGACTCTGATGTAGATTGAGTTGTGGCAGCAGTGCTGTGAGATGGTCCACAGATTCTGTAAGTCTGCTAACCATTCGGAGGGTGTCTTCGGTTTCCCTTAGGCGTGTCTCGCACTGATACAGCCTTGATTGTAGGACGGAGATTTCGTTTCCATTACCAATCACTTGATTGTGGACGACCTCCATGGTTTCGATGGTTTCTCCCATTTGGTTGCGGAGGATGTCCATGTTGCTAACAGTGTTTTCATGATCTTCAGAGACTTGATTGATACGTTCGAGTGATGTGAGTCTCCATTTTTCGTTAGTCTCCTGTAGTTCGATATCCATATCGCAAAGTCGTTGCTCGTGACGGTGTACCCTGGCAGCTATGACAGGTACAGTGAAGTGAGCAGGTTCTTGAGTATAGGGAGGGACTTCCATGTTAGAAAATCCTCCGTTTGAGGCGGGGGGTTGGATTCCTTCCTCGTCCCTCCAAGTATTGAGTCGAGTTGATAACCATCGCCATTGGCTAGTTGTTGCTTGCCTCTGGGACTGGTTATTGAGTGGGTTTTGAGTGTGGTATGGGCTAGCTCGAGGCAACCCAGTGCTCCTCCTAGCTACCCTTGAGTTTCGTGACCCAGATTGAGAGCGTGACGAATTGGGTGGTGTGTTCGCCATTTCTGAGACAAAGCGTTAGAGAGTGTGAAGCCTATATTCATATAGTACATATATAATATAGCCTAAGATGTAGTACGCGAGTGAGGCCTATCTATGTATACTTAGTATCACATAATAGCCTATTGGGTGTCTAGCACAGACATGTTTGAGTCCCGGTTCTCTCGAGGTCAGAGTCAACTAGTGTATTCCCGTTCAACATAATCATTTCAGACCTTACATCATCTTTCCTTAATTGTACATAGTTGATCAGGCTATGTTAAATTAAAGTCGCATACTGTAATTCCTGAACCAGTCATGCCTAACAAGGAAATACTGCCTAACGGTCATAGTCTAGGCCCACTAAATGCAACCTAGTTCATTATAACCTTAGGCTCTAATACCAATTTGTCGCCCCCCCAAATTATGAAGCGGAAGCGGTTCGGGTCGGGGCGCGACTAATCAATAATCATAGCACATAAGATATATAATGAACGACCACTATATGCGTCGTTTTACATTTGTATTGATTAAACAAAATGTTTACGTCAACATCGTTAATTACATTAGCTCGGTTTGAAATTGAGAGATTTACATACATAATTAATTTATGCAAAATATAATAATGCAGCTAAATCTCTAAATGTTTGTATGCTGACACGAGCTAAAGTATCCTGATTGGGCAGTCCAACCTACTGCTGAGTACCTGTGATACATGCTAAAATGGGTCAGCGAAACGCTGGTGAGCTCACAGGTTTGTATGTCAAAACATATAGTATGAACCGCAAGATTTAATTGAATTTAAAGTGCAATTAAGCAAATTAAAAGTCATACAGCCACGAGCACATAGTCTGAGCTTAAGTTGAGGGTCGGGTCCAATTAAAGAATTCCGATCGAGGTGCCTCCTACGAATGCCTAATCTACACTCGTCTACCCAAATGCTAATACGTCCGTTTGACCAGTTAGTGCTTGCTAACCCGGACGAGGATTGTCAATCCTATATGATATCATATACTAACATTCACGCTACAGATGTATTACCAAACTATGCTTGTGGAGGACTTTAAATTGATTAGTTGAAAACAACTCATGTAGTATTTGTTTTGATGGTACTTGCGTTCACATGTAAATAAATCGAGCAATGTATCACACCCCTGAGTAAACAATAAAATAGGGGCTATGAGACTCACCTCAGTTTTGAGAGTTTAACTTAATAAACTATAGTTGATTAGCCGAGTAGTGATGTTCGAAGACTTGTAACCTGAGGGTGTCCACGACACGCGATGGTTATTAACACGAGTAGGTATCTATAAAGACTACCTTTGTAGTTGTTCGTCCAACTAGAATGTCCAAATTACTACGATTTGATTGATTAACTTGTCCAAATGACTACGATTTGGTTGATTTGATTGAGTTTTGAAAACGTGTACGGCCCGTTGGTGATTGTTTGTAATAGTAATCTCAACATTATCATTATGATTTCGTAGTGTTATACTCAAAAGTATGTTCCAACGTGTTTTAGAAGTCGTATCGTATAAAGGTTTGAGGTTATACAAGTTCGACGCTTAGTATAAAAATAATTTGTAAACTTTCTGTTTTTAGCGTCACTTATAGCGACACTTAAGTGTTTAGGCGACACTCAAGAATTGTCGCATAAAATGATAAATTCTGTATTAGTAGCGTGACTGGGAGAAGTGACGCATAAGGGGCGACACTTAGGCAAGTGTCGGGTATGAGTGTCGGTATAAGTGTCGGTAAATTACAAATCGATTTCGGGGCGACACTTAAGCAAGTGTCGGGTTCGAGTGACGGTATGGAATTCGCGACACTTAGGAAGTGGCGGGAAAAGAGGGCTTTTAGCGGAACTTAGGCAAGTGACTCAAAATTAAGGCTTTTAGCAAAAAAGAGGGCTTTTAGCGGAACTTAGGCAAGTGACTCAAAATTAAGGCTTTTAGCGACACTTAATGCGTCACTTAAGGAAGTGACGCATCACTGCTTTGGTCCGTGCGACACTTACATCAGATGGACGGAATTTGTGTCGAAAAAGTGTTTTTCCAGTTTCCGTTCGGCCCGAAACTTTTACCCAACCCATATTTGGACATTTTAAGCATATACAAACAATATACAAGTGAAAATATACAAAATTGAAGAGTTTCGAGATTTGTCGAGACTCTTACAACTTTACGCGAGGAGAATCCGAAAAGATAGAAATGTAGATCGTGACTCCGTGATCTTTTTCTTCCAAACGAGCTAGATGATTTGAGGTGAGATGGTGGTAGTTTTTGGTGGATTTAGGTGATGGTGGTGGTGGTGGTGTTCTGAGAGAAAAAGAGGGAAAGAGAGAGAGAGAGAGAGAGAGAGAATGAGAATGAGAATGAGATGTGGGGAGGGGGTTTCCCTCCTTTTTTGGCTGATTTTCGTAGGGGCCCACCGAAGTTTGGTCTCCAATTTTTAATCCCGTGTTTGCGCTCCGTGCGGTGTTCGTTTTCCCGATCGTTTAAACGTTAAATAATTATTTTATATGTTTAAATGTACGTTTTAAAATACGAATAATTATTCGGTATTTTTGTTGATGTATTTCACCAAATACTTAATATTTGAGTTATAAAATATAACTTAACTTTATTTTGATTGTTTGCGCGTTTAATATTTTAGTCGCGTAGTCATTGTTTGTACGATACGAATTGTGTACGAAATATTATCAAAATAATATTTTGGATATAATAACGTTATTAAATAATGTTATATTATTTAATAAAATTGTTCACCAACGTCCGTATTAATTGAATCGAATTACATTCGATTGAAATGCGCACGATTTAGCCAAATCGCGTAATTGTATATATTCAACAATATATATTAATTGATACATTAATTAGCCTAACATAGAACTAATTACATGTATTACAGATGATTAGGCACTAATCACTAGTCCTAATTTTGACGGGTGTCACATTTAGGACCCCTAGTAGAAACCACAGTCAGTTTGAGAGTGGTTCTACTTCACATGCACAAGGACCAAGTTATGTGCCTAGGAGGTTTTCTACTCACTCTCCTCATAGGCAGAAGACTTCTGATCATCAACAGCCTCAAACTCCTGTGAAAGTTACCAAGACTCCCGATGGGAACAGTTATGGTTATTTTAAAGAGATTCAGATTGTTGATGATAAGGGACAAACCAAGACCGTAATGGCTTGGGTCCCTCTTGAAAACTAATTGTGTAAAACTTGTTATGTGCAGGAGCAGTCTGTGAACAAGGACAGCTGGTGGTATGTAGACAGTGGATGCTCAAGACACATGACAGGAGAACGAAGTCTACTGTAGGACTTCAAGGAAGGTCTCAAGCAAAAAGTTAACTTTGCAGGAAACAAAGGAGGAGTAATTACGGGAAAAGGAAAAGTTTCAAACGGAACTTTGACTCTTGAGGATGTGAACTATGTTGAAGAACTAACTCACAACCTAGTGAGTGTTTCCCAAGTCTGTGATAAAGGTCATCCAGCATTTTAATGAAAAGGAGGCTTTAGTTCTGAAGTCAGGCTTCACAATTCCTGAAGAATGGATATTGATGAGGGCATCAAGGAAAAAGGACATCTATGCTATCAACATGGGTGTTCCTAGCTCTTCAATGACACATGTTTACTATCCAAGGCTTCTGAAGCAGATGCTTTATTATGGCATAGGAGAATGGCACACCTGAACTTTAGAAAGATGAACTACATAACTAAGAATGGATTAGTTCTGGGTGTACCACAAAAACATTTCGAGTCTGAAGATAAGTGTTTTCCTTGCATTAAAGGAAAGCAGCACAAGAATCCACACAGATCTAAGACTGAAAACTCAATCTCCTCGCCATTTGAATTGCTACACATGGATCTCTTTGGCCCTATAAGCAAGAGAAGTCTAGGTGGCAAATGGTACTGTTTAGTTGTCACAGATGACTATTCTAGATTCTCATGGGTATTCTTTTTGGGATCTAAGGATGAAACTCCTGAATTTTAATGGAGTTCTTTGATCTAATAGAGAATGTCTATAAGAGAAGAGTTAAGCGTATTCGTAGTGACAACGGAACAGAATTCAACGTTGAATATCTATTGCTTAAGCAAAGGGATACCACATCAATTCAGTGCAGCTTATGAACCTCAACAGAATGGTGTAGCTGAAATGAAAAATAGAACGTTGATTGAAGCTGCTAAAACAATGCTTGCAGATTCAAGGCTTCCGGTCATTTTTTGCGCAGAAGCAGTGAATACATCATGTTATGTTCTAAATAGAGTTCTTACGGTTAAAAAGCATAATAAGACTTGTTACGAGCTTTTGAACAATAAGAAACCAAACTTAAAGGGTTTGAACCCTTTGGAGTATCATGCACAATATTAAAGACTGGACATCCAGCTAAATTTGGTGAGAAGGCCGACGAAGGATTTTTCCTAGGTTATATGCCTAATTCGCCAAATAAAAGAGTCTTTAATAAAGTCACATGACGTTTGGAGGTAGTTTATAATATTGAAGTTACGAGCTACACACCAGATGTACATAAGGGCTTAGATTGGCAATTTGATTATTCTGATCTTTTTGCATAATTTAAAGTTCCTATTAGTGACTATGTCAGTAATTCAGAGATACCTGAACATTTATTGTTTGAAAATGGGAATATTGGCCCTGATTCAACATCGAGTGTTTCACATTCTGGAATTAAGACGAATGTTGACTCCAATAAAGCCTCTACAAGTGAGTCACAACAACCTTCAGAGGATAAGTCTCAAGAAACAGAAGATCCTGAAAATGATCTTCCTACAAAGTTTGATGATATACTTACTCCTTTGAAACATTTAAGGATATCTTCTGCTCGTACGGAAGATGTACCTTCATTGGAAGAGATTGGTACTAATTTAGGAGATGATATACCGGTTGAACCAGTTACTACAACTAGAACGAGTAAGAATCATCCCGTTGAAAACATCATCGGTGATATTAATACTCCGGTTCAAACTAGGCATCAATCCGGGACTAGTACATCTGAAAACCTAGAATACCAAGGATTGTATACTGAAATGAAATAGACAGGGATTACTAATCAATGTCTATATTCATACTTTATCTCACAAGTTGAGCCTAAAAATGTTCAAATGGCTTTAAAGGAAAGCTCGTGGGTAGAAGCAATGCAAGAAGAACTCTCACAGTTCTCTAAGTTACAAGTATTGGAGTTGGTTGACCTTCCAAAGGGAGAATATCCAATTGGAACTAGATGGGTTTTTAAGTGCAAAAGAGACGATCGGGGAATCGTGACTCGCAATAAAGCTCGTCTAGTGGTTCAAGGTTTTAACCAACAAGAAGGTATAGACTACAACGAAGTGTTTGCACCAGTTGCTAGGCTTGAAGCAATCAGAGTATTCTTAGCATTTGCATCATTCAAAGAGATAAAAGTTTATCAGTTGGATGTTAAGAGTGCCTTTTTGTATGGCAAAGTGGAAGAATTGGTGTATGTTTCTCAACCACCATGATTTACTGATCATGATAGAGTATATCGATTGAGTAAGGCTCTATATGGATTACATCAAGCACCAAGGATGTGGTATGGAACACTATCAACGTATCTACTTGATAATGGATTTACAAGAGGATCGATTGATAGTACACTTTTTGTAAAGTGGAAGAAGAAAGACTTTCTTCTCGTGCAAGTATATGTTGATGACATTATCTTTGGGTCTTCTGACGAAAAGATGTGTCAAGAATTTGAGAAAGTCATGAGAAAAAAGTTTGAAATGTCTGCAATGGGAGAGTTGAATTTCTTCTTAGGGCTACAAGTTGACCAAAAGATTGATGGATTCTTTATTCATCAATCTAAATATACAGCTGAACTGTTAGAGCGGTTCAAGATGGATGAAAGTAGAGTTTATCATACTCCCATTCCAGTCAATCATGGACTAGGTTCAGATATATCGAGTGATAGCGATGTGGAACCAACTCCTTACAGAGCCATGATCGGATCACTAATGTATCTTACTGCCTCTAGGCCTGACATAATGTTTGCTGTTTGTATATGTGCAAGATATCAGGCTAATCCGAAAGAGTCACATATGCAAGCTGTTAAATGAATCTTTCGTTACCTCAAAGGGAAACCGAAGATGGGACTTTGGTATCCGACTGATGGAGACTTAGATCTCGTAGCATATACTGATTCGGATTATAGAGGATGCAATCAGAATAGGAAGTCTACAACCGGAGGATGTCAATTCTTAGGAGGTAGATTAGTATCTTGGCAGTGCAAGAAGCAAAGCTCAATAGCCATTTCTACATGTGAAGCTGAGTATGTTGTAGCTGGCAGCTGTTGTTCTCAAGTATTATGGATTCAACAGTAACTGCGGGATTATGGGTTGAACGTAACCAATACTCCTATGATGATTGATAATGAATCAACAATGTCGATAACCAACAATCCGGTGAAGCACAATAAAACTAAGCACATTGATACTAGACATCACTTTATTAGAGACTGTGCTGAGAAGAAAATGATAAGGTTAGTTAAGGTTCCGACTGCGGATAACTTAGCAGACCTCTACACGAAGGCTTTTGACAGAGCTCGATTTGAGACGTTGGTTCAACAGAACGGAATGAGAAATCCAGAGTGATTAGTCTTCCAAGGGTATTTTGTAATAGTTAGTATTTTTATGTATTTTTTTTTTTAAAATGGAGGTGTATGACATTCATTTGCTTGTTACCTAAGGGGAATCGCCTTCATTAAAGAATATAATAATAATATTCTTTAAAATTGTTTAAGTTTTTATCTGCAAAAACTATGGGAAATGATAGTATATTAGGAGAATAAGCTTCACAATAATAAGCTTAAGTCCTAAGTATGATGTGTTAGTAGATTCAACTAAAGCTACATTAAAACTGCAGTTGTTTTATCAGGTATGTATTTATATTTATTTGATTATACACCCTTTTCCACAAGTTATAATTTGTTTGTCTTAAAAGTCTAGACAGATTCATCATATGATATACTGATAGGCAAGTTATACAATCATTTCTAAGTTTTAAGAAGTTATAATATATTTGATTATTATCTAGTGTATCTATTATATGGTGTATGACATAAGTCTTAATTGTTGAATTATAGTAATTACATACACTGTAATCATAAAGCTAATTAAAAATGACAAATAGTTGTAAGATGGGTATTAGCTTAACTAAAGATAACTTTGTTGTACTAAGTACAGACCTGGAGCCATTAGTTAAGTTAATATTCTTAAGTATATATTGTTTATACTAAGGGTTTCTTTGTTGTACTATGTATAGAACTGCGACCACTAGTGTCTTCAAGGTATGTTTGCTATTTGTCTAAACTCAAAATTCAAGTGTATGTTACATTATGTAAACACTACCTTGTCTTAAAAATCAGTGTTATATGTTTTATTAGAATTCTTCAGTATATCATATATTAGAGACCACTTGATAATATTCATACTAACAATAAAAGTGTTGCTTAGAAATGCGAGTATGATTTGTTTATGTGGATCATAATATCGGTAATCATCTTGAACTGTCTTTTTCAATTATGCTATGTGGATAAAGGTACCTAAGATATAATTTTATACATATAAGTGGATTAATGATAAAATACGTTGTGATTTTATTGTAACTTATTTGAATTTCATGAGGTATATATACTAACAATCTACTTATACTTTTAATAAAACTAAATAGCTTGTTCTTTCTAATATGATCCCTATGCAGATAAACTCTTATTCAGTTGATTTATGTCTTTGTTTTGTTCAAGTGATTAATAAAATGGTACTCAATACCACTGTTCGTATATGATTGTGTTTTTACTTTATTTTATTTTATTTAATTTTTAGCTCTATGTTTGAATAAAGTTTCCATGTTTATTAGGTTTTACCCTTTGGAGTTAGATTTTATTGTGGTATCTCATCTCTGTTGAACAATCGTAACAAATACAAGTGAAAAATAATTTATTTATTTTAGACTTATGTATAGACTTAAGACCGTAAGGTATATAAGTAAATAATTTTAGCTCGGGATTTTCTTTATACAAGATCACGGGTTTAGTCGGTTAATATATGTACGAGGATTATCATTGAGGAAAAATTAGATAAAAACATTTTATCGAAAATGTTTAAATGGATTTTAATTTATACTTAGTATATTCACGTTTAAATTTAATCTTGCGAGTTTGACAAGTCAAACCTGCGGATCGACTTTAAAAATCGCAAATCGAGTCAAAAGTATAAAAGGGGTGCGGATCGACCAGTCAAACCCACCGAATCCAATTATTCGCGAGTTCACTTCATCTCCGCGAATCCACTTGTGGCGATACGAGGCGACATAACGTTTTCGTTTGATTTCGTTTTCACAAGTACGAGACCGAGTTTTTGAATCCGTAGACTTTGTGCACCTTGTTATTGCGATCATTTTGAGGTATACTATAACGGATTTCACCGTATATTTTACGCGAAATTGAAGCATTAAGGATATTAGGGTTTCGGTTTTAAATATCAACGATTCACATCGATATAATGTATTATTTAACAAAAATCTTTAGGGTTTATGTTAATCGGTTCATATATAATGTGAATACATCGATCGATTGCATTATAACTTGCTTTTTAATCGATTTAAAGTTGGATTCGCGACTGCAGTTTATGCTGCGAGTCGAGTTTTGATTTAAACTCGCAGATCTTTGTTAGCGAGTTGAGTTTGAACGTTTGAATTTGCGGATCGAGTTTGATTAGCGGATCGACTTGCGAGTCAACCTGCGGATTGACTGGATTAGCGAATTGACTTGTTTACGAATTCAGTTGCGAGTTGAGTTTGTATTCTGCGAGTTCAGAATTTAAAATTTTTTAAAAAAAAAAACAAAACTTGCGACTTAAACTTTTGATGTAATCAGTTTTAGACTTCAAAAGTTAATATATGTTTCGACGTGCGAATTTTCTTTAACAGGTAATCACATATATTCTATATATATACGACTTTTGATTATATAATTATAATTATAAGTTATATATAGATATAATATTAACTTATAACGAATTAGTAATAAGTTAACATATTGATATATACGACTTGAGACGATTAGTGACAAGTCATATATATAATTTAGAACTAAGATGTTTGATGAATATTGCTATTCATAATACATTATAGTTTAAAATTTATCTTATGTTGGTAACGTTCTTTAATTGTTTTTGTCATTTATGTTCTTTTACAGATATGGCGAGACAGTTCGATAAAGGTCACAATATTCTTGTTGATCTAGATCTCGGTGCACGAGGAGCTAACAAAGTAGCTCAGGAGCTGACGTTCTTTGCACATTCTCGCATTCGATATGTGATTACGGAGTCTCCACCGATTTCTCAGGGTATACTGAATGACTTTTGGACAGATATTCAGTACGATGAATCGGTCAATCCACCGGTTATACGCACAACGGTGAATCAGCAACTGATTGGGTTTCTGCTTCTGACATTCTTCAGATCTTACGGCTAGGAACAGTAGACCAAGAAGATGGTCAGACTGAGTACCCGAGTGATTTTATTGAGGGTGCTTTGGGCCGTATGGGGTATACGGGTGAGCGAAGAGGACGCCCGTTTCTTATAGCTCTAGTTATTGGCCAGTGGAGATTCTTGTGGCATGTCATAGTCACAGTTTTTGGACCGAAGAAGGGCGGTTTTAATGAGTTGAGCCATGCTCTTATATCGGTTGTACTGTCACGGGTTTACAACAAACCATACAGTTTTTGTGATTATATTTTTGGAGAGCTGGTGAGGCAGATTTTGGGCACTGTTAGATCACGTTTCTTGATCTACCCGAGATTCTGCATGATGATTATTCGTCATCATCTTTCGGATTTGGTTGTTCCTGAGCCGCATTTACGTGTAGATACCATTGCGCTCAGAGGATACAACGCCATGTTCTTGCAGACTATTCGACGGGAAGAATATGTCAAGCCGGAGATTCGTGATCTCTTTGGCTTTATAGTTGATCCGTTGTATGTGACGCCGGTGAATCATGGTTGGCAAGATGTTGCTGCTGCTGCCGCTGATGTTCCTGCGCCGATAGCTGATGTGGTTCCACATGAAGATCCACAAGAGCTTCTCGACGATGTTTTGGAACAAGCTGGTTAGGCGGGACAACAGGTTAATCCAGAAGTTGCTGCACAGGTGGTGCAAGATGTGCTTGTACCGGATGATGATGCTACTGATCCTGTGTTACGGGCAATTGAGCAATATGTTGCTCCATCTGAGGTAAAACTTAAATTATATAATAATATAGATACTTAGTTGATAGATTTTTGTATTAATCATAATTGTATAATATTATTATATAACGATATTGATATAGATGTTTAGTTAATTAGGTAACATACCTGATTATAAAATATATATATAATCATACACAGGAACCTCCAGAGGTTGAAATACCTGAGGGTGAGCAGAGACGGGATGTTGGACCGGATGCTGGGACATCTGGTGGTTTTGAAAAGGGTCCTGAAGTGGGAGCAGACGGAGATACTGCTTCTGATTCAGATGATGATACTCCTGATCCTTTTCGACTTCCTGCTGGTATGGTCAAGCAAGGATCGAGGCTTGTGGTTGATCCTGCTTTGAAGCTGAAGCGTAAAGTCAATGATCCTGATCCAGATTTTATTATTCATGACTTAGACGCTGAGGAGACTGATACTTCTCTGTTTACTCAACGCCGTAAGCATTCACGGACGTTAACTATTCGAGAAGGTTAGTTTAAATAAAGTTAGACAGTTTTAAGTTGTTGTTATTCAGGAGTTTCAAACTGAGACAGATATTTCTGTAACAGTTGCTCACGATAGACCACAGGTTGAAGTGGTGTCCCAAGCTGAGACTGAACCGATATCAGTACCTTCTGAGGTATGGATATATGTTTAGTAAATGTTTGCGATATTAAATAGGTTAGAGATTGAGACAGAGTAATATGTAACAATTATTAATTCTATTTGTTTAACTTAATAGGCGGAGATGATTGCTGCTATTATACGTCCTGATACGTATACGACGAACAAAGCTAGCAGAGTTGTAGCTCGACTGCTATCTGAAGTGGCTACAGCAGCAGCTCATATCATCACTCATTCGCCTCCACCAACCACTACTACTGCTACTACTCCACCTATGACTGCTACTGACAAGGATACATCCTTAAGGTCTAGGGTTCGGGAGTTAGAGGCTTCCACCGCCACGTTATCTTCACAGTTCTTGCTTCTCTCCAAGCAGTTTATCACTCAAGGTGAATCTTACAAACTGTTGTTGAAGACAAATATTACTCTTGTTGCTGATAATGCTACCAACAAACGAGAGATCGACAGACTTGATCGTCTTGTTGCTGATCTGCGAAAGGACAGGCCATCTCAAGGGGGAGTGGTTATATTAGATGAGTCCTGCAGAGGTGATGAGCTAGCAAAGAAGAGACGTGAAGATAGAGATGATGATCCTTGTGCGCCGAAGGAAAGTGAGCTGGCCGGTCCTTCAACAACAGGTCAGCAG
The DNA here is from genome assembly GCA_949592205.1 of Helichrysum umbraculigerum. NCBI lineage: Eukaryota > Viridiplantae > Streptophyta > Magnoliopsida > Asterales > Asteraceae > Helichrysum > Helichrysum umbraculigerum. The sequence continues at coordinate 97,564,851 of CATIUR010000002.1, read as the reverse complement.
ACTACACTTCAGGGTGAGTCTGCGGGTGTTGAAGCTAGTGGTTTGGGTGTTGGTACTGATACAAGTGCTGCGGGTACAAGTGAAGCTGGTAAGATAGCTTAGACTTGTGTAGATGTTTGTATTTAGTACTGTGAAATTTGTAATTGTAACTTAAAAGTATTTTGTAATATATTCAGCTTGAGATTTTAAATTACAAGTTAAATATGTTTTGAAATTATTTAAGTTATAATCATTAAATGTTAAGTAGAATAGTGATCGAAAGACTTCCGACTCAATGAGTAGTCGTGCGGCGTATTCCGATTAATATCGGCGGTCAAAATTTCTATGATAACATATACATTTTAGACTTGAGAGTTTTATAACTGACAAGTTAATCATGTAATATTTTATAACTAGGCAAATGATATATAATTTAAAGATATAATTGAAAGTTAAGTTTTTGGGTAATATAACGGTTCAATTAAGTCTTGGAAATTATATAAGTTAATGAATTGTAAACTTGAATGTTTGGTGACAGTGATTGTTCACAATGCATTAGAGTTTAAGTTTAATTAATATTTGTAAAGTCTTTTTGATATAAGACTTTTGAAATCTTTGATTGATTCAGGGTAATCAATAAAAGATTTATAAGTTATATGTATTGCGTTTATATTATGCTAATTCTACACAAAAGATTTAATAAAGAAATTTTTAGATTGGTTCAGGGAAATCAATAAAAGAATTTGTATTATTAACATATTATTTGTGTTTGTGTTTTTCTAGGAAAGGAAATGCTAGATCTATCAGATTCTGATGAAGATTTTCTTGATGAGATAGATGAAGACATTGATTATGATTTAGAGGAAGGTGAGTTTGTACCACCTGAGGATTGGATTTCTGTTCCTGAGGTTAGGGTAGATGAAGGTGTAGATCCTGATGTGGATGTTGTTGAACACATTGTCAGCCCTTCTAGGACATAATTTGTGATTCAGGATGATTAAGGAGAAACAGTTGTCAATGTAGATGAAGATATTGATGATACAACTGACTCTGAAGAAGAAATTCCACTTCCTGAAAGATTAAGGAACAATCCTATGTTCAAACCTCTGAAGAAAGAAAAGAAAAAGACTGGAATATATGAGGTTGATATTACTGGAAAACGTGTACCACGAAGAGGCATCATCGGATGGTACTTTGATTCAGATTTGAAGCTCTTTGCAATCAAAAGGTTTGACGGAGTTCAATATTTTGAGAAGAAGCTTGCAGTTTTTAGTTCTTTGCCTAGATTTGAGATTCGAGACCTGGCACGATTGACATTGAAAAATCCAAGTAATGATGATTTTGCAAAATATGTTGAGAAAATTATCAAGACTAAGGGTTGATCGATGAAGTTTAAAATAATAAAGCCAAGGGTTGGAAGGACGATCAAGCTTAAAGGAAGAAGTCAAAGAACAGGAAGACGTCTGAGGAAGAAAGTATATCCAGCTGTCAAGTGTGTTCAACAGATACCACTGAAGACAATGCCACAAGATATTCTTGGAAATTTGAAGAGTTGGTATGTGGATTTAGAGACTAGAGAAGCTGTCATGGTTGAAGCAGATGATGATGTTGAAAGTGGAGAGCGTGAAATTCTTAGAGTCGACCATCGACACCTGATGAACATGTCGAGAAAAGATCTGTTAATGTTAAATGAAAACATAATCTTAACGATATAGCATGGGGTGATTTAGCACGAGATTATCAGCTGATGGTGAAGACTTGCGTACGTATGAAGATATACGCAGGAAGCAAGATTTACAGGTAAAGACCAAAGACAAGCGTAAAGATAAAGATGCTAGAGCTATTGTCAAGGGGGAGTCTGTTGAGACATAGTTTGTGACAACAGATCTAGCTTGTCATAGTACTGGTGTAATTGTTATCATGTTTGTACATTGGTTTAGATTTGTAAATAAATATTTGTTTTGTTATTAATATTTGTTAAATATATTAGTATGTTAAACTGTTAGACGAATATCGAATACGGAATAAATATATAAGATGTGCGAGTCAAGATCTCAAGTTGCAGCGAGTTGAACTGCGAGATGAGATCTGAGTTAGTGAGGCCAACAGCGAACCGAAGCCAAGCTGGGCTTGGGCTGCGAACCGAACTGGACTCGCAGGCCCAGTTTGTGCGAGTCGACTGAAGTATAAATATGTTTTTGATTTGTTAAAATTATAACTTTTGTGATCAGACTTTTGGCGATTCGATATTCACACCTGCGAATTTAGCAATCCAAAGAAAAGCATAAGACTAACGGCTAGGCTTTGACGGTTTTCGTATAAAGTAAAGTTATTAGTTAATATAAACGTTATTAATCGTTATACAATCGTGTAACTAGTATTAAGGGATTCCGCACCTTAATACCTATAGATAACCTCGTTATCGATCCAAGAACTAGGAACTCAACTCGTTATCGAGTGATAGCGATGTGGATCCAACTCTTTATACAGCCATGATCGGATCATTAATGCATCTTACTGCCTCTAGACCTAACATAATGTTTGCTGTTTGTATATGCGCAAGATATCAGGCTAATCCGAAAGAGTCACATATGCAAGCTGTTAAACGAATCTTTCGTTACCTCAAAGGGAAACCGAAGCTGGGACTTTGGTATCCGACTGATGGAGACTTAGATCTCGTAGAATATACTGATTCGGATTATGGAGGATGCAATCAGAATAGGAAGTCTACAACCGGAGGATGTCAATTCTTTGGAGGTAGATTAGTATCTTGGCAGTGCAAGAAGCAAGGCTCAGTAGCCATTTCTACATGTGAAGCTGGGTATGTTGCAGCTGGCAGCTGTTGTTCTCAAGTATTATGGATTCAACAGCAACTGCGGGATTATGGGTTGAACGTAACCAATACTCCTATGATGATTGATAATGAATCAACAATGTCGATAACCAACAATCCGGTGAAGCACAGTAAAACTAAGCTCATTGATATTAGACATCATTTTATTAGAGACTGTGCCGAGAAGAAAATGATAAGGTTAGTTAAGGTTCCGACTGCGGATAACTTAGCAGACCTCTACACGAAGGCTTTCGACAGAGCTCGATTTGAGACGTTGGTTCAACTGAACGGAATGAGAAATCCAGAGTGATTAGTCTTCCAAGGGTATTTTGTAATAGTTAGTATTTTTATGTATTATTAAAAAAAAAATGGAGGCGTATGGCATTCATTTGCTTGTTACCTAAGGGGAATCGCCTTCATTAAAGAATATAAAAATAATATTCTTTAAAAATTTTTAAGTTTTTATCTGCAAAAACTATGGGAAATGATAGTATATTAGGAGAATAAGAATCACAATAATAAGCTTAAGTCCTAAGTATGATGTGTTACACTAGTACAAATTTGGGCTTTCGTCACACATGGTCTATTTGAAATGGTCACACATTCCAATATTTATGTGACCAAAGGGCCAAAAAAAAACTGGACGTTATTATTTAGCCACACATGAACTCCAATCGTGTGACCATTCTGAAACGTATTTGCCACACCTTCGAACATTTATGTGGCTAAAGGGAACTGCAACTTTTTGCATTTCAATTAGTCACACATGAAGTTGGAACGCAAGGCTTATTCACAATAGATCTCTCTCTCTAGGAAAAACGATTAGGGTTTTCATCATGGTGCTTTAATCGTGTGATTAATCTGTTAATTTCTCAAGTTTTCTGATTGGATTTCTGGTTTTCTCGTACTTTATATATGCTATAGATTCGTTTGTGTGGTTTCTTTTGGTTGTCGTTTTAGTTTTTTCTTAGAGTGATGGCAGGTTCGGCAAACAAGAAAAAGAAAAAGAAGGATGGTAGGGTTTCTAGTACGACAAAGGGTGGTTTACAGAGTAAAGATGATCGTGGTAGTAATGCGTCGTCTGATTCAGATACTGCACAGCCCACGCAAGCATTACCTACTTCTGGTGGTTTTCCGGCAGCTGGTTTTCCGGTGATGGGTTTAAACCCTAATCCGGTTTCTGGTTCTAATCTGGTTTATGATTTCATTCCTACATCGTTTAATGCTTCTGATCAGGTGTCTAAGATGAATGTTGATGATCGTATGGACGTTGATGCGGCTAGGGTTGTTGATACGATTAAGAAGAACGTCGATGCAACTAGGATGGATTCGCATGGTAACTTTGCGCAGGCTAGTGTTTTTGATATTGCTACTATTGCTGCTCGTCTTGAACGGCTACGAAACCCTAATATCATGTATGCTAGTCGTAAGGATGATGCTTCATTGCGATGCACGGGTTCTCAAAACCCTAATATTCCGGTTCCAACTACAACTGTTCCAAACAGTGGTTCTTTGCATTCGGTGTATCATGGTGTTTCTTTGGAACGGGTTGGTGTTGCAACAGAATGTGTTGGCCAAATTGATGGTGCTTCGACTGGATTTGAAGAAGGTGTAAATCAGGTTGGGTTAAATGCCCCTAAAATCCCTGAATTATATACTTCTATGGATGATTTTAAGACAGATATCTTGGAGCTGAACCTCAACATCAGAAGGTAGATGTGGGTGTTGATTTGGTCGACGAGCAGGTGGAGATTCCTCCAATACCAAAGGTTCCTGACTCCATTCCTGAATCAACTACTGGCATGTCTACTTCTGATGGTCAAAATACTATTTTAAGTGGTTCTACGCGTGGTCTTGATAGGTTGGAAGCAGTTACCAATGTTATTCAACAACCGGGTATAAAAATGGCCGGTTCAGGAGTTAATTCGTATGCTGAGGTTGTGGAACGTGCTGCACATAAGAAAGTTAATTTTCGTGTGTTAAATCTGGACTCCTCTAGTAGTAATGATGTGGATGTCGTGATCCCTTTGGCCACGGTTCTTGAAGCGAGTAAAAAGTATTCTAACACTTTGTATGGATACTTTATAGGTAAAAGGTTGGCATTTCCTGTGGTATAGAATTATGTTATGAATGTCTGGCGGAAATTTGGCATTGAAAAAGTCATGATGAATTCTAATGGGTTCTTTTTCTTTAATTTTTCCTCGGAAAATGGTATGAATGAGGTTCTTGAAGGGGGACCTTGGATGATTAGATTGGTTCCGATTATGTTGAAGAAATGGTCTGCGGATGAGGATTTAGCTAAGGAAGATTTATCTAAAGTCCCTGTTTGGATTAAATTGCATAATATTCCGCTTCTAGCTTTTAATGAGGAAGGGTTGAGTGTCATTGCCACTAAGGTTGGGAAGCCAATTATGCTTGATTCATATACTAGTACAATGTGTACGGGTTCATGGGGTCGCCCAAATTTTGCTCGTGCGATGGTTGAGGTTGATTCGGGGGTTGCATTGAAGGAATCTGTTTCGGTGGCTATTCCTAAGCTCGACGGTAATGGTAATAATTTATACTCAGTTAGGGTTGAGTATGAATGGCGTCCGCCTAGATGTAGTACGTGTAATATTTTTGGACACAAGGATGATGAATGTCCAAAGAATGTGGTTAGGGTTGATGGGCGAAAACCAAATAATTCTGATTTTGTTGCTCCTAAGAAGTTTGCTCGTGGACCTGTAAAGCAGGGACCAAAGTCAGGTGATGGGTTTGTTTTGCAAAAACCAAAACCCAAGGTGATTTATAGGGTTAAAAATCCAGGGAATGCTTCTGCTCAGGTTCCAAGTACTAGTAATCAGCCTCGGTCTTTTAATACGGTTAAGGGGGATGCTAATCCTATCAGTTTGGATAATCGTTTTGGAGCTCTTAATGTTGTTGATAGTGAGGAGGATTTGCGTGGTAAGAAGAAAATGGATGACGAAAATCAACCCTTAAATTCTAAAGGGGTTGCTTATGGTAGTACTACTTATATGGAGGATTCGGAGTCGGATATGGAAAATGTGTATGATGAGTCGGCTGATTTTATGAATCTGCCGAATGATGTATTTATTTCTAAGGGGGCAAGCACTCCCGGTTCGGATGTTCCTCATGGTTAGTTTAGCATCTTGGAATATAAGGGGCCTGAACCGTGTCCCAAAATAGAATGAGGTTCAACAGGTTGTTCGTGAAAATAAGTTGTATATTTGTGCCATTTTGGAGTCCCACGTTCATATCTCTTGTGACACTCCTCCAAATTAGGTATATAATTATACTTAATTACATGCATTTCTTACGCTAATTCCCTGCATTTGTGTTAAACTAAACCTATGATGTGATATGAGTCTAGCGAGCCCAAAGCAATAATACAAAAAGTATTACATTATACGTAGTATTTATAAATTACGTACGAACGTAGAAACGAAGCCGACAAAAATAATTAACCAGATTTGGTTATATGAAATAATTAATAATTCGATTATTAATTACGAGAAATTATATATCTATAACATATAGATAAAATGGTTCAATTATACGTTTAACATAAAACGTATTATATAACGAACATAAACAATTCTAAAACGTACCTAAAAGGTCAAAATATGAAAAATGTTATTTTTCTAGTACGTTTTCAAGTATTTAGAACATTACTTCGAAATATGAATTCGAAACTCAACCGAAATTTGGCGCTTATTTGGACGCGCGCAGTAAAATGTACAAAAATGTACAACAACTAAAAAATAATGATAACTTCATTATTCTGAAAATATATTACGAACCAGGAGAACATCTACAAAATAAAAATATAAAATGTTAAATTTTATATTGCTATAATTATACCCGTACTCGAAATTTCAGTACACAAACCGACCACCTAACTCAATAATTGAGGGAAAGCCATACCGTTTGAATCATTTCACTCCCTCCCCTCTTTTTCCTCTGTGATCTTACGACATAACACACACACACAATCAATTTCCTCAATCTTCATTTCCTTCCTCTTTAAATTTTAACAAGATCAGAAGAGTAGCAGCAGCAGGAAGTGGAAGTGGAAGTGGAACAAAGGCCAGGAACAAATCCTCATCATCATCATCCGTATCATCACCCTCACCATCTCATCTTTGTAAGAAAACTTTCTAACTTTGATTTTCTTGCTTAAATTCGTATATATAACATGTTTAAACATCACAATCTATGTATATAAACAACAAATTTGAAAGATTGAAGCTTAAATGTTGAAAATGGTTTTTGAACCAAAAACTTGAAATCACAATTTAGATATGTAAAAGTTGTTATAAAAGAGATAAAACGTGATATGGTACTAGTGTAAAACCTTTGGAACGTATTGAATACGAACTATAAGCGATTGAAGTGAAAAATGACCAAAAATTGTGCAGCTCTGTTCTGCGTCCGATGCTTCTGTGCAGAAGCAAATGACGCGATCGCGTCATTATCATGAACAAAACCTGCTAAAACCTTTTATTACTTCACGCGATCGCGTGAAACCAAAAACTTCAGAAACCTTCGAATTTCAGAACGACGCGATCGCGTGGTTTTCAACCACGATCGCGTGAACTTCTTCGTACCACCCGATCGCGTGATCTACTTAACCGATCGCGTGAATGTCATCAGTAGCCAAGACCTGTTGTGACTCAAACACGATGACCGAGTAATAGACAACCCAAATGATTACGATGAACTAGTAATAGACAAACCATGTATTACGATGAACTAGTAATGGACAAGCCATGTGATTACGATGAACTAGTAAATGACAACCCAAATGTTTTCGACGAACGAGTAACATACTTATAAACATATACAAACTTAAATACGTACATTTATCGAGTGAGATTATAAATGATTGAGACGTATTTATAGATGAACATTATGCGGGACAATTTGGACTTGTGTTTTGTAAACCTAAATGTCGAACAATAATTATATATATACGAGATATATATGAATGAAACAACAAACCAAAAATATATTTTTACGAATATACATATTCAACTATATAAGTATATATATGTATATGTACTTACACATTTCGGACAATTCGACAAACGAACAATACTTGGATAATATTATATATTTCCAACAACAATAATCAACGAAATACACAAACCTAAGAAATTGATAATTTCTTCAAACTAACGAACTATTAACATAAGTAAACAAAGTACTTATAGTTAATACATTATTGTGTATAGGTTGACTACGTTTGGGCTACGCTATCATATCTCGCTAGCATTCACATCCGAGCACTCACAGTGAGTTCACAAACCCCTTTTACATGTTTTAATGTTTTAAAACCTCGGGGTGGAAAACATAGAAATCGTATGTATAACTGCATGCGACAACTGTTTGAATACTTGATGTATTTACTTAAACTATTGATGAAATGAGATTTCATGTTGTGACTGATTAAATACGGTACGTATTTGCTTAAACTGTTTATGAAGGGGTACTTCATACTTGAACTGTTTGTGAAAGGGTATTTCACACAACTATTTGAACTATGTTTTATGAAATGTATTTCATAACTATTTTGGGAATTTAGGCAACGAATCTTGGTACAGATCTAGGCTGAACGATGTAGTGCATAAAAGACCTTATGGCTACAGACTATAACCATTAGCTAGGTGACTCTAGCCACTGAGTATACGGATAGTACTATCGCCGTGACGACCCTCCTACGGATTTGGGAGCGTATACTTAAATGTCCTACTTGGCACAACAACAACAGATTAGGGTCGTGGTTTGGTTATAGGGTTAGATCGGGTTACCTTACTTGACAGGTTTAGCTCACCTTTCAAGGGATCATCGTCTAAATATTCCCACTAAACTATTGATTAGGAAAGGATTTCCTACGTACACTGATTTGGAAATGTTAATCTTTATTTAGGTTAACTTGTGTTTCCTACTGATAACTGATTTAGGAAATGTTATTTGGTTAATAACTTGTGTTTCCTATTACAACTACAACTGATTTGGGAAATGTTATTTGTTAATAACTTGTGTTTCCTACTTGATAAACAACACTTATTTGGAAATGTTATTCTTAAATGATTAACTTGTGTTTCCTACATAACAAACAAACTTGTGAATTCACTCAACAATTTTGTTGACGATTTACTCTATGTTTTTCAGGGAATTAGCAGCGTAAGTAAGATCTGCAAACATATCAGGACGGACTACCCTGGACTTGTTAGGATGCCACTACTTTTGGGACACTTGGATTTCCTCTGTATAACTGCAACTACTGCAGTCATACCTATGAAATCTACTGTTGATATTATGTATTTTATGAAATACTGATTTCAACTACTACTATTACTGTTACCACTTTTCAAGTGGTAATATTTTGTAAAACTTTAACTAATGGCATCTTAATCTATTTCGTTCTGCAATAACCATATGCTCTGAGTATGTATGTATCTGTTGGTTGTTTTACTGCTCGCACCCCCGCCACGTCACTAAGCTTCCGCAAACCACTCTAGGTAATTGTAATTACCGTTTGGCGGGGTGTGACATCTCTAACCTTGAGCGAATCTGTTCAAGAGTTTTTAGAAGATGGAGTTGGACTTCTAATGCTTCTAGGAGTGCTAGTGGTTCTCGTATTATTCTTGGATGGGATCCTGAACGGGTGGACCTTATGGTTCTTTCGTTCACGGACCAGGTTTTGCATTGTCAGGTGTTTGTTCGTGATAGTAATAATTCTTTTTACTGCTCCTTTGTGTATGCGGGAAATTCTTATATTCATAGATGTTAGTTATGGGAATCTCTTAGATTACATAACCGGTTTGTTTGTAATGCTCCTTGGACTTTATTGGGTGACTTTAATGCAATTCTTAATTTGGAAGATACTTCTTCTGGCTCTTCTAGTCAGTCTATATCTATGCGGGAATTCCGGGAGTGTGTAGAGGATATTGGGGTTGTGGATGTGAATGCTACGGGCATGCATTTTACCTGGAATCAGAGGCCACAAGCAGAATTTGGTATTTTGAGGAAAATTGATCGAATCATGTGTAATGGTGAGTTCTTGGGTATTTTTCCAGCAGCTACTGCTATTTTTCAGCCCTACCGGATCTCTGATCATTCTCCTTCGGTGCTCAACCTTCCGATGGTGCAAAAACCTCGGGTTAAGTCTTTTCGGTTTTATAATTTGCTTGCTTATAAACCTGAATTTAAGGGGTTAGTTCAGGAGGCTTGGAATGAGTCTATTGTGGGTTGTGCCATGTTTCAGATTACTAGGCGGTTGAAGCGGTTGAAAAAGCCGCTTGCTGCTTTGATGAGGGCTCAGAGTCATATTCATAAGCGGGTTACTACCCTTCGTGCTGAGTTGGATGAGGTTCAAAAAGCCTTAGATGCTAATCCGGACTCGATTGAGTTAAGAGACGAGGAATGTTCTTATCTTAGTGCTTTCAATGCGGCGGTTATTGATGAGGAAAGATTTTTGAAGCAGAAAGCAAATATTGAATGGCTTCGGGTTGGGGATTGTAACTCCAAGTATTTTCATAATGTTGTGAAGGAAAAGACTAACAGGGGTCGGATTGATCGGGTGCATGATGTGCTTAATGTTGTGCATGTGGGTGATTCGGTGCCTTTAGCTTTTGTGGACCATTATCGGAATTTTTTGGGGTGTGTGGGTGATTCTAGACTATTGGATGATTCAGGGTTATTTTCTCGGAAACTTTCGTCCTTTTTTTTTTTTTTTGGGTAAAGGGTAAAATTACCCGGTAAATATATTACTCCAAAAACCGTTAAGTACAATGGATGTGAGGGAATCCCACACCTCAGCCCGTTACATAGGCGATAAAGACTACATAACAAGGACACAACCACTAACCACCAATTGACTCAACAAAAAACAACCAAACACCAAAGACAAAGCAACCATTACATTTGACTTAAGACATCAAACATAAAACTATTTTTTCTTTTTGATCTGCCCGCGGAGGTTGATATCAAACGCCTTGCAGAAAGCCTCTTGTTCTTCAGTTAAATCATAGGCTTGATCACTATAATCATCATAAAAATCATCCTCATCAAAGTATTCAAGATTACTAGGATCACCACCTCCACCATATCCTAACCCATAACCCATATAATAGGAAGTCTCATTATAGACCTCTTCAACATCACTTTCCGAGTCCTCCAATGTTTTATCCACTTTAGAGAATTTTTCCTTAGTTCCATCCACAGCCTTTTCATCACCCAAAGCAGTACCACCTGCTTTATTATCACCCTTAGACGTCTCAACTTCCCGAATCACATCATCCACTTTAGAATCACTCCCACTTAACACAGAAAATGAGTTAGAAGTACTAACATGAGTATCCTCATTTTGCTTTGATTTTTCTTTATTAGCAGCCACCTTTGGACGATACACAAAATTAGACTTTTGTTTAGATAGAAATATCCCTGGAGCTTTCCTTGGAAACTGCCCCTCTTTATTAGCTTTAGCACCCTTTGAACCAACCTCAACAAACCCATCAGAGACATTTTTCTTTACTTGTTGAGATGCTAAATGTGGGCACGCGTCATTTGAATGACCAAAGAGTTTACAAGTATCACATCTAGGTGGCTTCCACTCGTATTCAACCCGAACATTTTCCTTAGTATAACCCGACCCATCCAACTTTGGAATAGCAACAACTATAACATCTTTTAGAGCCTGCTCAGAAGAGATCTCAATCAAAGCTCTAGCAAAACTATTTCTACCCCATGATTCCTTACACATAGTAGCAGTAAATGAATCTAATCGCATGGGGGTACCTAGCATAGTTGAAATCAAACTTAAACCATCACCTGTAAAGGCAGCCATCGGAACATCATGTAATTTAACCCAAACAGGCACCTTAGTGAGATCTTCCTTAGTTAAGCTAATAGTTGGTGCCCATTGGTTAAGAATAATTGGAACTGTGCGTATCATTCATGGACCATTCTCAATAACATCATTCATACCATTAAGTGATGAAAACTTGAAGAAAAAAATTTCCCTAGCATTCATCATTACCTTTTGGATACCATATTTTGCCCACGCATTCCGTACATAATTATCAACTACGGGAAACGCAATCCTTTTACCAACAAAATAACCATACAACGTATTTGAAAACCTGTTATTAACTTCCTCAACAGATGACATTGGGATAACTACATCGGCCTCAATATCAAACGGGTTTGACTTTAGAGAGCGAAAATTAACCTTTTCCTTGGGATTTTCAGCCGCAATAGCATTTATGTATGATTTCTTACTAGTCTCTGCTGGCTGTTCCGACTGAACATGAGGAACCGAGACTTGTGATACAGGAATCTGACCCATAACCGTATTAAGAGGATCAGTTGGGACCGCTTCTTCTGAACAAGAACGCTGACCACTAATAGATTTAAGCTTATCGAATTCATCAACTTTCAAGTTCTTATGAACAAAAGGAGGAACATTCCCTAGGCTGTTACTCGACTTATTATCCAAATACTTTGCATCCTTGAGCGCCTCTTTGTTGATAACAACCGTAGGTTTCTTCAATATGGATTTGATGCTAGGCTGATTACCAGGTGCCGTATTACTCTTTTCTTTAACCCCTATACCTGGAGTCAGAAAACCCTTCTCCATTCTACATAAAATAATACCCAAGAAACCCTAGAATAATCAAACTTGCTCACCAAGAAAACAGCATACACCGAAACCACAAGCAAACGCAATCTGTTTTGATGTTAGATGTTCAATCAGGTCAAAACCAAAACAGAAAATCCGGCCACACACGATCAATAAAGGTAATGAGCAATGGAACCCTAAGCGGCCAAAAATAAAAGGACCCCACCATCGAGATATAATATCCTACAGACGGAATATGAAAAACCCTAATCGTAATGACTAGGGTAGACCAGATCAACGAAGTAGGAGGAATGGAGCTTAAGTGATGAATAATCCGTCGCCAACACAAGAAAATCAGATATATATCGAATTAAGAATAAAATACCACAAGAAAAAAGAACGATTATAAACCCTAAATTGAATCCGAAACCATAACCGACCATAAACATGAAACAATCAGTAATCAAGTTGAAAACAATGGAGAATCGGAGTAATTAACCATTGAAACAAGATCGATTAACAGATTAAATCAGAATTGAGGCAGATTTGGAATTCGATTGAGATCTAGGGGTTTTTAAAAAATCGCATGCCTTAGAGAGAAACTAGGGGTTCTCCGTTCGTTTATTATATTGGAAACTTTCATCCTCTCAGGCTGATTGGATGATCCATCCCGTTACTATGGAAGAGGTTAGGGTGGCCAAGTTTTCTATTGGCGATTTTAAATCCCCGGGCCCTGATGGTTACTCTGCTGCATTCTTTAAGAGGTCGTGGGATATTGTTGGTAATGATGTTTTTCTTGCTGTTTGTGATTTTGTCTCTAATGGTAAGATTCTAAAAGAGATTAATCATACAGTTATTGCTCTAATCCCGAAGGTTGCTACCCCTTCAAGGATTAATGATTTCCGTCCTATTTCCTTATGTAATGTTTTGTATAAGTGTGTTAGCAAGCTGCTTACGAACAGGATTAAGGATGGATTGATGACCATTGTTAGTGATAATCAGTCTGCCTTTATTCCTGGGAGGAGTATTTCGGATAATATTCTTTTGACTCAGGAACTTATGTGGCGTTAAGTCTACTCTGCATGTCCAGGGTACCAATCTCGAAATGCAGGTACAGATTGATAGCTTTGACTCTGTATATGCCTCGCTTGATGCACGGTTCGATAGGATACGAGACCCGTATGGTTCAAAAAAGTCTACAACAAGCTCTTTTTCTGGATGTACTTCGACAACTAGCTCTACTAGTAATATCAGGTCAGGAGTAGATGATAATCAGACGACAAAAGCTGAAGGGGTTGATGAAGTGGTAAAACAGCTTAGGAAAACTTCCCCTAAATTCCCTGTTTTATATACTTCGTATGATGCTAGTATGATGGGTGATCAGAATGCGGAATTGACTACTCAGAAGGTGGATGTGGGTACTGTTTTGGTCGACGAGCAGGTGGAGGTTACTCCAGTACAACAGGTTCCTGACTCCATTCCTGAATCGGTTACTTGCATGTCCACTTCTGAGGGTCCTAATGCTATTCTAGCTGGTTCTAATCGTGGTATTGATCGTCTTGAAGTTGTTACGAAAGTGGTCCAAAAACCGGCACAAAAGCAACCTGTCTTTGGTGTCAATTCTTATGCTCAGGCGGTGGAACGTATAGTGAGGAAAAAGGTCAATTTCCGTGCTTTAAATCTGGAATCTTCGAGTAGTAATGATGTGGATGTTGTGACTCCTTTGGCTACGGTTGTGGAAGCAAGTAAAAAGTATTCTAACCTCTGTACAGGTACTTTATTGGTAAGCGTTTGGCTTATCCAGTGGTCCAGAATTACGTTATGAATGTTTGGCGAAAATTTGGTATTGAAAAGGTCATGATGAATTCTCATGGTTTCTTTTTCTTTAAATTTTCTTCGGAACATGGTATGAATGAGGTTCTCGAAGGGGGACCTTGGATGATTAGATTGGTTCCTATTATGTTGAAGAAATGGTCTGCGGATGAGGATGTAGCTAAGGAGGATTTATCTAAAGTCCCTGTTTGGATTAAACTGCATAATGTGTCGCTTCTTGCCTTTAATGAGGAAGGTTTGAGTGCCATTGCCACTAAGGTAGGGACCCCAATTATGCTTGATTCATATACTAGTACAATGTGTACGGATTCATGGGGTCCCCCAAAATTTGCTCGTGCGATGGTTGAGGTTGATTCCGGGGCTGCTTTGAAGGAATCTATTTCGGTGGCTATACCTAAGCTTGATGGTAATGGTAATACTTTATACACGGTTAGGGCTGAGTATGAATGGCGTCCGCCCAGATGTAGCACGTGTAATATTTTTGGACATAAGGATGATGAATGCCCAAAGAATGTGGTTACGGTTGATGGTCGGAAACCAAATATTTCTGATTTTGTTGCTTCGAAGAAGGTTGCTCGAGGTCCGGTGAAACAGGGTTCAAAATCAGTTGATGGGTTTGTTTTGCAAAAAACAAAACCAAAGGTGATCTATAGGGTTAAAAATCCGGGTAATGCTTCTGCTCAGGTTCTAACTACTAGTAATCAGCCTCGGTCTTCTAAGACGGGTAAGGGGGATGCTAATCCTATCAGTTTGGATAATCGATTTGGTGCTCTTAATGTTGTTGATAATGAGGAGGATTTGCGTGGTAAGAAGAAAATGGATGATCAAAGTCAGTCCTTACATTCTAAAGGGATGAATGATGGTAGTAATACTTATATGGAAGATTCAGAGTCGGATATGGAAAATGTTTATGATGAGTCGGCTGATTTCATGAAACTTCCTAATGAGGTATTTGTTTCTGAGGGGGCAAGCACTCCCGGTTCAGCTGTTCCTCATGGTTAGTCTTGCATCCTGGAATATAAGGGGCCTGAACCGTGTCCCAAAACAGAAGGAGGTTCAACAGGTTGTTCGTGAGAATAAGTTGTATATTTGTGCCATTTTGGAGTCCCATGTTCATATTTCTAACCTTGATCGAATCTGTTCAAGTGTTTTTAGAAATTGTAATTGGACTTCTAATGACTCTAGGAGTGCTAGTGGTTCTCGTATTATTCTTGGATGGGATTCGGATCGTATTGACCTGATGGTTCTTTTGTTCACGGATCAGGTTTTGCATTGTCAAGTATGTGTGCGTGATAGTAATCATTCATTTTACTGTTCATTTGTATATGCGGGGAATTCTTATATTCATAGACGTGAGTTATGGGATTTTCTTAGATTGCATAGCCGGTTTGTTTGTAATGCCCCTTGGACTTTGTTGGGTGATTTTAATGCAATTCTTAATTTGGAAGATACTTCTTCAGGCTCTTATAGTCTTTCTATATCTATGCGGGAATTCCGGGAGTGTGTTGAGGATATTGGGATTGTGGATGTGAATGCTACGGGAATGCATTTTACTTGGAATCAGCGGCCACAATCTGATTCTGGTATTTTGAGGAAAATTGATCGAATTATGTGTAATGGCTTCTTGGGTATTTTTCCTGAGGCTATTGCTATTTTTCAGCCCTATCAGATTTCAGATCATTCTCCTTCTGTGCTCAATCTTCGTGTGATTCTGAAACCTCGGGTTAAGTCTTTTCGGTTTTATAATTTGCTTGCTTATAAACCTTGATTTAAGGGCTTAGTTCAGGAGGCTTGGAATGAACCTATTGCGGGGTGTGCTATGTATCAGATTACTAGGCGGTTGAAGAGGTTGAAAAAACCTCTTGCTGCTTTAATGAGGGCTCAGGGTCATATTCATAAGCGGGTTGTTACACTTCCGGCTGAGTTAGATGAGGTCCAAAAAGCCTTAGATATCAACCCGGATTCGATAGAATTAAGAGAAGAGGAGTGTTCTTATCTTTGTGCTTTCAATGAGGCGGTTATTGATGAGGAACGATTCTTAAAGCAAAGAGCCAAGATTGAATGGCTTCGGGTTGGGGATTGTAATTCCAAGTATTTCCATATCGTTGTGAAGGAGAAGACTAATAGGAGTCGGATTGATCGAGTGCATGATGTGCTTAATGTTGTGCATATGGGTGATTCGGTGCCTTTAGCTTTTGTGGAGCATTATTGGAATTTTTTGGGTTGTGCGGGTGACTCTAGCCCATTGGATGTTTCTGGGTTATTTTCTCGGAAACTTTCATGTGCTCAGGCTGATTGGATGATTCTTCCTGTCACTTTGGAGGAGGTTAGGGTGGCCATGTTTTCTACTAGAGATTCTAAATCCCCGGGCCCTGATGGGTACTCTGCTGCATTTTTTAAGCGGTCCTGGGATATTGTTGGTAATGATGTTTTTCATGCTGTCCGTGATTTCTTTTCTAATGGTAAGATTTTGAAAGAGATCAACCATACAATCATTGCTCTAATTCCAAAGGTTGCTACACCTTCTAGGATTAATGACTTCCGTCCTATTTCCTTATGTAATGTTTTGTATAAGTGTATCAGCAAGCTGCTTACTAATAGGATAAAGGATGGATTGATGACCATTGTTAGTGATAATCAGTCGGCTTTTATTCCGGGGAGGAGTATTTCTGATAATATTCTTTTGACCCAGGAACTTATGTGGCATTATCATCTTAATCATGGAACTTCTCGTTGTGCATTTAAGATTGATATTCAAAAGGCATATGATACGGTGGATTGGAGGTTTCTTCGGACTATATTACAGGGATTTGGGTTTCATCCTGTTATGGTTGATTTGATTATGACATGTGTTTCTAGCGCATCTTTTTCCTTGAGTATTAATGGAGGCATGCATGGGTACTTTCAAGGGAGAAGAGGGTTACGGCAAGGAGATCCACTGTCTCCTTATCTTTTTACTTTGGTCATGGAGGTGTTAACTTTAATTATTCGAAAGAAGGTGGATTTGTCTCAGTCATTTAAGTACCATGCTAAGTGTGATAAACTTCGTCTGGTTAATCTTTGTTTTGCTGATGATCTCTTTCTTTTTGCTCATGGGGATTTGAACTCGGTGAAGGTGCTACATTCAGCCCTTAACGATTTTAATGAGGTTTCTGGGCTTTTCCCTAGTATGCCGAAGAGTACGGCTTTTTTCTGTAATGTTCCGGTGAATATACGGCAGCGTATTCTTAGTATTATGCCTTTTGAAGAAGGATCTCTTCCTGTTCGGTATCTTGGGGTTCCCCTCATTTCTACGAGGCTTCTTAAGAATGATTGTAAAGGGTTGGTGGAGAAGGTTCAGAATCGGATAGGCAATTGGAAGAACAAGTCCTTATCATTTGCGGGCCGGGTCCAACTCATTTCCTCTGTTCTTTCTTCGCTTCATGGTTATTGGGCTACTATGTTTATTCTTCCTCAGTCGATTATTTCTGAGTTAGAGAAGCTTATGAGAGGCTTTCTTTGGTGTCAAGGTCCTATGAAGTCTGGTAAAGCTAAAGTTTCTTGGGAGGATCTTTGCTTGCCAAGGTTAGAAGGTGGTCTGGGGATTCGTCGGTTGCGCGAGTGGAACATTTCTCTGATATCCAAACATATTTGGAGTATCCTTTCTAGGAAGGATTCTATCTGGGTCAGATGGGTGTATGCTTATAAGTTGAGAACTCGAAATTTTTGGGATGTTTCTTCTCAGAAAAGTATGAGTTGGGGATGGCGGAGTTTGCTTCATATTCGAGATTTGGTACGGCCATTTTGTTGGTACCAGATTGGTGATGGGAGGACCGCTTCGGTTTGGTTTGACACTTGGTGTGACCAGTGTCCTATTGCTCGTGTCTTTTCTTGTCATCGTGATATTACTCGTCAGGGTTTCTTAATTACTGACTCTGTTGTTGATCTTCTTGATGGTGCAGTTTGGAGATGGCCAAGTTCTTGGATTCAACGGTATCCTATTTTTTCTCAGATTGTGGTTCCCACTCTTTCGTCTCGTCCTGATAAACTTTTATTGCGTGATGTTGATGGTAATTTTGCTGAATTCCGGGTGAGTGAAGTTTGGGAATCCATTCGGATGCGGTGTCCTGCTGTGGTGTGGGCTTCAGTCATTTGGTTCCCTCAGTGTATTCCTCGGCATGCTTTTAATATGTTGCTGGTTTTTAAGAGAAAGTTGAAGACTCAAGATCGCCTGAGGCAATGGGATGTTGGCCCTTCGGTCGACTTA
This sequence comes from Helichrysum umbraculigerum, assembly GCA_949592205.1. Taxonomy (NCBI): domain Eukaryota; kingdom Viridiplantae; phylum Streptophyta; class Magnoliopsida; order Asterales; family Asteraceae; genus Helichrysum; species Helichrysum umbraculigerum. Next base: position 97,546,335 of record CATIUR010000002.1, on the reverse strand, counting down.
AACCTGCTTCGGTACTATTTATGTGGCTCCTGTCCGGATTCACATTCTCATCTATTTTTTGAATGTGTTTTTTCTTCGCAGGTGTGGTTTAGGGTTGTTAGCTTTGCTGACATTCCGATTATTTCTGACAAGCTGGAAGATGTGCTCCCATTCTTTATTTCGGCTACTTCATCAAAGAATGTAGATCATGTGGTTTCTCGTTTATTGTTGACTGCTACATCGTATTTTATTTGCCAAGAGCGTAATAATCGTCTCTTTGCCAAAGGAAGACGTTCGTATATAGAGCTTGCTGATGCTATCAATTATGAGATTCGTCTGAAGCTGGCTTCTTTTAAATTTCGCTCTTCGGTTCGGGCTACTCGTGCTATGAAGCGATGGAAGATTTCAAATCAGGCTTAATCGTTCCTTTGATGTCTTTATGGCTCCTTCTGAAGTTATGCTGATTGGCTGCTCGTTCATATTATATTGGATGTATTATTTATTTATTTGTTTTATGAGCTGTATTATCTACTGTGTATGGCATGTCATACACAGAGAGATTAGCGGTAGCTAGCTAGTTGATCCTGTTGATTTGGAAGTGGTTGTGTCTTGTTATGTAGTGTCTTTGCCTATGTAACGGGCTGTGATGTGGGACTCACCCACATCCTTTGTACTTAAACGTTTATTTTGGAGTAATATATTTGCCCGGTGAAAACCCTTTACCCAAAAAAAAAAAACTTATGTGGCGTTATCACCTTAATCATGGAGCTTCCCGTTGTGCCTTTAAGATTGACATTCAAAAGGCATATGACACGGTGGATTGGAGGTTTCTTCGGACTATCTTACATGGGTTTGGTTTTCACCCTGTTATGGTCGATTTGGTTATGACTTGTGTTTCTAGCACTTCTTTTTCTTTGAGTATTAATGGAGGCATTCATGGGTACTTTCAAGGAAAGAGAGGGTTGAGACAAGGGGATCCATTATCTCCCTATCTTTTTACTTTGGTTATGGAGGTGCTGACTTTAATTATTCGTAAGAAGGTGGATGAGTCTCAGATGTTTAAGTACCATACTAAGTGTGATAAACTTGGTTTGGTTAATCTTTGTTTTGCAGATGACCTCTTTCTTTATGCTCATGGTGATCTGAACTCGGTTAAGGTGTTACACGCAGCCCTTAATGAGTTCAAAGAGGTTTCTGGTTTAATCCCTAGTATGCCGAAGAGTACTGCCTTTTTTTGTAATGTTCCCGTGCATGTAAGGCAGCGCATTCTTAGTATTATGCCTTTTGAAGAAGGTGTCTTACCGGTTAGGTATCTTGGGGTTCCCCTCATCTCTACGAGGCTTCTTAAGACTGATTGTAAAGGCTTAGTGGAGAAGGTTCAGAATAGGATTGGCAATTGGAAGAATAAATCATTATCGTTTGCGGGACGTATCCAACTCATTAATTCTGTTTTATCTTCTCTTCATGGATATTGGGCGACTATGTTTATTCTTCCTCGGTCGGTTATTTCTGAGTTAGAGAAGCTGATGAGAGGCTTTCTTTGGTGCCAAGGGCCTATGAAATCTGGTAAAGCGAAAGTAGCTTGGGAGGACTTATGCTTGCTAAGGAAGGAAGGTGGTCTGGGTATTCGTCGTCTGCGTGAGTGGAATATCTCTTTGATGACCAAACATATTTGGGGTATTCTTACTAGGAAAGATTCCATTTGGGTCAGATGGGTGTATGCCTATAAGTTGTATAATCGAAGCTTTTGGGATGTTTCTTCTCAAAAGAGCATGAGTTGGGGATGGCGGAGTTTGCTTCACATTCGGGATCTAATTCGTCCGTTTTGTTGGTATAAAATTGGTGATGGGAGGACTGCTTCTGTTTGGTACGACACTTGGTGTGACCAATGTCCTATTGCTCGTGTTTTTTCTTGTCACCGGGATATTACGCGTCAGGGTTTTTCAGTTACTGATTCAGTTGCTGATCTTCTTGATGGTGATGTTTGGAGGTGGCCGAATGTATGGCTTCAAAGATATCCTATTTTTTCTCAGATTTTGGTTCCCATTCTTTCCTCATAGCCTGATAAGCTTTTATGGCGTGATAGTGATGGTAGTTTTTCTGATTTTCGGGTGCGGGATGTATGGGATTCTATTCAGTTGCGGAGCTCTGCTGTGGTGTGGGCTTCTCTTATCTGGTTTCCTCAGTGTATCCCTCGGCATGCTTTTAATATGTGGCTGGTTTTTAAAGGAATGTTGAAGACCCAAGATCGCATGAGGCAATGGGATGTTGGCCCTTCGGTCGAGTTAAACATGCTTCGGTGCTTCTTATGTGGATCATGCCCTGATTCGCACTCTCATCTTTTCTTTGAATGTGTTTTTTCTTCGCAGGTGTGGTTTAGGGTTGTTAGCTATGCTGACATTCCGATTCTTTCTGATAAGCTGGCATATGTGCTTCCGTTCTTTCTCTCCGCTTCTTCGTCGAAGAATGTAGATCATGTGATTGCCCGCTTATTGTTAGCTGCTACGATTTATTTTATTTGGCAGGAGCGGAATTTTCATCTCTTTGCAAAAGGAAGACGCTCGAGTATCGAGCGTGCTGATGCTATTATTTCGGAGATTCGTCTGAAATTGGTTTCCTTCAAATTCAGACCCTCGTTTCGAGCTATACGAGCTTTGGAGCGATGGAAGATTCCGAACCAGGTTTAACAGTGGATGCTTGGTGTTTGTTCTGATCGCGTGTTTATGGCTTCTTTTGGAGTTTTGCTGATTGACTGCTCTTTCATTCTATATTGGATCTATTATTTGTTTATTTTTCGAGCTTTGTTATTTATTTGTATATGGTATGCCATATACGGAGAGATTAGCCATAGCGAGCTTGTTGTTCCAGTTTGGTTTGGAAGTGGTTGTGTCTGTTATGTAGTGTCATTTGCCTATGTAACGGGCTGAGATGTGAGATTCACTCACATCCTTTGTACTTAAACGTTAGTTTTGGAGTAATATATTTGCCGGGTGAAAACCCTTTACCCATGAAGTTGGAACGCGTGACAAATCTTGTCACACACTTGAACACTGTGACCAAACGCCACTATATGGTCACATGTTGTAATTGTTTATGTGACTAAAGCATAGAGTCGATTTTGTCACACATGATTAAAGTGTAGCCAAAGCCAGGTACATATGGTCACATAAGTTATTATGTGACCATATGTTTAGTGTCTGTTAGAATGGCAAAAGGTAATGTGTTTAGTCACACTAATTTCTAGCCCGATCATGTGACTATATCGCATTAGAATAGCCACACCATATCACAAATGTGTATCGAAAGGATGTTTATGGCCACATGTTAGGTGATTATATGTGACCAATATATTCACAACAGTCACGTTTTTAGATATTCATGTGACTATTTTTTAAAGCGAAAATGGGCAAAGACGATTATCATTAAATTTGATATTAGTCACATTGAGTGCTGTTTGTGTGGCTATATCATGAGACCTTATTGGTCACATGGAGTAATGGTTTGTGTAACTATAGCATAGAGTCAATTTTGTCACACATGATTTAAGTGCAGCCGAAGCCAGGTACATATGGTCACATAAGTTATTATGTGTGTCTAAAGTTTAGTGTGTGTTAGAAACTTAGAATGGCAAAACGTAATGTGTATAGTCACCCTAATTTCTAGCCCGATCATGTGACTATATGGCATGGTAATAGCCACACCATATTACAAATGTGTATCCAAAAGGATGTTTATGGCCACATTTTGGGTGATTATATGTGACCAATGTATTCACAACAGTCACATTGTTAAATATTCTTGTGACTATTTTTTAAAGCGAAAATGGGCAAAAACGATTATCATTAAATATTATATTAGTCACATTCATTGTTGTTTGTGTGGCTAAATCATGAGACCTTATTGCATGGAAGAATTGTTTATGTGACTAAAGTATAGAGTCGATTTTGTCACACATGATTTAAGTGTAGCCAAACTCAGGTACATATGGTCACACAAGTTATTATGTGTGTCTAAAGTTTAGTGTGTGTTAAAAACTCAGAATGGCAAAACGTAATGTGTATAGTCACCCTAATTTCTAGCCCGATCATGTGACTATATGGCATGGTAATAGCCACACCATATCACAAATGTGTATCCAATAGGATGTTTATGGCCACATTTTGGGTGATTATATGTGACCAATGTATTCACAACAGTCACGTTGTTAAATATTCTTGTGACTATTTTTTAAAGCTAAAATGGGCAAAAACGATTATCATTAAATTTGATATTAGTCACATTCAATGCTGTTTGTGTGGCTAAATCTAAAGTATATTGTTATATTAAAAAGCATTGGAATTCTAACAGATATAACATTTAGCTGCATTGGTTAACGTGTTTCTTTGTAGGTGTATTGGCTGGGACCCAAGTTCGAACCCCACTCTCAGAATGTTTTTTTAATATAAATGTCATTTTGACCAAAAGGTTTAATGTATGCAAGCAGACTTAGTGGTATGGTCAAATTAAATGGTTATTGTAATATGCCCGTGATTAGTTATTGGTTACATAAAATTGATGTCATATATGACATTTATCCGTAAGTATTTATGTTGTAATTTACAAAGTTAATGCATGTACTAAAAAAAATGGAAGTCATAGAAATTAAGATACAAGTAATCATTCCATAAAATATTCAAAAGGTAATTTACAAGGTTACTGTACTAAAATTAATATAGCTAGTGTTCCAGCATTAGATATATGTTGATCACTTGGACTTTGGTATAACAATACCCAAACTCTAGTTGGTTCGAAAGTAATCATCTCGTGATTCATTACCCAAGTCACGTTTATCCACACGTGGCAATATGTTATCATTGTGCGGGTGAATGACCGTGCTAAATTCCTCATCGATTTCATCATATGTATCTCTGTAATTCTTGGGAGGTGCTTTCAGGACAATAGATGAATTCCTAGTTAGCTGGTCTTTCACATAAAACACTTGTCGTGCTTGTGAGGCTAACACGAATGGATCAACCTTGTGGCCTACATTATTCAGGTCAACCAATGTATAACCAAGATTAGTATCGCGTTGGACCGCGCCATCTTTACGGTTAACCCAATCACATTTGAAAAGAGGAAGTTGCCTGAAGCGGTAATCCAGTACCCATATCTCTTGCAAAACCCCATAATAAAATGTGCGTCTAGTGGTTGCAACTTCTTTGGATATGTGAATAGGGTAAGGTTCAAATGAGACTAAAAATTTGTGTGAGAATAGAGGAACCAATGATATGGTGCCATGTGTACAAAGAGAATACAAAACCCATTTACCCCTTAAGTTAAATATCTCACAAACGACAAATTGAAAAATTATGAAAATTGCACCATTAGATTCAGCGTTTGATCCTCTTCGATTTGCCGTCCATTAAGGCATACTTTCGACGAGTTTTTTTTCTTCATTATTTTTAGTGGGTTTCACATTACTAACACGTGTGTTACAGTGTTGCGTTTAGGGTTTAGGGTTTGGGGTTAGGGTTTAGGGTTGGGAGGTTAGGGTTTCGGGACGAAACCCCAACCTCCCAACCCTAAACCCTAAACCCTAAACCCCAAACCCTAAACCCTAAACGCTTTATAAAACTCTAAACCCTAAATCATAATAAACCCTAAACCCTAAACCCTGCTAAACCCTAACACTAAACCCTAACTCTAAACCCTAACCCTAAACCCTAAATCAAATGTATAATCAATCACTAACACATGTGTTACTAATATGTAAAACCCACCAAAATAATGGAAAAAAAAAAGTTCGTCGGAATTATGTCTTGATGGACGGCAAATCGAAGAGGATAAAACGCTGAAAAATATGGTGCAATTTTCATGATTTTTCGACTTGTCGTTTGTGAAATATTTAATTTTTAAAAAAGTAGATGAGAGAGAAAAAAGTGACACATGGCATATTGTGGTTGGTTCCCCCATTCTCACACAAAATAAATGGTCTCAATTGAACTCTTCTCTATGTGAATATCTTCTGTCTCAACACTAACCCCAACTGTTTTGGTAAACTCTGCTATCACTACATTTAGTACGAAATGTATAACCATTGATGTTATATGCAGTGTATTTCACTACGTTGGCTCGTGGTCCATATGAGATCCACCTTACGGTTTCGGATACACTGTCTTTGGAGATCGCTAACTCTCTCTCAACCTGCAGAATCTCATTACAAGTATATATATATATATATATATATATATATATATATATATATATATATATATATATATATATATATATATATGTGAGCTTGAAATTGAACGAATTAACAAAACACAAATAGTGATAGAAAAAAACAATTGTCCAGCTTTTAGTTTGACTTTATTCTTCAACTCTGACAGTACTAACAGGCTTAATAGTAGTAACTTTGGTTAATGAAACTACAGTTAATTAAGTCGATCTCCAATTGGTTAAAACTGGACAATTGTAAGGAGTAAATAATATACGATTAAATAACAGTAACCTCTTCGCGTAACCACTTATCAAAAGATTTAACGTGCTCATTCTGCAGCCATGCTTTTCGTTTACCCGGGTTTTGTGTTACCAAAACCTCCTTGTGTCGCCTGAAACAAGGTATTTTGTTATTATATTTGATAGAACATTAACTAAAGTAACAAAATAGCTAGACATGTGTTAGTAATTAATACTTACTCGATATAAGGTACAATCTCATCTGTATTCAGTATTACATACAAATGTGCTTTCTGAAAGAGTTCTGCAGAAACTTCACTTGATTTGCCAGCCGACAGTGGCTTTCCGTCCTCGTTTTCATCAGTTTCATGTGTATCATTTGGGATACCAATAGTTTTCATGGATTTTTGATATTCTCCGAAAAACTCTATTGTTTCTTCTGCAATAGTCTCCTCAGCAATGCATCCCTCTGGTCTATTTCTGTTTCGCACATGTCCCTTAATAACCTTCATACATCGTTCGAAGGGATACATCCACCGAAAGCATACAGGACCACATAATTTTACCTCCCTAATTAGGTGCACAGTCAAATGGACCATAATATCAAAAAAAGAGGGGGGAAAGAACTTTTCGAGTAGGCACAGTGTGACACAAAGTTCTTCTAGCATCTTATCTAGTTCCTCTAATATGAACTCTTTGCTACATATAGATTTAAAGAAAAAGTAAAACCTGATAATAGCCTTGCGTGTGGGTTCGTCCATTATTGAACGTATTGCAATGGGCAAAAACTCCTGCATTAGCATGTGATAGTCATGTGATTTAAGGCCGATGAGCTTCCTATCTGTGAGGCTGACTAAACTAGAGAAATTAGAACAATATCCTTGCGGTACCCTCATGTTGTATAACGTCTGACAAAAGATGTCCTTTTCGGCATTCGTTAACGTGTAACCTGCTGGTGGTATTACTGTTATTTCTAGGTCGTCTTTCCTAACAAACAACTCTGGTTTGTCTATTCCCAACTCTTTAAGATCCAATCGAGCATTCTCTCCATCTTTCGTCTTTCCCGCCACATTTAGCAAAGTCCCGACTAGACTCTCACCAACATTCTTTTCTATATGCATGAAATCGATACAATGTTGAACTTCATTGTGCCTCCAATACTTTAGCTTTCGATACCAAATGTTGAATTTCTTCCAATACGCACCATTCTGTTCTTTTGATTTGCTTGAAGTACCATCTTCTTTTCCTGATCTTTTCCTCTTCTCCTTTTAGATCTTCCCACCTCTGCCTCTGGCATCTTCTTGGTTTGCTTGTTTTACGCGTCCCCACTTATTTTCAATATGTTTTACCTCATTGTATATTTGTTCACCGGTCATTGGAATTGGAGCCGTGCCAAATTCTTGATTTCCATTAAACACCTTCTTTTGCTTTCTGAACGCATGGTTATATGGTAGATATCTTCTGTGGCCTACATAGCTCTGCTTGGATGACGCAGGAAGTCTAATACAATATATCTTTCCCACATACCACACAACCTTTGTATCCACTGGTTGGGCAGCCACATAAAGTACCAAGTGCAGGGTAATCATTTATTGTCCATAACACCACCGCACGTAGATTAAATACTTGCTTTGTGGAAGCATCATATGTATCGACCCCTGTCTCGAATAAGAGTTGCAGATCATCAACCAACGGTTCTAAAAAAACATCGATATCATTTCCCGGGTATCCCGATATCAGTACAGATAGCATGATAAACTTTCTTTTCATACACAACCATGGAGGAAGGTTGTAGATGACAGATAAAACTGGCCACACACTGTGATGCCTATTTCCTCTGTTGACATCAACACCATCAGCAGATATTCCTAGCCTTAGATTCCTTGGATCATTTGCAATTTCGGGGAATTCGTTATCTATGGTTCGCCAACTCCTTCTAGTCCACTGATAGAGGAGGGCAGTGGTAACATCAATAAGACCCAACCAGAGGCAACTTCTAATGCTGAGCCTATGGGTGATGAAGCAGGTGAAGGTCCCAGTACCAATAACCAAGGGACATTTGTTGATCATGCTAGGCATGAGGCAGATGATACTGTTGCCAATGATTCATCTAGGAAGTCACACTCTAATGATGATGAGGCTAGACCTACTATTGAATTGACGAATGTACAACTGACAGAAGCTGTGGATAAAATTTGGGAGAAATTAAAGAAGGATAAACAGATCAATCGGGCTCAAGATGAGAAAATAGCAGAGCAGGCTGCTAAGATTGATGAGCAACAAAAAGTGATTGAGGATCTCAAAGACATGCTTGCTGTACTTGAAGCTTTGCTGGTTAAGACCACTTTCAACAAGGGGGAGAATAATGATGATGATGAAGGCAGAAATGATGTAAGCAATGATGAAAAAGTGGTGCAGAATGATGATATGGCTGAGGAGACTGCAAAGGCACCTGAGGTCAATATGGATGATGTGCAGCCTAAGGATGTTGAAAGTGTTGAAAATGTTGATCAACCAAAGAATGTAGATGAAGGTAGTGTTGAAACTGAGAAGGTGGAAGGTGATGGAGATGATGCAGAGGCTGAGGGGGAGTCAAAGGTTAGAACAGAGCCTAAGATGACAATGGGAAGAAAGAAATCAATACCATATGCAAGTGCTAAAGCTAGTAGAATTGAAGAACTTAAAAGGGCTAAGTCATGTAGTCCCACTGCTAGTTCAAGAGCCACTCCCACTACTACTGCAAAATCAACACCAGCCACTGCCAGTTGTATTCAAAGTACAGCTAGTAGTAAACCTACCACTGTTATACCAACTGAACCTACCACTGCTACAACACCCACTACCACTGTTCCAACAGAACCTCAAGCCCCTGCTACCAAAGAACCAGAACTTCAACCTACTGTTATAAATCAACCCACTGTTGATATACCACAACCACCCACTGCTACAAAATCAACCACTGCCAGGAAACCTGAAGTACCATTTAAAATCAATGAACCTAGTAGTGTGCCTAAACCTGATTCCAAGCCACCTATTCAGAGGTCAGTACCTATACAGAAATCTGCATCTGAATCTGATGGAGTAGATGTTTTGCTACCATCTGGAAGAATTGTGAAGATGAGCAGAGAAGCTAGCAGAGTGTATGCAGAAATGAAGTCAAAGGGTTTGAAAGTAGAGGATGACATTATATATGATGCTTATGTTGAAAAGACCAAGGGTAACCCTCTGCAAGTTGCATTTGATAGGATCAGAAAGAAGGATGCTGAAAAGAAAGAAGCTAAGAGGAAAGCTAAGAAACCAACAAGAGGTGAATTGAAAAATCAATTGGTTTGCAAGTTAAAAGGAGATAGATATTCTACAATGGAGTTGAGGAGATTGACATTAGAGCAATTGCAGGAATTGTGGGATAACAATCCAATTGTTAATCCTGAGGCAAGAGAAAGAATTGAAAAGAAAAGGAGAGAGGATGAAGAGATACAGAGAAGGCTGAAATTAAGGTATCAACAGATTGAGGAGGAGCTTGAACAAAAGAAAATCAAAGCCCAAAAGGCTGAAGAGTTGAGATTAAAAGTTGCAAGTCATAGAAGGTCATTTCAAATGATTCAAGACTCTGATGATCAGATATATGATTTGGATAGAGATGATGAAATCTTAGAAGAGATGATGGTTGAAAAGAGAGATAGGAATGAAAATACAAATCTTAATGATGAAGATCTCTCAGATATTGTTGAATGGCAAGGAATGTTCATAGAGTCAAACACTGTGTCTTATGAACTCAGAATTAAAAGAAGAAATGGAGATGTGAGTTTTCATAAGTCTATGGGTGATATTTTGAGAAAAGTAAAGAAAATGGATGTGTATGATATGTATAGAGTTGGAATGGAAAAGGATATGAAGCTTGTGAATATTCATATTGAAAGACACGTATGGGAATGGTTAAGAATGATGTTTGAACCAGAACAGTATGGTGAACTATTTTTGGGTATTGAAGCTGTTAATGATTGGAGACATTTTGCTAGAGCAGGAGTTCATTGCATACGACTGAGGAATGGTAAATACATCTATATGTTAGAAGAAAGAGATTATGTTCTGAGCCAATCACTGTTGAAACAGCTAATTGAAAGAAAGTTACTTGTAGCTATCAAAACTGATAAAGGAAAGGATATAATCTATAAAATCATGAATCAGTACAACAAGAGGGTAGAATCAAGCAAGAAAGGGTCCAAATCTTCTAAAGAATCTGAGGCTGAATGAAGAAACTTAATGCAATTCCAGATTGATTAAGTTTAGGGGGAGATTGTTGGGATCTGAGCTGATTTGGCTAAGTGTGGAAGTGCTTACCACTGTTCGTGTTGAAGAGTGCCACTGCTAGAGGAAGTGAAGACTAGCTACTGCTAGTGTAATTGTATGATAGCCACTGTTAGATATATACTTAGTGAATATTGTGATAAGTATATTGTAGCCATTGTTAGTGGAAAGCATGGCGTAGCCATTGTTAATGTAATTAATGATATATGATTATATGGCACTATACGGAAAACGAATTCGATTAACCATAAGGATTCATCATTTTGAACACTTTTATAAACTTTAGTTATCATTAAACACATTTTATAAACTTTGGTAATTCTTGAACACATTGCGTATAGTTATGGTTGATTTACGTACAATTTTTTATCCTTCACTAAATTAAAATTTTTATGAAAGTTTAAAGCCCTTGTTGTCTATTAACTTTTTCGATAAAAAGTTTTATCGTTTCATTTTTTACGTCTTTAACAGATTCGTCGTACTAAACCAAATGAATTTGATTGAACAGATTCTACTTCTTTAACAGATTTACGTCTTTAACAGATTTACGTCTTTATGTGACTTTAGCCTAAGTTTAATAGTGAAATGTATGATATATGGCACTACCGGTATCACACATGAGGGTATTTAGGTAATTTCCTTTCCTACCCACCTTTTTAATCCCCTTTCTTCCCAATTCCTTTACATTGTACAGTTGCTATTTCCCTCCATTACCATCCTCATTTTATTCCCGCTCATTTTTCTCCTTGTAACATGGCGTCATCATCATCTTCTCAAAATCAAGTTTTGGAACCACAATTTTATTACTGTCATTGCGGAGCCAAGATGTATGTTCGCACATCATGGACTGAGATCAACCCGGCACGCAGATTCGTAAAATGCCCAGATGTTAGTTTTAACCTTATTTTTTAATTGTTGTTGGTATCTGCAATTGATGATGCTATTAGGTTAAATATTGACTCAAAAATGCTTTAATTTTGTTATTTTGTTGTGATTTAGGTTAAAACCAGTTTTTGCACAAGATATCGCTTTCTTGATTCGGAGCTTCCAGAGTATTACAGGAAGATTATGTATCAATTAAGAATGGAATGCAAAAACAAGTCCATCAGGAATGAAACGGAAGAAGATTCAGACTCAAAGATGGTGTTGATGAAGATGGTTGAAGAGTTGACTCTCATGAAGTCAAAATTGAAGATGTTTGACCAAGTGTTTGCACTTTTAATTGGTGTTGTAGTGATGTTGTGTGTAGTTATACTTGTTCTTGTTATGAACTAAGTTTCATTTAATGGTGTGTTTAATGGTTCTTTTAAGTAGCTATATGTATCATGTTTGGTGGGTGTATGGTAAATAAATTATTATATAAATGTAACCTCAACTAATAATAATTAATTAATCAAAGCAGAATGAACAAAAAACCATTTGTGAAATATTATATGAAAATTATATGTAATTCGTCATTTCGGCATATTATGTGACATTGCCCTAAGGTTAATAGTGAAATGTACGATATACGGCAGTTGCGGTATCACACACGCCACTATTGAACTTAGGGTGTTATGTAATTCGTCATTTCGGCATATGTATGTGACATTGCCCTAAGGTTAATAGTCAAATGTATGATATACGGCAGTTGCGGTATCACGCACGCCACTATTGAACTTAGGGTGTTATGTAATTCGTCATTTCGGCATATGTATGTGACATTGCCCTAAGGTTAATAGTCAAATGTACGATATACGGCAGTTGCGGTATCACAAATGCCACTATTGAACTTAGGGTGTTATGTAGTTCGTCATTTCGGCATATGTATGTGACATTGCCCTAAGGTTAATAGTCAAATGTACGATATACGGCAGTTGCGGTATCACACACGCCACTATTGAACTTAGGGTGTTATGTAATTCATCATTTCGGCATATATATGTGACATTGCCCTAAGGTTAATAGTCAAATGTACGATATACGGCAGTTGCGGTATCACACACGCCACTATTGAACTTAGGGTGTTATGTAATTCGTAATTTCGGCATATGTATGTGACATTGTCCTAAGGTTAATAGTCAAATGTACGATATACGGCAGTTGCGGTATCACACACGCCACTATTGAACTTACGGCCGGGTGTTATGTAATTCGTCATTTCGGCATATGTATGTGACATTGCCCTAAGGTTAATATTCAAATGTACTATATACGGCAGTAATTGCGGTATCACACACGCCACTATTGAACTTAGGGTGTTATGTAATTCGTCATTTCGGCATATGTATGTGACATTGCCCTAAGGTTAATAGTCAAATGTACGATATACGGCAGTTGCGGTATCACACACGCCACTATTGAACTTAGGGTGTTATGTAATTCGTCATTTCGGCATATGTATGTGACATTGTCCTAAGGTTAATAGTCAAATGTACGATATACGGCAGTTGCGGTATCACACACGCCACTATTGAACTTACGGTCGGGTGTTATGTAATTCGTCATTTCGGCATATGTATGTGACATTGCCCTAAGATTAATAGTCAAATGTACTATATACGGCAGTAATTGCGGTATCACACACGCCACTATTGAACTTAGGTTGTTATGTAATTCGTCATTTCGGCATATGTATGTGACATTGCCCTAAGGTTAATAGTCAAATGTACGATATACGGCAGTTGCGGTATCACACACGCAACTATTGAACTTAGGGTGTTATGTAATTTGTCATTTCGGCATATGTATGTGACATTGCCCCAAGGTTAATAGTCAAATGTACGATATACGACAGTTGCGGTATCACACACGCCACTATTGAACTTACGGCCGGGTGTTATGTAATTCGTCATTTCGGCATATGTATGTGACATTGCCCTAAGGTTAACAGTTAAATGTACGATATACGGCAGTTGCGGTATCACACACGCCACTAATGAACTTAGGGCCGGGTGTTATGTAATTCGTCATTTCGGCATATATATGTATGTGACATTGTCCTAAGGTTAATAGTCAAATGTATGATATACGGCATAATTCTACTTATTATAAGTATAAGATTTTCATACTTTTGTTTGTGTGTGTATAAATAAAAATATGTTATTGTTAAATTGTGTACCGATTAAAAAAATAATTTATCTTCTTACCATATTTGTTTATATAAATACGTTTTTATAACATTTTTATAATATTGTATATAAATATGTTATTGTGAAATTGTGTATATCAAGAGTAAAAATAGTTTATCTTTTTACCACATTTGGTAATTACGTCTGCTAATACTAACCCTTAAAGGTTGAATGACATAAATACCCTTAATAATCAATTACCAATACAATAAGAAGGATTTTAATAGTAAGGGCATTTAGGTAATTTACTTAAAGACTTGGAAGTAGGCGCGTGAGGCGTAAAAGTTACGAGTAAAATTCAGACATCAGATCAACACCTTTCAATTCCCGGCGTACCAACTTCCAAAGAAACTCAAAACAGAGCATCAACAAATCATCTAAACAAGATATAAACCATGGATTCCCAAAGCTCTAAACGACAGAAACCTGCTATGGAAGATGATCGAACTCTTGCTGACCTTCCGGACGGCGTCGTTAGTCAAGTACTGGCCCGTGTCGGGGCTTGCAATGCCAAGCAAGTTTTTAAAATGAGGACTCTGTAAGTCTCCATTCCCTAGTTTCTAGTTTGGATTCTCGTTTCAACCTAAGGTTATATTGACGTTTTGTCAGTATAAGCCTTGTATTTTCGGTAATTTTTAAAAAATGTAGCGCAATTATTAATTAGGGCTTGATTTAGGAATATTTAAATTATATTGTGCATGTACAGTATTTAAGAAATCACCTTTAAGATCAAGGGACTTAGATTGTGTTTATGACGTCGTTTATATGCATTACAGGTGCAAGACCTTCAGACGTGCAGTTGATTCAGATGAGGTTTATCGCCAGCTGGATGATGATTCCCTCTATCCTCTATTTTCTATGAACTTGCACAAAATTGATGTGCTATCAAAAATGAGGGAGAATCGAAACCCTAACATGCTGTTTAGGGATGGCATGGTAATGTTTATTTTACATTTTATTGAAGTTTTTACTTGTACTCTGTCACATACTAATTTACTTTTCTTAAATGTCTTATTCAGAACAAGTTCTTCTCATTTGCAGGTGATGAGGCTGCTAGAAAGGAGATGATGCAACAGGCATCTAATTTGGGACAACGTGATGCAACGTTTGTGCTTGGGATGCTGGTGATGGGGGAAAGTCAAGAGAGACAGGCAGAGGCCAAGCAACTGTTGACCTCTACCAGAACAAGGTTAGCAGGTCTGTGGGATGTGGCCCGGACAGCTAACAAGGTACATCGATTGTTGGCTGATCCCCGTATCTTATGGCGAGCAAAAAGGGAATATACTAACTGCATTCTTTGTTGTCCTAAGCACAAGGTATTGCACGGGCAGATGTTACGCGATGCCTTCTTTCACAGACGGGCTTGGCTGTTCGATTGTAATGTATGCTTGTGGGATGCTTGCTACATTAATTTTGTATCTACTTTTGGTATTTTTTACTTTTGATTAAGTATATATAGTTAGTTATAGACAGATGTATGTCGGATACTTATAAATATGTACTTATTTTTTGTAGTTAAGTTTTTTTGGGTAAAGGGTTTTACCCCGGTGAATTTTATTAATCAAATTGAGAACAAAACGATGTGAAAGAGTTCCACATCACCTCGAAAGAACCAACTAGCTATGATAGCTAGCTTATATGTATATGACATGCCATATACATATAACAATACAAACAAACATAAAATACATCCAGTATAAAATAAACGAACAACCAATTAGTAAAACTAAGTATCTAGCCATGAATCAGACAAGACTGCGGCAATCTACAATCAGCAACCACACGAGCCACCTGAGCAGATCGCTTAAACTTGAACGTGAACAACTTAAGACGAACCGTAGCAATAATGACATCCCGGAGTTGTTGAGTAGATCGAACCCCTTTTTTAAAAAGCCGATTATTTCTCTCTTGCCAAATGAAATAAGAAGAAGCTGCAACAATAAGACGACCAATAATACTCCTTGCCTTTCGAGAGTGAGACATAGACTGAAGATAAGCAATAATAGCATCCCACTAGACAGGAATATGATCCATGCCGCAAGATGTCTAACCAAACTCCAAACCTACGACGAGAATGAACACTCAAAAAAAAGATGAGAATGAGAATCAGGTTGAACATTACATAGAGGACACCTAAGCAGGTTTAAGTCAGTGGAAGCACCAACATCCCATTGCCTAAGCATATCCTGCGTTTTAAGCTTCCTTCTCATAACAAGCCATAGATGAAATGCATGTCGAGGAATACAGTGTGGGAACCAGACAATATTAGTGTTGGTACATGTTTAGTGTCTGTCAGTTGGTCTAGCTCGTAGTTTGTATTTAGATTTGTGTTTCCTGACTCCTGCGACGTAGCGCGTAACGTCGGAGGTGCGACGTCAGGTTTTGGGCCTGCGACGTAGCCAACGTCGCATGGGCTTGGGCCTGCGACGTAGCGTGCGACGTCGCAGGTGCCAGTTTTGTATTTAAACGTTTTGTGTTTTCTGTTTTAGGGTTGACGAAACCCTAAACGCAATTAGTCGAAATCTCTGTAATCTGACCGATTATAATACAATATAATACGTTTCGTTTGATATTCATTGCGTATTGATTGTTCATGTGTTTAGTGTATAACTTAATCGTTGATTCCGCAAACGATTGAGTGACTCGGTTCGTACTAGATCCAAGGTTAGGGACAAACAACTGGTATCAGAGCAGTGAGTGCTCGTTTTTGGCAATTCGGATCGAGTTTGGGATTTAAAAGGACGTGATATTCGTGTGTTTTCGTGTTTATCACGTTTGTTTTGTGTTTTTACAGTTTTTTGATCATTATTACTGGGATTCTTGAAGGTTTTCGTCAATCTTCATTCGTGGTTTTGGTGTTAGGGTTAAAAATTCGTTTTTAGGGTTTTTGGCCGCAGATTTTCGTGTTTTTGCGACGTTACCTGCGACGTCAGCTGCGACGTCGTGTGCGACGTAGTGTTTTTGGACTTTAATTAGTTCGTGCGACGTACCGTTGCGACGTCATCTGCGACGTCGCTATTTTGACTTTAATTAGTCTTCTGCGACGCTGTGTTGCGACGTAGCGTGATTCTGCGACGTCCTCTGCGACGTCATCTGCGACGTACCTCTCAACGTCGCATAAATCTGATTCTTAATTGAATCCTTTGTTTTTGCGACGTACTTATCTACGTCGCATAATCTTTGTGCGACGTACCCATCTACGTCGCTAATATCAGAATTTTGTTTTTTCGATTAAGTAATTACAATGGCAGCTGATAAAGAGGATATTAGAGGACTGAGAGAAATGATTAAACAGAGTAATGACATAGGTTCAAGTAATAAGCCTCCACTATTTACTGCGGACATGGATTACGTGTACTGGAGAGACCGAGTTGAGCAATACATTGATTTTCATTGTCCAGAATTATGGGGACCATTACGTGAGCGTTATGTACCTCCATTAGCTGAAGGAGAATACCGTGGTATTCGTCCTGCTAAGACCTATAAAGCTATGTCTCCCGAGGAGAAGAAAGATTTTGATACTGAAAGAAAGTCTTTTTCAATGATTAAAATGTGTCTAACCAAGGATGTTCTTTGGCTTTTCAGAACTCATGAAACAGCCTTTGATTTATGGAAGGCAATTGAAACTCGTTGTGGAGGAAATGATAAGTACAAGGAAGCCAAGCTCGAACTGATTAAGAAACAGTACGATATCTTTGACATCCTTCCTAATGAAGACATGACTTCTTTATTCACTAGGTACTCACGGTTAGTTGGTGAGTTGTTTGAAGGGGGTTATACTTTTCCTTCAATTGAAGTAAATAAGAAGCTACTGGATGTGTTGCCAAGTTCTTGGGATGTTAAAGTTCAATTTTTAAAAGAAAATGAAGAACTTGCAAACATGTCTTTGGATACGTTGATAGGGGATCTTCAAGCTCACGCGATGGAGATTAAGAAGAAAGAAACTAGGTCTGGTGCTGCTGTTCAAAATCCTAGTGTGTATGGTGTTCAGATCAACTCTGGAAAGAATTATGGATCTGGAGTCGCCTTCGTGACAAATACAAATGCTCCATCAACCTCTTCTTCTTCTTCCGATGGGATTCATTCTGTTTTCATGACTGGACCTTCTTCAAATCAACAACAGGTTCAAGTCTCACCTGCTATTCAGGAGCAAGCTGCCATTTACACAGCTTTCTTAAGCTCATACAAGGATTTGGTTACTCAACCGAATCTTACTTTGGAGCTGACTAAGGAAGACTATGCTCAGCTTGATGAAGATGATCTGGAGCAAATGGATCTAACTTGGAATGTGGCAATGATCACCCGAAGAATTCAAAAGTTCTTGCAGAGGACAGGGCGTAAAAGCTTGGAAGGTGATGGAAAGACTGGCTTCGGATTTGACAAGAGTAAGGTCCGATGTTACAATTGTCAAAATTTGGGTCACTTCGCCAGGGAGTGCGAGAAACCCAAAATGCCAGCATCGGGATTCACAACACCTGCTACTCCTCCAAAGGCCAAAGAAATGGAAGTTTCTAAGAAAGGGCCTGCTGATAATGCCCTGATTGCTTTTGAGCCTACAAGTCAAGATTGGACGCCTGTCTCCCAGCATTACCAACAGTGTCTGATGGCTCACATTGTGAATGAGGTACATGATGAACCGTTAAATTGTATTTCATGCATTAAGTTAACTGAATCTCTAAAGGCATATCAGACAGAGACTGCTGAATTGAGGAAAAAGAATGAAAAACTAACCGACTCAAATAATTTTTTAAAAGCTAATGAGAAACTTTATGAAAAACATCTTGAGGCTCATCGGTTAGATACTCAAAAATATAAATCTAAGGTTTTTAGTCAAGAAGATGCCATTAAAAGCTATCTTGTTGAAATTGAGCTGCTAAAGAAAGAACTTACAGATTTAAAAGATGAGTATGAGAATTATAAGAGTAAAATCTTAGGTTCAAATTCCTCAACGGTTGTCTTTAATGAAATTCTTAGCAAGCACGGTACTAAAGGGAAAAAGAATGAGGGATTGGGATACAACTCAGTCCCTCCTTCTACTACTCACTGTCCCCTGCCTGTTAAGGAAGGCTTTGAAGAGATTCCAGTTGATTGGTCAAAGCTTTATGGTATAAAAGCCAAAGATGCTAAAGAGACCAAACATAACAAACTGGCAAAGGAGAAAACCAAGCGGCCAGAGTACCCCTTGCCAACGTTTGTTAAGTCTGTGCATGAATCTCCTGTTAGTGTTAAGGAGAGTGTTGAGTTAAAGAATGAATCTCCTGTTATTATTGAGGAGATTGTTGAGATTGAGGACATTACGGATCAGGAGTATCCTGAGGTTAAGAAGGTTGCTGTTAAACCTGAAAAAGTGATTTCAAAGGTTGAACCTGAAATTAAGGTTCAACCAAATAAGGGAAAAGCCAAGGTTTTAAACTCGAAACAACAAACTTTACAGTCACCTGTAAAGATTTTGCAAAGAAAATTATTAAATGAAAATGTTTCGTATGATAAACCATCAACTTCAACCTCTCAACCAAAACAAGCATCTTCTAAGACGTGTACTCAATGTTCATGTTCTAGAAATGTTTCTCCACCTCCTGTGGTAATTCCTCAGCCTCAACCGTTTGTTGAGACTCGTTCTTGTTTCTACTGCAAGAAACAAGGACATTTAATCCGTGAATGTCCAAAGCTATCAAATCAGCGATATGGGAGAGAGATGCCTAGGACATCTGTTTATAGAAATTCTTTTTCAAAATCTCCACCTAGGCGTCACTCAAACTCTCCCAAGCCTGTTTCGAAACCAAGTAATGTTGAGCAAAAACCTTTGCCAATTCAAAAGCCCAACATTACTTCTAATATCAATTCCGAACCTTCTAAAGTTTGGAAACGAAAAGAGTCTGATGTTGACTCTTTAGTCGTCAACAATAACACATCAGATAAAAATTTTAATTTGTTTAAAGATAAAATCCTATCTGACGTGCTTATTGTTGATGACCACGGTCAACCTAAGTCTGTAAAGGCTTGGGTCATCGTTTCTCACTAATCTCCTTCGTTTGTGTGTTGCAGCAGTCAGAACGTGTTAAAGATAGTGAATGGTATTTGGATAGCGGCTGCTCGCGACATATGACAGGCGATGTATCTCTTCTTGTGGATATTAAACCATACGCAGGAGGATATGTTGCCTTTGCTGGAGATACTGGGGGAACCATTTCTGGAAGAGGAACGTTAACTAACGGCAATGTTAGTTTTGAAAATGTGAACTATGTGGAACAGCTTACGCACAACTTGCTAAGTGTTTCACAGGTCTGTGATAAGGATTATACAACTGCGTTCACAAAGACAGAGTGTGTGATACTGAAGCCTGGGTATGTCATTCCGGAAGAATGGGTGTTACTGAGAGCACCAAGAAAGAATGACACATACATTTTGAACATGAGAACTGTTGAGACCTCGAACGAGTATACGTGTCTCTTGTCTAAGGCTTCTGAAAAGGAATCACTGCTTTGGCACAGACGAATGGGACATATTCATTTCCGAAAAATGAATTTCTTGACCAAAAATGACCTAGTGCTAGGAGTTCCGAAACAGTCATTTGCTTTAAAGGATGACTGTATCTCCTGCCAAAAAGGAAAGCTACGTAAGAAGTCCCATAAGTCTAAGCAGGTGAATTCCATAAATGCTCCATTGGAACTACTGCATATGGATCTTTTCGGTCCAGTTTCTACAAAGAGCATTGGTGGTCGGTTTTACTGCTTGGTAGTTACTGATGACTACTCAAGGTTTTCGTGGGTTTATTTTTTGACCACAAAGGTGGAAACTCCTGAGATTCTGGTGTATTTGTTGGACAAGTTGGCAAATCTGTGCAACTTGAAGGTGAAAAGGATACGAAGCGACAATGGAACTGAATTCAAGAACTCAACTCTCGAATTGTTTTGTGCTACAAGAGGTATTGAGCATCAATTTAGTGCTCCAAGAACTCCACAACAGAATGGAGTTGCAGAAAGAAAGAACAGGACAATCATCGAGACAGCTCGGACTATGTTAGCTGACTCCAAGTTACCAATCATCTTCTGGGCTGAGGCAGTAAATACTGCCTGTTATGTTCTCAACAGAGTACTCACGGTTAAGAAAAAGAACAAAACGTGTTATGAACTTTTCAATAACCGTAAGCCAAATCTGCAGTTCCTAGAACCATTTGGGTGTCCATGTCTGATCATGATAACAAAAGATAAGGTCTCTAAGTTTGGTGATAAAGCTGTTGAAGGGATTTTTCTTGGATATTCAGTCAACTCTCCGAACAAAAGAGTCTTTAACAAATCAACGAATCAGATTGAGGAGCATTTTGAAGTGAAATGTTTAAGGTATACGGAACCTCCTCAAGGAACGGGTCCGAATTGGTTTTTCAACTATGGAAACCTCTTCAACTCTTTCAATATTCCGGAAGAAGATGAAACGGAAGAATTGGTTTCTATACTTCATGAGCTTGATCTTACTCAAGATACACCTGTTAATAATAAATCATCCAACCCAAATCCCAATGCAACACCCGCACCTCCACCGACTAATCCTACACCTCCACAAACTACACCTACACCTTCACCAACACCCACACAACCACCCACACAACCACAAACAACTACCAAATCACCACCATCAACACCATCTCCTACTCCATCATCTTCGGCTGCTCCTTCTAAAACAGTTTATAACTACACAAAGGAGCTTCCATATGATCCAAACATGCCTCCTTTAGAGGAACCTCAAGAAGAAGATGAAATGGAAGAAACAATGGCCTACTCTCACCTGTTTTCTCCTGAAGATGAAGGAGAAGAAGAAGAGTTAGTCATTCCTGAGTCTGCTACTACTACTGAAACTGAGGGAGATTTGAACAATCTGGGTGTGGATCTCGTGCCAGGTGCCATACCAGAAACTCGTATACATAAGGATCACCCCATTGATAATATCATTGGTGATCCTCATGCATCTGTTCAAACGCGACAACAAGCAAAGCAGACTTCAGCTCAGCAACTTTTGGGACTTATTGCACATATCGATTCATGTCATTTGTCTCAAATTGAACCTAAAAAGGTTGATCAAGCCTTAAAAGATCCATCTTGGGTCGAGGCTATGCAGGAGGAACTACAGCAAATAAACAAGATGAATGTTTGGGAAATTGTTCCTCTACCCAAGGGTGCTCACTTGATGGGTACTCGTTGGGTTTTCCGTAACAAAATGGATGATCGTGGGGCAGTTATTCGTAATAAAGCCCGTCTGGTAGTTCAAGGATATAGTCAACTAGAAGGTATTGACTATGATGAAGTTTTCGCTCCTGTCGCTCGTTTGGAGTCAATTCGAATTTTTCTAGCCTATGCTTCATTTAAAGGATTTCGTGTGTATCAACTTGATGTGAAGTGTGCCTTTCTTTATGGAGATGTCGACGCAGTGATTTATGTGTGTCAACCTCCCGGTTTTGAAGACCCAAAGCATCCTAATCATGTTTGCAAACTTAAGAAAGCTTTGTATGGTCTTCATCAATCTCCTCGACTTTGGTATGAGCGACTTGCCAAGTACTTGCTGAAGAATGGTTTTGATAGAGGACAGATTGATAGCACGCTTTTCATCAAACGGGAAGGAGCGGATCTGTTACTTGTGCAGGTCTATGTGGACGACATAATTTTTGGATCAACTAATGATCAGTTGTGCAAGGATTTTGAAAGACTGATGAAATCTGAGTTTGAAATGAGTGCTATGGGAGAACTCACGTTCTTTCTGGGACTACAGGTTGAGCAATCTGACAATGGAATTTATATCCACCAGTCAAAATATGTCACCGACATGTTAAAGCGGTATGAATTGCTCAACAGCAAACACTATGGCACTCCAATTGAAGCAAGACATAATCTTGGACCTAATGAGGACGATGAAGATTGCAAGGAGAAAGACTATCGCTCAATGATAGGCTCTCTCATGTACCTGACTGCCTCAAGACCAGATATAGTGTTTGCTGTTTCTCTCTGCTCACGATTTCAAGCAACTCCGAAGGTGTCTCATATGAAGGCAGTAAAACGCATTTTTGGATATCTCGCTTTTAGGCCATCTCTGGGTCTATGGTATTCAAACGAGAAAAACTTCGAGTTAACTGCCTATTCGGATTCGGATCTTGGTGGCTGCAAGATAGATATGAAGTCAACTACTGGAGGATGTCAGTTCCTTGGATCGCGCTTAGTTTCTTGGCAGTGCAAAAAGCAGACTGCGGTTGCTATTTCCACAGCTGAAGCCGAGTATGTTGCTGCTGCAAGTTGCTGTTCTCAGGTTCTCTGGATTCAGCATCAGCTGCGTGATTACGGGTTCAATCTCTCTATGACTCCTATTTACATTGATAATACAGCTGCTATATCTATAACACACAATCCCGTACATCACTCTAAGACCAAACATATTGAACTTAGGTTCCACTTCATACGGGATTGCTTTGAGAAACACCTTATAGATGTCGTACATATAGAGACCCTTAAGCAGTGTGCGGACCTTTTCACAAAAGCCTTTTTGCGATCACGTTTTATTGAACTGGTCAATCTGATAGGTTTAAGGTTCTTTCAGTCAAAGAAATGATTTGTGACTTGGATTTGTAAGTTTTTAAATTCAATTTAAAAATAAAAAAATAAAAAAAATAAAAAAAATAAAAATTGCAACAGCCACTCTTTATACTCTTTAGTATTAAAGAAAACGCAAGGTTGCTACATTTTTAAAATAGACGTTGAAGTTGTGTCTGTAAACAACTTGGGATATGATAGTACATCGGGTGACATGCACAAAATGGAATTTTAAGGTTTATCTTGGATGTGTCAGTAGGTTTATCTGACACACTTAAAACAGTTTTTATCTAAATTATCTTCATCATACGATGTATTAGTAGGCATGGTACACACCGGTCTCTGAGATATTAAGAAGTCATTTAAATACATGTCTATGATCATGTGGTAAACACCTTGTGATATACGACTCTAAGTCTTAATTCCTTAGCATAGCTTGACATATTTCTATTTTTGGATCGTATATCTGAGATCTTTTGGGGGAGTATGCTGATTGTTTCCTCTGTTGTACGTAAGTGCAGACCTGGTCTCAATTCAGCTTACTCTCAAAACTAAGCAAACGTGAGTCAATGCACTTGCAAAGTCTTAAATTTAAGATACTAAACAAGGTCGCCACAAATTTGGTTTGACTGCGTTTGGTTTTGCTTACACCTGAATCAAGTTATGTTGCTCTGTTGTACGCAAGTACAGACCTGTCACCGCTGGCTTGATTCTTAAAATTGATTCTCTTATATTCTTTCTAGATTTAGAAACTATGTTCATGTCTAAGTTATAGGGGTATATCTATGGTAGGGACCACGGAGAAATATCCATACTAACAATAAAAGGTTAACTCACAGACACGGATGTAACGTGTTTAGGTGGACAACAATACCAATAATCGTTTTGAAATAATTTTTATAACAGGTGTTTTAAATGTGCCACGTAAATTTAAAGTGGACAAATATACTGATGATCGAAATAACACTTACTATTCCTAATAAATACATGTTATTCCGATATGATCCCTAATCAGACAACTCAACTCCGTCACCAAAAATAGAGTGTTAGTAATTTTATTTTGTTAATTTTTTACTTTTTGTAAAATTAAAGAAAATACCAAAAAGATTTTTTAGTTTTATGCTTTATTTTTATTCTAAGTTATTTTTCCCAAGTCACGAGTTATTTGGAAATTATTTGCTAAAATAACGAGTTAACGGTTTTTGAAACATTCGAAATTGAATCAAAACTGCTCTATGCGACGTCCCACTCTACGTCGCCTGCGACGTCCCAGTCTACGTCGCATGCAGGGTTAGACTATATATAGTCTCAACTGCGACGTAACATGTCACACTATTCACTATTCACGTGCGACGTAGCCTGCGACGTACCATTGGCGATTTGCGACGTATCAATTTTCGAGTATTTTTCGTGATTTGTAGCCGTTTTCATTCCGATTCACTTACGTAGTTTTGATCTACTCGTTATTCCGCACACTTAGGTACCGATTTTACCATTTTTCACCGTGTATATTATGTTTAATTGCTATGTATGTATTACGGGTTAAAAGGGTTTCGGTTTTGGGATAAATTAGATGGTCTATCGTGTAAATTACTGGTTATAAATTATGTTTTCGTGATCACCATCGTTAGCCGCACCTTGTAGTGCGTTTGATTTTGAAAACCCCTAAATTCGAGGGTTAGGGTTTCTGGGTTGGGAACGCCTGTTCGTCAGTGCGACGTACGCTGCGACGTCGTGGCCTACGTCGCTTTAATTAATTATTATTAATTTCCTACGTCGCCCTTCCCTACGTCGCTTTTACTGCGACGTCCGATGCGACGTACCACTCTACGTCGCTATTTTAAATAAAGTGATTAAATTCACAATAAATTGCAAAATGCGACGTCCCTCTTGACGTCGCTCGAATTTTATGCGACGTCCGGCCTTACGTCGCTTTTCAATTTATTTTGATTTTTGGCGACGTACAGTTCTACGTCGCTCTGTGTTATTGCGACGTCAGTGGCTACGTCGCTAGTTCCAGGAAGTTTGTAAAAATGTAACATTATTTTTCTAATCTTTTTCGAGTTGCAATCTGTTTCTGTTCTTGCAGATATGGCTTTGATTTTCGAAGCTCGTCACAATACGGCTGCTTACCTTACTGACACTTCTGATAAAGCTGCACCGTATCGTCAGATGATCGCGTTTTTGAGACGTTCAAGGGTATTCCACGCCATTTCCGATAACACTATGGCGTTTGGAAATCTGATCAACCCTTTTTGGAGAAATGCGACTGTTGTTACTGATAACGACGTTAGACGATTGGTCTCTACCGTTCTGGGTACGGAGATCACTATTACAGAACAGAGTATTCGGGAACTTTTACAGCTGAATGATCAACCGGATATGCCTGTCGGTTTTGATCATATTTTCGTTACCGGAGCTATGCAACGGATAGGATATCCCGGGATTCCCTCTGATCAGTATAGAAAAGCGAATCTCACACGCGTCTGGAGATATTTGATGCATGTGATCATTGTTTGCTTGGGGAATCGGAAAGGTGGAACGGATGGGATGAGCCGAAGTCTGGCTTCTGCTATGTTAGCGTTAGTATACAACAAGCCGTTCAACTTCTCGGGATTTATCTTCAAGGCTATGGTTGATAATGCGAATGCCGGGGATCAGAAATGGATTTTATATCCAAGATTTGTACAGTTGCACATCAATCGTCATCATCCGGATCTTCAGGCACAGGGTGATATCGATCAGCCGCTAAAGATTTCACCGATGATGAGTCGGATTTTCACTATTTGTGCAGGGTATGAGAAAGGGGTCGAGGCACCAAGGGATGTTCCCTTATTCGGTGCTATTGTGGATGAAAATTATGTACCACCCCCAGATCCTCAGTATATGGATATTCCAGCACCACAGCAACCGCAGCAACCGCTTATGAATGTTCCTGTTCAGGCTGCAGGGGAGCATGTGGATGCTATTTTGGACAACATCGAGCAGTTTGGCCACGTTGACTCAGACAATCCAGCATCTCACGACACGGTCGAGAGTTCTGATTCTGAAGAACCGGCCAATGTAGGTCCTCAGGATGGGGGTCCGACGCCTGAGCATTCGGATGGTACTGTTCCGCATCCCTCTGAGATGGAACGTATCAGGTTATCCGATTCATTCAGATATTTGAGAATTCAGCGTCGGATTAGGGCAGGACGCAAGTATGTACCTCCAAGGGATACTGGGAAACGTACACGAGACGGTGATGATTCTGCTGATGAAACTTATCGTCCTCGTCGTCGTGTTCGTCGCTCTTCGTCAACACGAGCTCCAGTCAATCCACAGCAGCAAGCTGATTTTGAGATTCAACCGACTCCAGCTTTCATGCAAAAGATAATGGAAGATATGCAGCAGATGAAGCAAAAGCTGGAGGCTCAAGACGAAAAGATTGCTGAACAAGCTGCGTTGATCGAGGTTCAGTCTAAGGAGCTTGAGGATACGAAGCTTAGGGTTAATGTTTTGGAAGGCAGGTTTCTTGCCTCGGGGGAGTATGGGTCTGGGATACCCACTTTAGAGTCAAGTGAACATGCGTCTGTAAATCCCAACCCTGTAATTGAAAATGTTAATGAAAATATTTCACATTTGGATTATTTTTGTGTTGATGATATTCCAGGGCAACCGAGACCGCTGGCTGTTGACTACTCATTTGCTGATTTATCGTTTATTCAGAGAATGGCCAGTGGAGTTGGATCTGAGGAAGAAACAGAGAATGTGTTTGAGATGAATGAGGATGTTTCGATTGAAGAGGAACAGTTGAATGCAGATGAAACATATGATGATGCACAATCTGGGGAAGCTTACGATGGTGCACCAATTATAGAATCTGATTCAAGTGAAGACGAGAGTCTTGATAAAGCTCAACATGGAGAATCAAGTTCTGCTGCAACTCCAGCTCCAGAGACACAGGCACCGGACTCAGCAGCGAAGAAATTAACTGCTGAAGAAAAAAGAGAGAGAAACAAGAAATGGTGGCCTAAGGGACGAAATCCAGTCCCTATTCCAGTTAAATGTCAAGTGTACCGGGTTAGTCGAAATTATACCGGAGTTATTAAAAGCTGGAAGTGTCAGAGGAATCTTTTTATGATTAAGAGAGAAGATGGAGTTCAGTACTTCAGAATGCGTTTTGATAGATTGAGCACGTTGCCAGAAGGAGAGATTAATCGATTAGCTCAGCTTAAATTGATTAATCCGTTCGAAAATGATTATGCTGAGTTCATTCAGAGAAATTTACGTCGGGAAGTGTTATCGAAGACATATTCTAAATTGAAACCGACGTTGGGAACTCGGTATACGTGGAAAAAGAAGATTGATCCAGTCACCAGGAAGCCTATGGTTAAAGTTCACTATTCGCCTGCTAAATGTTTGACTGAGATACCTCTGGAATCAGTTCCTTATTATTTTCTGAGAAGACTTGTAAAATGGGAACTTGATCCACAGACTGGTGAAGCGGTTATTACTTTCGTTCCAGATTCTGAACCGTGGCCAGAAGTTGGAGGTATATGGAATTTGAAGCAAGCAACGTTTAGACTGTATGATCCGATGAGTTTGATTAATTTTCATGAAAAAGATTTAAGAAAACTCTATGATAATCGGATTCGTGTTGGTCAGAAGAATGAATTCAACAGACGTTTAGCACAGCAGTTTTACAATGTTGTTACTGTTTGCGTAGCTAATGGAATTCATGCCGAGGGCCAGTTTCCTGCGGGCTGGGTTTAATGAAGATTTTTGAAGACCAAGCTGAAGACACGGGGGAGTTTGTTGGTACATGTTTAGTGTCTGTCAGTTAGTCTAGCTCGTAGTTTGTATTTAGATTTGTGTTTCCTGACTCCTGCGACGTAGCGCGTAACGTCGCAGGTGCGACGTCAGGTTTTGGGCCTGCGACGTAGCCAACGTCGCGTGGGCTTGGGCCTGCGACGTAGCGTGCGACGTCGCAGGTGCCAGTTTTGTATTTAAACGTTTTGTGTTTTCTGTTTTAGGGTTGACGAAACCCTAAACGCAATTAGTCGAAATCTCTGTAATCTGACCGATTATAATACAATATAATACGTTTCGTTTGATATTCATTGCGTATTGATTGTTCGTGTGTTTAGTGTATAACTTAATCGTTGATTCCGCAAACGATTGAGTGACTCGGTTCGTACTAGATCCAAGGTTAGGGACAAACATTTAGTCCAATCCACCTCATCACACCTCTCACAGATAGAATTCCAAACAGCAGAAACCGAAAACTCCTTAGAAACACCAGTGATGTCACGCCAAACAAAGACATCTAGCCGATTATCATATATAGATGGACAAGGAATCAGATTTAGCCATTCCCATCTCCAAACACCATCAATGATCAAATCAGAAACCTTGTCTTTTAAAGTAAAACCTGCTCGAGTAATTCTCCGTGGGGATAAATGATTCATAATAGGGCTGATCGAGCACCAATTATCAAACCATATATTAACCATATTACCATTCCCAATAGTAGCCCAGAAAAAATGCCTTACAATGTCACGAATCTGAAGTAGCTTCCTCCATCCCCAACTAATACCAGCCCGTATCGGAACATCCCAAAAACTTCTTCCCTTCAATTTATACGAATGGATCCATTTGACCCATAACGATTCCCTACACATAAGAATACTCCAAATATGAAAGACCATAAGAGCAGTATTAAACGATTCCATATGACGGATACCTAAACCACCTTCAGATTTGGGAAGACAAACCGAATCCCAAGCTACTTTAGCCTTTCCGCGCTTCATATCCCCTTGGCACCACAAAAACCCCCGCAAAAGTTGTTCAATTTCATTGATAACCCGACTAGGCAATATAAAAACTGAAGCCCAATAAACATGCATAGAAGATAGGACCGAAATAATTAGCTGCAAATGACCAGCAAAAGATACCGTTTTGTTCTTCCAATCCCTAATTCGGTTTCTAACTTTCTCCACCAGCTCCTTACAATCCTTATATAAAAGATTAGACGAAATGAGCGGAACACCAAGATACTTTACCGGAAGTTTTCCTTCCTCAAAAGGCATCAAAGTCAAAATAGCCAGCTTAACATGTGGAAGCACATTACAAAAATAAGCCGTGCTCTTTGGAATGCTTGGATTTAGACCCGACATATCTTTAAAAGCATTTAAACCTTCCATAAGAACATTAGACGATGGGACATCCCCTCGAGGAAATAGAAAAAGATCATCTGCAAAGCATAAGTTGATTATACTTTGCTCCTCACACTGATGATGGAAAGAAAAATCAGCCACCTCTTGTGCCTTCCACTGCAAGATAAGAGTAAGCACTTCCATGACAAGAGTGAACATGTAGGGAGATAACGGATCACCTTGGCGAAGCCCTCTTTTCCCCATGAAAAACCCATGAATATTTCCATTAACACTAATAGAAAATGATGTACTGGATACACACGACATGATCCTGGACACCATAATAGGATGGAAACCAAACCCCACAAGCACAGTTTCTAAAAATCTCCAATCAACTGTATCATAGGCCTTTTGAATATCAACTTTGAACGCACATCTAGGGGGACCATGATGACTATGATACTTATGCATAAGCTCTTGGGTAAGAAGAATATTATCAGAAATCTTTCTCCCAGGAACAAAAGCAGATTGATTGATACTAACAATACTTCCCAAACCACCTTTGATGCGATTAGACAACAACTTACTAATGCATTTATATATAACATTACAGCATGAAATCGGCCTATAATCATTCACATGTGCAGGAGTTAATACCTTAGGCACCAATGCAATGATCGTATGGTTAATCTCACGAAGCAACTTCCCATTAACAAAGAAATCCCGAACCGCAGCAAAAACATCCATACCCCACCCACAATATCCCACGTTTTCTTGAATAACATAGAAGTATAACCATCCGGACCAGGAGATATATCATCCCCTATAGAGAACATAGCCTGTTTCACTTCATCATAAGTAACTTCACGAATCATAAACTCTGCTACATTCGGAACCAAACGGTTAGAGAACATACCCATATCTGGAACACGAGAAATAGTGCCCTCAACACCAAGAAACTTCTTATAATGATCAACAAAAACCTCCGGGACCTGATCTCCTTCAAATTCAGCCCCCATGAGGTCCCTAATACATGAAATCCTGCTTCTATGTTTCCTGCCCTTAACATAATTATGAAAATATGCTGAATTAGAATCACCAACACGAAGCCATTCTACCTTTGCTTTTTGTTTAAGGAACCGTTCTTCATCCAACAACGCCTCTTGAAATGCACTTAAATAACATGCGTGTTCGTCCCTTAACACTTGATTAAACGGATCCTTATCCACATCAATTTGGACCTCATCAAGCTCCTTTCGCAAATTAACCACTTTATTGTGTACATTACCTTGGTTAAATAACAGCTTACGTAGAGGCCTTTTAAGACATTTAAGTCTTTTAACCACTTTAAACATATTATGCCCGACAACATCTTGTAACCAAACACTTTTAACTAAGTCTACAAACCCGTCTTTAGTAACCAGAAAGTTCGCAAACCGGAACGGGCCAGCCTTCAACTGAGAGATCTTCGGCATCTTTAAAACACATGGAGAGTGGTCCGAAATACGATACGGCTGAAACATAGCATAGGAACCCTGAAACTCATCAATAAACTCCGCATTACACATCACCCGATCAATCTTCTTCAAGACTCCAGCTTTACCTTTCGGTTTTTGATTCCAAGTAAAGTGAATTCCTGTACTATTAACATCCGACAATTCCAAATTTTCCACACAATCTTTGAACTCATTCATAGCAATGTCAGGAGGAACCCCAGAATAATGATCCTCTATATTAAGAGCCACATTAAAATCACTAAGAATAACCCATGGTTTTCCCCGAATAAACAACTTGTGTTGTTTAAGATTATGCCATAACTGTCTACGACAAATGTAACGATTATCAGCATAAACAAATGAACAAAAAAATGCCTTCTTATCTGATTTTACCACCACTTGAGTGTGCACAACCTGATCAGACGCATCTATGACCATCACATCCACTATATCAGGATTCCACCCCAATATAATACGAGAGCCTTTGTTACAAAGGTGCCCATTATAGGTCCATTCCCACCTACAAAAGACCTCCTTACAAACATCATGCAACCTAGAAACATCCACATGAGATTCAAGAATACCACAGACACTCAGATTATTTTCATTCATGACTTGCCGAACCTCAGTTTGCTTAGGGGTGCGGTTCATACCCCTAATATTCCAAAAAGCAAGACTAAACATTATCACCATTTAAACCGGGAGTGCTTGCCCCCTCAGAATCAATGTTCACATGACCAACATTAGCAACAAAATCAGCCGTCTCATCATAAACATTTTCAACCTCATCATCCGACTCGTCCATTAACTGATCTTTCCCTCTACTTTGCTGATGTTGACCAACATTTTCAGCCACGGCTTTAGAGCTTTGCCCCACATCTTTTACCACATCTTCAAGAACCCCAAATCTGTTGCCCAAAAGCACAGGATCCTTATTCACAACCTTTGGAGGATTAACAATGGTTTTAGCCCTATACACAAACTTAGGTTTCTGCTTTGGCAAATTAAACCCATCAAACGACTTCCCTGGCTGTTTAACCACTTTACGTGGGTTAACAAAACCCGAATTACCCGGCACTTGTCCTTCATTCAAATGAGTTTGTCTGGGGCACTCACTATCTTTATGACCAAACGTTTTGCACTTGCTACACCTTGGAGGCCTCCATTCATATTCAACCCTCACTGTATAAATGTTCTTCCCCGTACCATCTAGTTTAGGAATACCCACCGAAACAGTCTCCTTTAGCTCCACGTTTGAATCAACTTCAACCATTGCACGAGCAAAGCTAGGACGACCCCAAGATTCCATACACATAGTACTAGTATAGGAATCCAACATAAGCGGTTGTCCCACTTTAGTAGCAATACCACTTAACCCGACTTCATTAAATGCAAGAAGAGGAACATTATGGAGCTTAATCCATACTGGAACTTTAGTTAGATCTTCTTTAGCCAAGTTATCATCTGTAGACCATTTTTTCAGAATAATAGGAACTAATCTGATCATCCATGGTCCCCCTTCTATAACCACAGTCATGGCTTGTTCCGTAGCAAATTTAAAGAAGAAGAACCCATTGGAATTCATCATAACCTTTTCTATTCCATATTTCCTCCAAACATTCATCACATAGTTCTGAACAACTGGAAACGGAAGCCGTTTACCCACAAAATAACCATATAACGTGTTCATGTATTTCTTACTTGCCTCCATGACCGTATCCATTGGGATATCAACATCCACATCCGACTCATGCTTAGCATCCAGATTTAAAGCAAAAAAATTAACCTTTCTTTTCAAACTAGTGCCCGTAGCTTGAGCATAAGACTTCAAACTCATAGAAGTAGGACTCGGTTGTGAAACAGGAACAGTAGCAGCCTCCAAACGATCCAGACCACGGATATCAGGGATTTTACTTTGATCATTAGACCCAACCTGATTATCCATGCGTCCACCTTGAATTGGATCTCCAAACACCGTAGCCCCAAGATCATCATGCCGCACTTCCTGCTCATAATGTATTCCAGAACCGTGTTCCTTAACATCTAGATTACCACTCTCTTCATTCAAAGATACATCCGTATACAGCTTAGGATAATCAGGATTAACCTCTACATTCAGACCTAACGGATTCAAAGCAGGGATTTTACTATGGATGGACTCCACAACCTGCTCACCCCCATCAATCGAAGTAGGGTTTTCCCTTGGTAAACGAACAGAATCTGGAACAGAATCAGACGTGATAGGGTTACCATCTCCACCCAATTTCGAATGCGGATCCCGAAGCCTATCAAATCTCGCACCAATTTTAGCAAGTAACGAATCAATAGGCTCTGATCCAGACTGACTACCCACATTACAATCATGCTTGGTACCCAAGTTTTGCACAGATTCATGCAAAACCCTAGCCTCACCACTTGAGTTTTCATCAAAAGTCTGCATACTAGGGTTAGATACCCTAGCCGCATCACCCCCTTTATGCTGCGAATAAGGGTTTAAACACTTATCAGAATGACTACCCCCAATCGTTTTTGGCCCATGATCGGAATCTGAAGAAGCCGACGAACCAGAACCAGAGCCAGAATTAAGCGAAGTCTTCTTCTTCTTTTTCTTATTTGCCGAACTCGTCATCTACTCTAGAAACAGAAAACAAAACCCTAAAAAAACCACAGGAATGTAATAATATGGAGATTAAGACACGAGTAACACAACTAACAGATTAAACTTTCATAACATGAACACATGAATCCACGAACTCACATAAAGAAAAAACCTCTAGTTTTTTCTCTCTAATTGGCGATTTTCAAGAAACCATAGAATTCTATTTTTGCAAGATGAATCCATAATTCTGCACATTAATTCTTCATACGCTTACTGATTGGGTCCATCTTTGATTTATTCCTTGGATTAATTCATTGTTTGGATTGATTGGTAATCGGCCTTGTTAGGGTTTTGTTGCCGTTTTTTAGGGTTTTATCACAATTGTTACAGGTTTCTGATTTCGCTATCATTACTATTGATTGGATTTGAATCTTGATCATTATTCTTTATCTCCAAATCAAAAACGATTTTACGCTCAATTTATACCCTAGTTTGTATTAGGGTTTCATATTTTCGTTTTTGATCTGATCTACACTAAATATACGAATTTTAGGGTTAAGCTTGCGGAACAAGTTCTTGTGTTCTTGATTCTTGCGGCACAATCATTCTGGATTAGGGCGATATTTGTTACCTGTTTGGATTATACTTGCGGCACACTATTTCAGGTTTCAAATCATTATTATTCTGATTGTTGGTTTCTTGGTGAGCACGTCTTGGGATCTTGGTAGATTTCTATTTGTGGCTATCGATTCCTGTATGTAAGGGATGGAAAGAGGGTTTCTAAGTCCGGGGAGAGGGGTGAAAGAGAAGAAAGATGGTGTTGGTAACAAACAGCCTATGCCGAAACCGATTTTGAAAAAATCGAAGGCTGTGAATACTAACGAGGATAAGGTAGATGATTTAACAAACAAGGGAAGTAATCCGTGTTCAACAGGTTTCGACGCATCAAAGCTGAATGTTGATGAATTGGAAGCTCTTAAAAAATCAAAGGGGCAGAAACAGACTACGAAAGACATGAAATCTAGTGGTTCTAATGTTGGAACAAATCAGCCCGCAACTGAGCAAAAAGCATCTTACTCGAGTATTCTGAACGCGGGTCTTCAAAAAAGCAAGGTTAACTTTCGTTCCTTGCAATCTGTTGTGTCTATCGATGGTGCTGATACTGTTATTCCGATTTCTTCGGTTCAAGAAGTTAATAGCAGATTTCAGAATACATTGTTTGGTTATTTCATGGGTAAGAGGATCGCGTTCCCGGTTGTGGAAAATTATGTGCGTAATGCTTGGTCGAAGTTTGGATTTCAAAAGGTCATGATGAATGCTTCAGGAATTTTCTTCTTTAAGTTTTCATCATCAGAAGGTATGGAGAATGTGTTAGCTAATGGTCCTTGGACAATTCGAACTGTCCCAATCATTCTTAACAAATGGGCACCGAGTGTTAGTGTTACGAAAGAAGATCTTACTAGAGTGCCTATCTGGGTTAAGCTTCACGATGTACCTATGGTTGCTTATACAGGTGATGGGTTAAGTATGATTGCTTCAACCCTAGGTAATCCAATGATGCTAGATTCATACACAAGCTCTATGTGTGTGGAATCATGGGGAAGGAATAGCTATGCTCGAGCCCTAGTTGAAATTGATTCTGTTAAGGAATTCACAGAGAAAATTGTTGTTGCTATCCCCACGTTGGATGGAAAGGGTTATACTATGGAGACAATTCGGGTTGAATATGAGTGGAAGCCGCCTAGATGTGATGAGTGCAAAATATTTGGGCATTCTAATGATCAGTGTCCTAAGCAAGCATCAAAGCAAAATATGAAGTCTAAAGATGATGGGTTCGTTGATGTCATTAGAAAGGGTGGAAATGGAAACAAAGTGGGACTGAATACATGGAAGACTCAAGGAGTATCTTTAGGTAAGCAAAAATCTAAATTTGTGTATCGTCCTAAGGTGGCTGCTAATAAAGAAAAATCAAAGCAAAAGGAGGATACACATGTTAGTACTTCTAACCCATTTTCGGTGTTAAGTGGGTCTGATTCTAAAGTGGACAATGTGATTCGGGAAGTTGAGACGTCCAAGAGTGATGAAAAGGCTGTGCATGGAAGTAAGTTAAATGTTTTTAAAGCTGCACAGGCTGGTTGTAGTAACAAGGTTAATGTGGATAAAACTTTGGAAGATTCGGAAAGTGATGTTGAAGAGGTCTTTAATGAGACCTCCTATTATATGGCGTCTGGATTGGGATCTGGAAGTGGTGGTGGTGGTGGTACTAGTAATCTGGAATACTATGATGATGATGATGTTTATGATGACTATGGTGATCAAGTATACGATTTGACTGAAGAACAAGAGGAGTTTTGCAAGGCTTTTGATATAAACCTTACTGGGAAGATTAGGAAAAAATAATTTGTTTTTGTTGTGGTTGATTCAATTATCTGGTTGTCTTATGGTTTTATTTTGGTTTTCATTTGACTCTTGTATTGGGTCAAATGTAGGTAGAGGTTGTGCCCTATTTATGTAGGCTGTGATATGAGATTCACTCATATCCTTTGTACTTAATCGTTTTTGGAGTAATATATTTACCGGGTAAATTTTACCCTTTACCAAAAAAAAAAAAAAACCCTTAAACTTTACACAAAACAAGAATTTATACCCAAACTGCTGGACTCAGCGACACAAGCCTTTGTGTCACAGGCCCAGACCCTTGCGACATAGCCTATGTCGCAAGCCCAACAGACAATGTCGCTGGTGCGACATTGAGGATAATGTCGCATAACACAGAAACTCAATTTCTATTACAAACTAGGCTACGACCAACTGACAGACACACTAATATGGACTAACAAACTTGTAACACCCCCAAATTTGATGATTTACGGAAGCTTGATTTGGGTGTTACTAATCAATAACAAAGCACAAAGATAAATAGCAAACGACTCTATATGCGTCGTTTTAACAAAATATATTGATAACTGAAATGTTTACAACGTTTAAAGCTTTACATAGCTCGAGTTAAATAAAATGAGATTTCAGTACATAAGTACTTATACAAAATATACTAATGCAAGAAAATCTCAATCGTCTGTATGCTGACTCGAGCTAAATACTGAAGCAGAAACATCCTACTGCTGGGTACCTGCGATATATGCTAAAAGGTCAGCTATAAAGCTGGTGAGCTCACAGGTTTGAAATCAAGTAATATTGTATGAACCGCAAGATTTAAATAATGAATTGCATCCAGCAATTAAATGATAATCATCGTGTATACAGCCATGAGCACATAGTTGAGCTTAACTCGAGGGCCGGGTCCCCTATAGAGAATTCCGGGCTAGGTGCCTTCACGAATGCCTAATCAACATTCGTCTTCCCAAATATTAGTACGTCCGTTTACCCGGTTAGTGCTTGCTAACCCGAACGAGGAGGGTCAATCCTATATGGTACCATATACTAATATTCACGCTACAACGTATTAACAACTATGCTGACGGAGGACTTTTAAATGATTAGTTTCGAAAAACTCATGTAGTATATGAAATGTTTGTACTTGCGTTCACATGTTAAAAGTTTGAGCAGTATATCACACCCCTGAGCAAAACAGTAAAAAGAGGGGCTATGAGACTCACCTGAGTCTGAGTGCGTTTAAACAAACGTAAGTTGATTAGCCGAGTATGAAGTCCAAAGACTTGTAACCTGAGGGTGTCCACGACACGCGATGGTTATAATCATGATTGGGTATCTCAACAGATCACCCTTGTAGTTGTTCGTTCAACTATAATGTCCAAATTTCCACTATTTGGTTGATAAGTTTAAGTATTTGAAAAGTGTACGGCCCGTTGGTGACGGATTTGTAATAATAATATCAACTATTATTATTTTGATTTCGTGTCGTTTTACTTGAAAAAAATGTGTTTTAGAAGCCGTTACGGAATCTAAGTACGGGGGTCCAAGGGGCGGCAGCCCCTGGCGGGGTCCAAGGGGCAGAGCCCCTGGCTGGGGTCGAGCTGCCAGGTCAGCTTGGAAAATTTTTATTTCTACTATATTGCTTTGACGAAAAACGCATCTGGATCTGAATTTGGGTAAAATCGAGTGATAAATTTCGAGTCTCGACACTTAGTAAAAATCTGTGTTTTTGAGGTTCTGGTTTGTGCGACGTTGGGTGCGACGTCGCAGGTAGGATTGCGACGTTGAGCATGACGTCGCTAAAGGCGACATTTCGCAATTTAATGCGACGTAGGGTGCTGCGTCGCTAATGCGACGTAGGTGATTTCTGCGACGTAGGGGCTTGCGTCGCTAAGTGCGACGTGGCGAGGTATTGGCGACGTTAAGGCTGACGTCGCTATATGCGACGTCGCAATTTAATGCGACGTTGTGACTGACGTCGCACTATGCGACGTCACGAGGGGTTTTGCGACGTAGAAGCTGACGTCGCATAATTTCTGGGCCAACTGCGACGTAGCGGTCTGTTGGCCGAAAAATGTGTCGAAAACGAGTTTTTCGGTTTCCGTTCGGTCCAAAACTTTTACCCAACCCTTATAGGGACATTATAAGTTGTTACAAACTACTAACAAGTGAAAACATTTAAAAACGAGAGATTTCGGGATTTGTCGGAAACTTACAAAGTGTCGGATGAGAAATCCGAAAAGATAGGATGATAGATCGTGTCGCGGTGGTCGTGAATTTCTAAAAATCTTGAAGATCCGAAGTCGTTTGGTACGTTTATCTTGCGATTTTGTGAAGTTTTTGGTGATGGTGGTGGTTGGTGAGAAAGAGAGAAAAAGGAGAGTGAGAGAGAGAAAGAAAAGAAATAAATGAAAGAAAGAAGGTGGGATTGGGAGGTTAAGCTCCCAATTTCGCCCCGCGTTTCCGCTCCGTGCGGTGTTCGTTTGCTCCGTCGTTTAAACGTTAATTAATTATTTTTCATATTAATTGGTACATTTTAAATACAAATTATTACGCGATATTTTATTTAATTATTTTACAAATAAGTTTACATTTGAGTTATAAAGGTAAGTTGGTTTATTTAGTTTGCGCGTTTTACATTTTAAATTGTGTAACTTTCTGATTGTACGATACGAATAAATACGAAATATTATTATAATAATATTTTTGACATAACAACGTTATTTAATAAAATTTGTCACCAACGTCCATATAAAATTGAATCGAAATACATTCGATTTAAATTGCGTACGATTTAATCAAACCGCATATTCGTATATATTCAACAATATATATATAATTCGATACATTAATCAGCCTAACCAGGAACTAATTACATGTATTAACATTCGATTAGGCACTAATCTCTAGTCCTAATTTGGCGGGTGTTACATTCTCCCCCTGTTAGAAGAATTTCGTCCCGAAATTTAGCTCAAAGTCGTGTTTGATGTGGAATCAGTGAAAAGTTGAGGATATTTGAGTCGCATTTGGTCTACCCGTTCCCAGGTGAATTCCGGACCACGCCGCGAATTCCATCTGACCTTGACGATGGGAATACGACTTTGTTTTAGTTGTTTGACCTCACGGTCCATAATTTCAGCGGGTTCCTCAACGAAGTGAAGTTTATCGTCAACACGAATTTCATCTAATGGAATGATAAGTGTCTCATCAGACAGACACTTCTTCAGATTTGAAATATGAAAAGTAGGGTGCACGCTGCTGAGTTCGGATGGCAGCTGCAATCGATAAGCTACGGGGCCAATCCGTTCGAGGATCTCAAAAGGTCCGATGTACCGGGGATTCAACTTCCCGCGTTTGCCAAAACGGATGACGCCTTTCCAAGGCGATACTTTTAAGAGTACTCGATCCCCAACTTGGAACTCGAGTGGTTTGCGTCTCACGTCAGCATAACTTTTCTGACGATCACGTGCGGCCTTGAGTCTGTTTTGGATTTCCACAATTTTCTCAGTGGTGGCGTGAATGAGTTCAGGACCGGTGAGTTGACTATCTCCCACTTCAGTCCAACAGATCGGTGATCAGCACTTACGACCGTACAGTGCCTCAAAGGGTGCAGCCTTAATGCTGGCGTGATAACTGTTATTGTACGAAAATTCGCACAACGGTAGATGTTTTTCCCAGTTTGCACCGAAATCAACTACGCAGGCTCGTAGCATGTCTTCCAGTGTTTGAATGGTTCGTTCACTTTGGCCATCGGTTTGAGGATGATACGCGGTACTCATATCGAGACGGGTACCCAAAGCTTTTTGAAGTGATTGCCAAAATTGAGAGGTGAAACGGGCATCCCTATCGGAGATGATCGAGATTGGAACACCGTGATGAGAAATGATTTCCTTGATGTAGATTTGTGTGAGGCGTTCCATTTTATCGTTTTCTTTGATTGCCAGAAAATGAGCAGATTTGGTGAGACGATCGACGATCACCCAAATGGTATCGCAACCGCTCGACGACTTGGGTAGTTTGGTTATGAAATCCATGGCAATTTGTTCCCATTTCCATTCAGGGATTTCAGGTTGCTGGAGTAAACCAGGAGGTTTCTGATGTTCTGTTTTGACTTTCGAGCAAGTAAGACACTTGCTGACATAAGTGGCGATTTCGGCTTTCATGTTTGGCCACCAATAGAATTCCTTGATGCCGTGGTACATCTTATCGGATCCGGGATGAATAGAATATTTAGACTTGTGAGCCTCGTCCATCACCAAGTCTCTTAGGTCCCCAAAACTGGGCAACCAGATTCGGTTTGAGAAGTACCTAATCCCGTTAGGTTTGATTTCAAATTGTTTGTCAATGCCCCGCAAGGCTTCATTTTTGATGTTTTCAGCTTTCAGGGCTTCGATCTGAGCTGTATGAATTTGAATGGTAAGATCGTTATGAATGGTCATACTGAGGGCTCGGACTCGAAGTGGTTTAGGTCGTTCCTTTCGACTGAGGGCATCGGCTACAACATTAGCCTTCCCTGGATGGTACTTGATCTCACAATCGTAATCGGTAAGCAACTTGACCCATCGACGTTGCCTCATATTGAGATCCTTCTGATCGAAGATATGTTGGAGACTTTTATGATCGGTAAAGATAGTGCACTTAGTGCCGTAGAGGTAATGTCTCCAGATTTTGAGAGCAAAAACGACAGCTCCAAGCTCGAGATCATGAGTGGTGTAGTTCTTTTCGTGAATTTTTAGCTGTCGTGAGGCATAAGCAATGACCTTGTCTCGTTGCATCAGCACGCAACCAAGACCTTGGTGAGAAGCATCGCAGTATACCACGAAGTCATCGGTGCCTTTGGGTAGTGAAAGAATTGGAGCACTGCAAAGCTTTTGTTTCAGAAGTTGGAACGCTGACTCTTGTTTCTCGGTCCAATCGAACCTTTTGTCCTTCTGAGTCAGTACCGTGAGTGATTGAGCTATTTTGGAGAAGTTTTCGATAAATCGTCGATAATACCCAGCAAGACCCAAAAATTGTCGTACTTCAGTTGCAGAGGTGGGTGCTTGCCAGTCTTTGATAGCCTCGATTTTTGATGGGTCCACGTGAATTCCCTGACTGTCGATCACGTGACCAAGAAATTGAACGGTTTGGATCCAGAACTCACACTTAGAGAATTTAGCATAAAGCTCCTCGTGTCTAAGTAGTTCAAGGATGGTTCTGAGGTGTTGCGCATGTTCTTGCTCGTTGCGCGAGTAAATGAGTATGTCATCGATAAAGACAATGACAAACTTATCGAGGTAAGGTTTGCACACCCGGTTCATGAGGTCCATGAATACAGCCGGTGCGTTGGTTAGACCAAAGGGCATCACTTGGAACTCGTAGTGCCCGTAACGAGTTCTGAAAGCAGTTTCTGGAATATCGGTGTCGCGAACTCGTAACTGATGATAACCTGATCGCAGGTCGATTTTTGAGTAGAAACTTGAACCCTGAAGTTGGTCGAATAGATCATCAATGCGAGGAAGTGGATAACGGTTCTTGACGGTCAATTTATTCAACTCTCGATAGTCGATGCACATTCGGAAGGAACCGTCCTTCTTTTTGACAAATAAGACCGGAGCTCCCCAAGGTGAAGAACTCGGTCTAATGAATCCTCGATCCAGCAGTTCCTGTAACTGAGAGGACAACTCCTGAAGTTCGGATGGGGCTAAACGGTATGGTGCGCGGGCCACCGGTGCGGCACCCGGCACGAGATCGATTGAGAACTCAACTTGTCTAGACGGAGGTAGACCAGGTAGTTCTTCCGGAAAGACTTCGGGAAAGTCTCTAACAATCGGCACATCCTCAAGTCGTTTCTCCTCCGACTTCTTCTCGGTGATGTGTGCGAGTATGGCAGGGTAACCCTTTCTCAGAAATTTTTGGGTTTTTAAGCAGGAGATTATATTGAGTCCCGTCCCACCGGTCTCCCCCTGTATGATCAAGGTTCCACCGACGGCGAGTGGGATACGGACGATCTTATCGTGACAAATGATTTCAGCTCGATGTTTGGACAACCAGTCCATTCCAATAATGACGTCGAAACTTCCGATTTCAATGGGTATAAGGTCGATCGAAAAGATTTCGTCAGCTAGGTTTAAAGTGCAATTAGGTATCACACTGGTGGTTTCTACAAGTTTTCCATTGGCTAGCTCTACAGTGTACTTAACATCTAAGGCAACAGGAGTGATGTCAAGTAATGGGCAAAAATCATCGGAGATAAAGCTTCTATCAGCACCAGTATCAAATAGAACAGAAGCAGTTAAGTTGTTGAGGAGGAACATACCCGAGACCACATTCGGGTCCTGGCGGGCGTCCCCAGATTTGATGACGAAAGCTCTGCTGCGAGTGTTGTTGTTGTTGTTGTTGCGGTTGTTGTTGTTCTTCAGTTTTGGGCACGAGTCCCT
Source organism: Helichrysum umbraculigerum (assembly GCA_949592205.1). Taxonomy (NCBI): domain Eukaryota; kingdom Viridiplantae; phylum Streptophyta; class Magnoliopsida; order Asterales; family Asteraceae; genus Helichrysum; species Helichrysum umbraculigerum. Next base: position 97,503,880 of record CATIUR010000002.1, on the reverse strand, counting down.
GAAATGCCCAGGTTTCCCACACTCAAAGCATACTTTGGGTGGTCTGGTGTTGGTGTTGGAATTGTTGTTGGCAGGTGAACGGCAATCTTTGGTGAGGTGACCGTACCTCTTGCAGTTGTTGCAAAAGGGACCACAGGAACCCTCATGGTGACGGCTGCACTTGGGACAATATGGTTTGCTCCCCGTGTAACCCCGGATGATGTCAGTGGTGGTGTTGTAAGCTTTGATGGTGTCGGGTTTCTTGTTTTGTTGGTTGGAGTGGTTGTTGTGGTAGTCAGACCACTTGCGTTTGTTGTTTTGGGAGGATGAAGTGGGTGGTTCAGAATCTTGGCTCATAGACATCAGGTCTTGGGCCAATGAGATTGCACCGTCAATGGTGGTTGGTTTGGAAGAGATGACGTGTCCCCGAACAAAATCAGGGAGACCAAGGGCGTACTTCCTGATTTTATCAGGTTCAGTGCTTACCATAGCTGGGCGGAGAGCAGCTAGTTGTTGAAACCTGGTGGTATAACCATCGATGTCACCACCCTGAACCTTTAAGTTCCAGAACTCCTCATCCAGCTTTTGGAGTTTGGCGATAGAGCAGTACTTGGCAGTGAGTTTGGCTTTCAATTCCTCCCAAGTGATTTGGTAGGCAATGTCAGCACCCACTGATTGGGTATATGAATTCCACCAAGAGTGGGCATCATCTTCAAGAGAGCAGGTGGCAAAGTTTACTTTGTCGTTCTCCGCGCATTTGCTGACACGGAAAACAGTTTCCATTTTCTCGAACCATCTGATTAGTCCGATGGCTCCTTCAGAACCCTTGAAACTCGAGGGTTTGCAGCTCTGAAAGTCCTTGTAAGAACAAGGTTTGGTGGTAGAGGTTCCAGCGGTATCGCTGTTTCTTGTGGAGTTTGGTGGGGTATTCCGAGCTAAGGCTTCAGTAACAGCCTGGGTTATGAGTGACGTAATCTGAGCATCAGTGTAAGGTCTGGTCTTTGGCGGCATGATTCTTCAATAAAAGAAATGAAGATACATGAGATTTTGCAAGAAAGTTGTATTTATCACAGATGTACATGTATAAGAGCAGTAATACATAACATCAACAGGAATAATGGCAATTAATATGAGTCGAAAACAGCAAGAATACTTGATAGATGATACGAGTTTAAAGGTTACATCCTACAGATGTATTACAAAAGATGTCGGGAATTGTTACATCCGGCCGAATTATAGAGTAGCGCGTAGATAGTTACTAGATTACAGGGTAGATTACAAGACAAAGACTACACTAGTCTTAACGTAGATTAATTTGTTCCATCATCGTGACAAGACGGTCCACAGTGTTTGCAAGCCTGCTAGCTTGTCGGGCGTTGTCTTCTGCTAGTGCAAGTCGTTGAGTTAGTCCACGCGCATATTCTTCTGCCTCAAGTGAGCGTTGCACACATTCATCCATCCTTTGTTGCAGAAGGGCATTTTCCACCCTTATTTCTATTATTTGATTACGAAGGATATCCATGTTGTTATTAGTGGTTTCAAGATCGTCGGAGATTTGTTCTATGCGTTCGAGGGATGTAAGTCTCCAGTTTTCGTTGGTTTCCTGCAACACGACATCCATGGTACGAAGTCGTTGCTCGTGTTGATTCACTCTAGCGGCTAAAGCCGGCAAGGTGGAGTGAGTGGGGTACGGGCCAGCTCGAAGCAACCTGGAGTTCCTCCTTGCTACCCTTGGGTTCTGCGACCCGGATTGAGAACGAGATGAATTTGATGGAATGTTTGCCATTTCTGAGACAAAGCGTTAGTAAGATTGAGGCCTATATTCATATAGTTCCTATATAATATAGCCTATTGAGTGTCTAGCATAAACATGTTTAAGTCTCGGTTCTCTCGAGGTCAGAGTCTTCTATTGTATCCTGTTCAGTCATAACTACTTTCAGATCTTACATCATCTTTGCTTAATTTACATAGTTGATCAGGCTATGTTAAATTAAACTCGTATGCTGTAATCCCTGAACCAGTCATACCTAATAAGGAATACTGCCTAATGGTCTTAGTCTAGGTTCACTAAATGCAACCTAGTTCACTATAACCTTAGGCTCTGATACCAATCTGTAACACCCCCAAATTTAATGATTTGCGGAAGCTTGATTTGGGTGTTACTAATCAATAACAAAGCACAAAGATAAATAGCAAACGACTCTATATGCATCGTTTTAACAAAATATATTGATAACTGAAATGTTTACAACGTTTAAAGCTTTACATAATTCGAGTTAAATAAAATGAGATTTCAGTACATAAGTACTTATACAAAATATACTAATGCAAGAAAATCTCAATCGTCTGTATGCTGACTCGAGCTAAATACTGAAGCAGAAACATCCTACTGCTGGGTACCTGCGATATATGCTAAAAGGTCAGCTATAAAGCTGGTGAGCTCACAGGTTTGAAATCAAGTAATATTGTATGAACCGCAAGATTTAAATAATGAATTGCATCCAGCAATTAAATGATAATCATCGTGTATACAGCCATGAGCACATAGTTGAGCTTAACTCGAGGGCCGGGTCCCCTATAGAGAATTCCGGGCGAGGTGCCTTCACGAATGCCTAATCAACATTCGTCTTCCCAAATATTAGTACGTCCGTTTACCCGGTTAGTGCTTGCTAACCCGAACGAGGAGGGTCAATCCTATATGGTACCATATACTAATATTCACGCTACAACGTATTAACAACTATGCTGACGGAGGACTTTTAAATGATTAGTTTCGAAAAACTCATGTAGTATATGAAATGTTTGTACTTGCGTTCACATGTTAAAAGTTTGAGCAGTATATCACACCCCTGAGCAAAACAGTAAAAAGAGGGGCTATGAGACTCACCTGAGTCTGAGTGCGTTTAAACAAACGTAAGTTGATTAGCCGAGTATGAAGTCCAAAGACTTGTAACCTGAGGGTGTCCACGACACGCGATGGTTATAATCATGATTGGGTATCTCAACAGATCACCCTTGTAGTTGTTCGTTCAACTATAATGTCCAAATTTCCACTATTTGGTTGATAAGTTTAAGTATTTGAAAAGTGTACGGCCCGTTGGTGACGGATTTGTAATAATAATATCAACTATTATTATTTTGATTTCGTGTCGTTTTACTTGAAAAAAATGTGTTTTAGAAGCCGTTACGGAATCTAAGTACGGGGGTCCAAGGGGCGGCAGCCCCTGGCGGGGTCCAAGGGGCAGAGCCCCTGGCTGGGGTCGAGCTGCCAGGTCAGCTTGGAAAATTTTTATTTCTACTATATTGCTTTGACGAAAAACGCATCTGGATCTGAATTTGGGTAAAATCGAGTGATAAATTTCGAGTCTCGACACTTAGTAAAAATCTGTGTTTTTGAGGTTCTGGTTTGTGCGACGTTGGGTGCGACGTCGCAGGTAGGATTGCGACGTTGAGCATGACGTCGCTAAAGGCGACATTTCACAATTTAATGCGACGTAGGGTGCTGCGTCGCTAATGCGACGTAGGTGATTTCTGTGACGTAGGGGCTTGCGTCGCTAAGTGCGACGTGGCGAGGTATTGGCGACGTTAAGGCTGACGTCGCTATATGCGACGTCGCAATTTAATGCGACGTTGTGACTGACGTCGCACTATGCGACGTCACGAGGGGTTTTGCGACGTAGAAGCTGACGTCGCATAATTTCTGGGCCAACTGCGACGTAGCGGTCTGTTGGCCGAAAAATGTGTCGAAAACGAGTTTTTCGGTTTCCGTTCGGTCCAAAACTTTTACCCAACCCTTATAGGGACATTATAAGTTGTTACAAACTACTAACAAGTGAAAACATTTAAAAACGAGAGATTTCGGGATTTGTCGGAAACTTACAAAGTGTCGGATGAGAAATCCGAAAAGATAGGATGATAGATCGTGTCGCGGTGGTCGTGAATCTCTAAAAATCTTGAAGATCCGAAGTCGTTTGGTACGTTTATCTTGCGATTTTGTGAAGTTTTTGGTGATGGTGGTGGTTGGTGAGAAAGAGAGAAAAAGGAGAGTGAGAGAGAGAAAGAAAAGAAATAAATGAAAGAAAGAAGGTGGGATTGGGAGGTTAAGCTCCCAATTTCGCCCCGCGTTTCCGCTCCGTGCGGTGTTCGTTTGCTCCGTCGTTTAAACGTTAAATAATTATTTTTCATATTAATTGGTACATTTTAAATACAAATTATTACGCGATATTTTATTTAATTATTTTACAAATAAGTTTACATTTGAGTTATAAAGGTAAGTTGGTTTATTTAGTTTGCGCGTTTTACATTTTAAATTGTGTAACTTTCTGATTGTACGATACGAATAAATACGAAATATTATTATAATAATATTTTTGACATAACAACGTTATTTAATAAAATTTGTCACCAACGTCCATATAAAATTGAATCGAAATACATTCGATTTAAATTGCGTACGATTTAATCAAACCGCATATTCGTATATATTCAACAATATATATATAATTCGATACATTAATCAGCCTAACCAGGAACTAATTACATGTATTAACATTCGATTAGGCACTAATCTCTAGTCCTAATTTGGCGGGTGTTACAAAACTCCCCCGTGTCTTCAGCTTGGTCTTCAAATTTCTTCAATTATATCCAGCATGCAGGAAATTTACCGCCAGCATGAATTCCATAAGTCACGCAAATATCCACGATCTTTTGAAGCTGGGTGGCAAAAATTTTATGCATGGGATTCTTTTCATTATAGCGGATCCTGTTGTCGAAGATCTTTCTCAAATCTTTATCAGATAAATTGATCAAACTCATAGGATCGAATACACGAAATGTAGCTTTCCTTAATCCCTAAAGCGATCCTGTATCTAGCTCTGACTCAGGAACAAATACGAATATTGCTTCGCCGGTGTGAGCATCGAGTTCCCAGTAGTGAAATCTTCTCAGGAAGTTTAAAGGAACGTTCTCAAGAGGAATCTCAGTAAGACAATCAGCAGGCGGATAGTGAACTTTGACGATCGGCTGCCTTGTCACTGGATCTAGCTTTTTCTTAAAAGTATATCTTGTTCCAAGTGTTGGTTTAATAAATTGATATCTTTTACTTTTCACCTCTCGATGCAATATCGTCTGGATATACTCTGCATTATCGTCTTTGTGAGGATTGATCAGTGTAAGCTGCGCTAGACGATTTACCTCACTTTTCAGTAACGTGCTCAACTTATTGAATGATCTCTTGAAGTATTGAACACCGTCTGTTCTTTTGATCATGAACCTTGCTTTATATACCTTCCAGCTCCTAATCATTCCAGAATAATTCCCGCTGACCTTGTATATTTTTCACGTAACAGGAACATGTTCAGGAGTTCTACCACGAGGTCACCACTCGGCATATTTTGATACTGAAGCTCCTGCAGTTGTTGTTTCCGTAGTTTCATGTTCAGGAGCTTTTGGTTCAGGAGTTGGTGTCTCTTGAGCTTGAGGATTTTGAGATGTAGACTCAGGAGCAGGTTCTGCTTCATCTTCAGAGGAGTCGGATTCAATGGTAGGAGCATCATTGTAAAACTCATCTGAATGTAATTCCTCATCCTCAATAGATACATCATCGTTTAACTCAAAATCAAATTCATTCTCTTGTTCAGGCGCAGTCGACCTTTCATCATTGACCATACACTGAATATACGAAAGATCTGCAAATGAATAATCCACAGCGAGAGGTCTCGGTTGGCCTGGTATGTCATCAACAGAGAAATTATCCAAAATAGGTGTTTCATTAATAACATTTTCAAGTACAGGGGTTGGTTCATTTACATACTCCGGTTCTATTGTCTCTACATTAGGACCCGATGGCCCAGACTCCCCCGAGGCAATAGACCGAGCTTCCAAAACTGCAGCCTTAGATTGTAGTTCACTGATATGCTTGGATTGAACCTCAATAATAGCAGCTTGAGTTTGATTTTGCTCTCCTTGAGATTTAAGCATCTGCTGCATCTCCCTCATATCATTCATCATCTTTTGTAAAAATGCTAGAGTAGGTTCAATAACCAAGGCTTGTGATGGCTGGACAACCGAAGATCTAGAAGATGAAGAATGACGAGCATGGCGACGAAGAGGAACATAATATTCATCAGTTGGATCGTCATCTCGTATGCGCTTCCCAGTGTCCTTGGGAATGTGACATCTTCCCTCTTTCAGTCGACACTTAATCCTTTTGCAACGTTCAGGATGTGCACGTCGGATGAATTCCATTTCAGAGGGATGTGGCACCACACCATCTGAATCACTAGGTGTCTCACCTCCGTCCTTTGGTTGCACAAAAGCCGAATCCTCAGAAGAACTCTCAGAAGTATGAGGCTGATTAGCCTGTCCGGGATCCTGTACAAAGTCGTCAACACGAACAAACTGCTCAATAGCAGCTAAGACATTTTCCACAGGCTCAGCAGCAGCTTGAACAGGTACATCAACAAACGGTTGCTGCTGTGGTTGAGCCGGAGCATCCATATATGCGGGATCAGGTGGCGGCACATAGTTCTCATCAATTACGTGGCAAAACAATGGAGTATCTGGTGGAGCCTATATGCCCTTGGCATAAGATGCATGACGCCGCCCGAACGGTCAGGTTTTTGTAAGCTCACCTCTCAATCGAAGGGGGAGCCGTCCTCGTCGTCAAACGACTCGGCCGGACAGTACCGGATGGCGATCAGTGAAGTTTTAAAATTTATAGTTTTCAGGGCTCAACTTTGTGACAACCGTAAAAATTAGGACTAGTTTTTAGTTCCTAATCATTTAGAAATACGTGTAATTAGTTCTATGTATTAGGCTAATTGTATGTATCATTACGTGTATTTTATAAATATACGCATTTAAACGATTAAGTTTAATCGTGCATTATTATATCGGTCGAACTCCGATACACTTTCATACGGACGTTGGTGAAACTTTTTAATAAATAACATAAATCTATTTGATAATTAAATAGTAGTTATTTACATTATATTATTATGTATTAATAATATACGAAACAATGTACGTTTTGTTTAAAACGTAACCGACACGAATAAAACGCGCGAGGCGCGTCCGACAAACGAATAAAGTTCAAGATATGTGTTCATAACTCCAAATAAAGTATTTTGATTAAATACTTCAATCAAAAATATCGAGAATTAAATCGTTACTTAAAACACAAACGATAAACGTTTAACGTACATATAAACGTCGAAACGAACGGGTAAACGAACACGAAGCTTAACGCAAATTGGGGAACAAGAAAATAACACACCACACCCCATAAGGGACCCACTAGAACCAGCCACATGAGGGAGTATGGTGCTCCATACTCCTTGTTGTTGCTTCTTTAACAATAAGTCACCAAACACCCACCCTCAATCATTCATCAACTACCATCTCTCTCTCTCTACTCTCTCTCCCTCCCTTATCCACGTTTTTGATCAGCCACAAGACAACCACCATCATCCACCACAAGCCACCATACTCATCTCCATCATCCACCATCGGTTTTCGAAGATTGAAGCAAGGAAACGGAGCACGGAAACAAACCGAGTAGCATTTCCCCATCTTCACCTTTAGATCATCATTTCTTGTAAGAACACATCCTTTTATCTCTCTAGAAATACTTGCTTATTGATATATAACATGCTTAGTAGCTCATCTAACAATAAAATGTCCAAAAACAAAGCTTAAAATACGTTTTTGTAACACATATATGTTAACAGCTTTTCTGACCAGAAAAATGACCTCACTAAAACGACTATAACTTGAGTTGTAGGATGAATCAACGCATGAACTTTATACCGAAATCTTCGTGTGAATGTCTAATAAAAAAAGTTCTTCTATGGCCACCTCTGAAAATACACGGTTTTTAGTGTAGAGGCTAATCTTTGAGCCGAGGCCTGTTTTGAACCGAAACCGACCACTCCTCATGTTTATTTTTGTTAAAAATAGTAAATGAGCTTATAAAATCTCCATAAAGTGCAGATTTACACTAGATTCTTAGGTGAATAAGAGTGATTTTTGGTTAGACTTGAATCGGTCTAGAAGTTGGTTAAATAGAGTGTTCATCGAGTTAAAAATCTAGAAACTATAACCTTCGGCAGAAACTATAACCTTCGGCAGAAACTATAACCTTCGGCAGAAACTATAACCTTCGGCAGAAACTATAACCTTCGACAGAAACTATAACCTTCGGCAGAAACTATAACCTTCGGCAGAAACTATAACCTTCGGCAGAAACTATAACCTTCGGCAGAAACCTTAACCTTCGGTAGAAACTATTCGGCAGAAACCATAACTTTCAGCAGAAACCTATAACTAGCAGTTTTAACTATAACAATTTAAATACGATACAACAATCAAAGTATAATAATAATAGTTGAGATTATTATTACCAAAAACTCACCAACGGGCCGTACACATCTTTCAAAAACTCAAATCTAATCAGTTAAACCAAATCATTTGGACATTACTAGTTGGATGAACAACTAGCATAGATGATATGATAAGACATCTAATCATTTTAAAACCTTGCGCGTTTAATACGCCCGGCAGGTTCAATATCTAATCATTATCAAAACCTTGCGCGTCTAAGACGCCCTGCAGGTTCAGTCGTTGTAACGACATCAAATCATTGTGAATCATTATAATTGTTGGCTAACAATTCATCAGACTCAGGTGAGTCTCATAGCCCCTTTTTAAATGTTTTTACCTAGGGGTGAGATACATGCTCATTTTGGTTTTACATGTGAACGCAAGTATCAAATTATCACGTATGCTGCATGAGTTGTTTTCATCTAATCAATCAAAGTCCTCTGAAGCATAGTTCTGTTAATATGATTTAGCGTGAATGTTAGTGTATGGTACCATATGGGATTGACAATCCCCGTCCGAGTTAGCAAGCACTAACCTGTCAAACGGACGCATTATCATTTGTTCAAACGTATGTTGATTAGGCATACGCATAGAGGCACCCTCGATCAGGCACTTGATAGTGATCCTGACCCCTCAGTTAAGCTCAGACTATGTGCTCATGTTAGTTGTATCAATCTTTACTTATTTGTTTAATTACAAATATTCATGTGATACCCATCAATCAATTATTTACATGCTTTGTAAATCGAATCATTAAATTTTGCGGTTCACAAATCATATATTATCATATCAAACATGTGAGCTCACCAGCTTTATAGCTGACCTTTTAGCATGTTATCTCAGGTACTCAGCAGTAAGTTGGACTGCCCATCAGGATACTGTAGCTCGAGTCGCATGCAATCATATAATCATCAAGAGATTTCCTTGCATTTCTATATTTTGTATAAATTAGATATGTATTTGAATCTCTCAAATATCTATGCGAACTCATCTTTTGTAAACCATATGTAGACTCTTACGTTAATCAATGTAATTGTAAAACGACTCATGTAGTGGTCGTTCATTATGTATCTTATGTGCTTTGTGTATTGATTAGTAGCACCCCAATGTATGCTTCCGCGAACAGTAAATTTGGGGGTGTTACAGATTGGTATCAGAGCCTAAGGTTATAGTGAACTAGGTTGCATTAGTGGGCCTAGACTATGACCGTTAGGCAGTATTTGCTGTTAAGTGTGATTGGTTCAAGAGTTACGTCATACAAGTTTAATTTAACATAGCTTGATCAACTATGTACAATTAAATAAAGATGATGTAAGGCTTGAAATGGTTATGCTGGAATAGGAATACATTAGTTGACTATGACCTCGAGAGAAACCGGGACTCATAATTGTTTGTGCTAGACACTCATAAGACTATTATGTGATATAAGTATATATACATAGTTAGTCATCGATCAAGCACAGTACGCTAGTCTATTATATATTATATATATAGACACTCACATATTCAAACACTTCGTCATAGAGATGGCAACACACACCCACCGAAACATCTTCTATTTCATCCCGCTCTCGACAACATCTCTTGTAATCACGAAACTCATAGGTAGCTAGGAGGACCACCGAGTCACTTCGAGCGAGACCTTACCCAACTCAAAACAATTCAAATAACCAGGCTAGTTAGCACGTAGTTGCTAGTCAGTAGAGATGGTTATTCAACTCCTCTTGATTGTTCTATAATGTTGATTGTCATGTTGTGATGTTGTATATTACCGCATTTGTATATGTACATCTATGATAATCATCATTTATGGACAATCTCTCACAAACCCTATCCTTCTATTCTCAGGAAAATCATGCCGCCAAAGTCAAGGACTTACACTGATGCCCAGATGGCATCTATCATCTCTCAGGCTGTGACTGAAGCCTTGGCGCGACATTCATCAGAGACCCCCGAAAGGAATAGTGGTACTGCCAATACCCCTCCCACTACCAAGCCTTGTTCCTACAAGGATTTCCAAAACTGCAAACCCCTGAGCTTTAAAGGAACTGAAGGAGCCATCGGCCTAATCAGATGGGTTGAGAAGATGGAATCCGTCTTTCGCATTAGCAAATGTGCGGAAGGGGATAGAGTTCAGTTTTCCACATGCACCCTTGCTGACGGTGCCCTCACCTGGTGGAACTCGTATACCCATTATGTGGGTATAGATACCGCCTATCTACTTCCCTGGGAAGATCTGAAGAAAATGCTCACAGAGGAGTATTGCCCATCTGAAGAACTCGAGAAGCTAGATGAGGAGTTCTGGCATCTCAAGGTTCAAGGAAACGACATTGTTGGTTATACCACTAGGTTTCAACAACTGGCAACCCTCCGCCCAGCCTTAGTAAGCACTGAGACCGACAAGGTCAAGAGGTACATTCGCGGTCTTCCGGAACCTGTCCGGGGGAACGTCGCTTCTTCCGGCAAAACCACCATTCAGGGAGCAATTCGATTAGCTCATGAGCTCATGGCTATGCAAGAGAGCCAAGGAAACCCTGTCTCATCTTCTGGGAACAACAACAAGAGAAAGTGGTCTGGAAATCAGAACCAGCAGACCTTCAAAAGGACTGAGACTGTCAAGAATGACACATCAGGTTCTGGAGAGAGGAAAGGGTACACTGGAAGTAAACCCTACTGTTCAAAGTGCAATCGTCATCATGATGGTCCTTGTAGTACACCCTGTAACAACTGTAAGAAATATGGACATCTTACCAAAGCCTGTCGAGCACCAGCAACCAACCTCACCACCAACACCAACACCAACAACAACCAACCCCGAGCATGCTATGAGTGTGGAAACACTGGACACTTCAGGAATGCGTGTCCAAAGTTGAAGAACAAAGGGAACAACAACAACAATGCTAGGGGCAGAGCTTTTGTGCTGAATGCTGGAGAGGCCCGTGAAGACCCTAATGTGGTCACGGGTATGTTTCTTCTCAACAATTTAACTGCTTCAATTTTGTTTGATACTGGTGCTGATAAGAGTTTTATATCTGAGGAATTTAGCCCACTATTAGACATTCCCCCTGTTGCCTTAGAAGCTAAGTACACTGTAGAGTTAGCTAATGGCAAATTGATCGAGGCCGATAGCGTAATACCAAATTGCATCCTAAACCTCGCAAATGAACTATTTCCCATAAACCTCATACCCATCGAGATTGGAAGTTTTGACATAGTAGTAGGCATGGATTGGCTATCCAAGCATCGAGCTGAAGTTGTATGTCATGACAAGATCATTCGTATTCCTCTCGTCACTGGTAGTACTTTGATCATACAAGGGGAGACCAGTGGGACGAGATTGAATATCATATCCTGCATGAAGACTCGCAAGTACCTTAGGAAAGGGTATCAAGCAATCCTCGCTCATGTTATTGAGAAGAAGTCTGAAGAGAAGCGACTTGAGGATGTGCCCATCGTCAGAGACTTTCCAGAAGTCTTTCCTGAAGAATTACCTGGTCTTCCACCACCAAGGCAAGTTGAGTTCTCAATAGATCTTGTGCCTGGGGCAGCACCCGTGGCACGAGCACCATATCGTTTAGCCCCTTCAGAACTTCAGGAGTTGTCTACTCAGTTGCAGGAACTCCTGGATAAGGGATTCATTAGACCGAGTTCTTCACCATGGGGAGCTCCGGTCCTGTTTGTGAAAAAGAAGGACGGTTCATTCAGGATGTGTATCGACTACAGAGAGTTGAACAAATTAACCATCAAGAACCGTTATCCACTTCCCCGTATTGATGACCTGTTCGACCAACTCCAAGGGTCAAGCATCTATTCAAAAATAGATCTACGATCGGGTTATCATCAGTTACGAGTTCGCGATGAAGATATTCCGAAAACTGCTTTCCGAACTCGCTATGGTCATTACGAGTTTCAGGTTATGGCCTTTGGTTTGACTAACGCACCGGCAGTATTCATGGATCTTATGAACCGAGTGTGCAAACCATATCTCGACAAGTTTGTCATTGTCTTCATCGATGACATTCTTATCTACTCGCGCAACGAGGAGGAACATGCGCAGCATCTCAAAGTCATTCTAGAACTTCTCAGACACGAAGAGTTATATGCTAAGTTCTCCAAGTGTGAGTTCTGGATGCAAACTGTTCAATTCCTTGGTCATGTGATTGACAGTCATGGAATTCATGTTGATCCCTCAAAGATTGAGGCTATCAAGTGCTGGCAAGCACTGTCAACGCCGATAGAAGTACGCCAATTTTTAGGATTGGCTGGTTACTATCGACGCTTCATTGAGAATTTCTCCAAGATAGCACAACCACTCACAACACTGACTCAGAAAGAGAAGAAGTTCAATTGGACCGATAAGCAGGAGTCAGCGTTCCAGTTATTAAAGCAAAAGCTTTGCAGTGCGCCCATCCTATCACTACCCGAAGGTAACGAGGACTTCGTGGTATACTGCGATGCTTCGCATCAGGGACTTGGTTGCGTATTGATGCAACGAGAGAAAGTCATAGCTTACGCCTCCCGACAACTCAAAGTTCACGAGAAGAACTACACAACCCATGATCTCGAATTAGGAGCCGTAGTGTTCGCCCTCAAAATCTGGAGACATTATCTGTATGGCACGAAATGTACCATCTTCACTGATCATAAGAGCCTCCAGCACATATTTGATCAGAAGGATCTCAATATGAGGCAACGTCGTTGGGTCGAGTTACTCACCGACTATGACTGCGAAATCAAGTATCATCCGGGCAAGGCAAATGTAGTTGCCGACGCCTTAAGTCGAAAAGAGCGCACCAAACCTCTTCGAGTCCGAGCCCTCAGTATTATCATTCATAATAATCTAATCATTCAAATCCTCACTGCTCAACTCGAAGCATTGAAACCTGAAAACATCAAGGAAGAGGCCTTGCGAAATATGGAGAATCAATTTGAAACCAAACCCAATGGAGTCAAGTACTTCGCAAACCGAATCTGGTTACCCAAGTTTGGGAATCTTCGAGACTTTGTGATGGATGAAGCTCACAAGTCCAAATACTCTATACATCCTGGATCGGACAAGATGTATCATGGCATCAAGGGACTGTACTGGTGGCCGAACATGAAAGCAGAGATTGCCATGTACGTCAGCAAATGCCTCACATGTTCTAAGGTTAAAGCCGAATATCAGAAACCCTCCGGCTTACTCCAGCAACCGGAAATCCCTCAATGGAAATGGGAGAAAATCTCCATGGATTTCATCACTAAACTCCCGAAAACATCAAGTGGTTGCGATACTATATGGGTAATAGTTGATCGTCTAACCAAATCTGCTCACTTCCTTGCCATGAAGGAAACCGACAAAATAGAACGTCTCACACGAATCTATATGAAGGAGATCGTAACAAGGCACGGCGTTCCAATCTCAATTATCTCTGATAGAGACAGCCGATTCACATCTAACTTTTGGCAATCATTACAAAAGTCATTGGGTACTCGTTTAGATATGAGTACAGCCTATCATCCACAAACCGATGGCCAAAGTGAAAGGACAATTCAAACACTGGAAGATATGTTACGCGCCTGCGTAATTGACTTCGGTGCGAATTGGGAACAACATTTACCATTGTGTGAATTCTCATACAACAACAGCTACCACACCAGTATTGGAGCTGCACCTTTTGAGGCACTGTACGGTCGTAAGTGCCGATCGCCTATTTGTTGGACAGAAGTTGGAGATAGCCAACTCACTGGTCCTGAAATCATTCATGAAACCACCGAGAAGATCGTTGGTATCCAGCAACGGCTAAAGGCCGCACGTGATCGTCAGAAGAGTTATGCTGACGTGAGACGAAAGCATCTCGAGTTCCAGGTTGGGGATCGAGTAATGCTCAAAGTATCACCTTGGAAAGGTGTCATCCGTTTTGGTAAACGTGGGAAGTTAAACCCTAGATACATCGGACCTTTTGAGATCCTTGAAAGGATTGGTCCAGTAGCTTATCGATTGCAGCTACCTCCAGAGCTCAGTAGCGTGCATCCCACATTTCACATTTCTAATCTTAAGAAATGTCTGTCCGACGAGACACTCATTATTCCGCTCGAGAAAATTCAAATCGACGACAAACTTCATTTTGTCGAGACACCAGTGGAGGTCATGGACCGTGAGGTCAAACAGCTTAAGCAAAGTCGTATCCCAATTGTCAAGGTTCGGTGGAATTCGCGGCGTGGTCCAGAATTCACCTGGGAACGGGAAGACCAGATGCGACTTAAATATCCACATCTATTTTCAGACTCCACTCACACGCCAACTTCGAGTTAAATTTCGGGACGAAATTCTCTTAACAAGGGGAGAATGTGACAACCGTAAAAATTAGGACTAGTTTTTAGTTCCTAATCATTTAGAAATACGTGTAATTAGTTCTATGTATTAGGCTAATTGTATGTATCATTACGTGTATTTTATAAATATACGCATTTAAACTATTAAGTTTAATCGTGCATTATTATATCGGCCGAACTCCGATACACTTTCATACGGACGTTGGTGAAACTTTTTAATAAATAACATAAATCTATTTGATAATTAAATAGTAGTTATTTACATTATATTATTATGTATTAATAATATACGAAACAATGTACGTTTTGTTTAAAACGTAACCGACACGAATAAAACGTGCGAGGCGCGTCCGACAAACGAATAAAGTTAAAGATATGTGTTCATAACTCCAAATAAAGTATTTTGATTAAATACTTCAATCAAAAATATCGAGAA
Organism: Helichrysum umbraculigerum; assembly: GCA_949592205.1. Taxonomy (NCBI): domain Eukaryota; kingdom Viridiplantae; phylum Streptophyta; class Magnoliopsida; order Asterales; family Asteraceae; genus Helichrysum; species Helichrysum umbraculigerum. Next base: position 97,488,768 of record CATIUR010000002.1, on the reverse strand, counting down.
TTAAATCGTTACTTAAAACACAAACGATAAACGTTTAACGTACATATAAACGTCGAAACGAACGGGTAAACGAACACGAAGCTTAACGCAAATTGGGGAACAAGAAAATAACACACCACACCCCATAAGGGACCCACTAGAACCAGCCACATGAGGGAGTATGGTGCTCCATACTCCTTGTTGTTGCTTCTTTAACAATAAGTCACCAAACACCCACCCTCAATCATTCATCAACTACCATCTCTCTCTCTCTACTCTCTCTCCCTCCCTTATCCACGTTTTTGATCAGCCACAAGACAACCACCATCATCCACCACAAGCCACCATACTCATCTCCATCATCCACCATCGGTTTAAGAAGATTGAAGCAAGGAAACGGAGCACGGAAACAAACCGAGTAGCATTTCCCCATCTTCACCTTTAGATCATCATTTCTTGTAAGAACACATCCTTTTATCTCTCTAGAAATACTTGCTTATTGATATATAACATGCTTAGTAGCTCATCTAACAATAAAATGTCCAAAAACAAAGCTTAAAATACGTTTTTGTAACACATATATGTTAACAGCTTTTCTGACCAGAAAAATGACCTCACTAAAACGACTATAACTTGAGTTGTAGGATGAATCAACGCATGAACTTTATACCGAAATCTTCGTGTGAATGTCTTATAAAAAAAGTTCTTCTATGGCCACCTCTGAAAATACACGGTTTTTAGTGTAGAGGCTAATCTTTGAGCCGAGGCCTGTTTTGAACCGAAACCGACCACTCCTCATGTTTATTTTTGTTAAAAATAGTAAATGAGCTTATAAAATCTCCATAAAGTGCAGATTTACACTAGATTCTTAGGTGAATATGTGTGATTTTTGGTTAGACTTGAATCGGTCTAGAAGTTGGTTAAATAGAGTGTTCATCGAGTTAAAAATCTAGAAACTATAACCTTCGGCAGAAACTATAACCTTCGGCAGAAACTATAACCTTCGGCAGAAATTATAACCTTCGGCAGAAACTATAACCTTCGGCAGAAACTATAACCTTCGGCAGAAACTATAACCTTCGGCAGAAACTATAACCTTCGGCAAAAACTATAACCTTCGGCAGAAACTATAACCTTCGGCAGAAACCTTAACCTTCGGTAGAAACTATTCGGCAGAAACCATAACTTTCGGCAGAAACCTATAACTAGCAGTTTTAACTATAACAATTTAAATACGATACAACAATCAAAGTATAATAATAATAGTTGAGATTATTATTACCAAAAACTCACCAACGGGCCGTACACATCTTTCAAAAACTCAAATCTAATCAGTTAAACCAAATCATTTGGACATTACTAGTTGGATGAACAACTAGCATAGATGATATGATAAGACATCTAATCATTTTAAAACCTTGCGCGTTTAATACGCCCGGCAGGTTCAATATCTAATCATTATCAAAACCTTGCGCGTCTAAGACGCCCTGCAGGTTCAGTCGTTGTAACGACATCAAATCATTGTGAATCATTATAATTGTTGGCTAACAATTCATCAGACTCAGGTGAGTCTCATAGCCCCTTTTTAAATGTTTTTACCTAGGGGTGAGATACATGCTCATTTTGGTTTTACATGTGAACGCAAGTATCAAATTATCACGTATGCTGCATGAGTTGTTTTCATCTAATCAATCAAAGTCCTCTGAAGCATAGTTCTGTTAATATGATTTAGCGTGAATGTTAGTGTATGGTACCATATGGGATTGACAATCCCCGTCCGAGTTAGCAAGCACTAACCTGTCAAACGGACGCATTATCATTTGTTCAAACGTATGTTGATTAGGCATACGCATAGAGGCACCCTCGATCAGGCACTTGATAGTGATCCTGACCCCTCAGTTAAGCTCAGACTATGTGCTCATGTTAGTTGTATCAATCTTTACTTATTTGTTTAATTACAAATATTCATGTGATACCCATCAATCAATTATTTACATGCTTTGTAAATCGAATCATTAAATCTTGCGGTTCACAAATCATATATTATCATATCAAACGTGTGAGCTCACCAGCTTTATAGCTGACCTTTTAGCATGTTATCTCAGGTACTCAGCAATAAGTTGGACTGCCCATCAGGATACTGTAGCTCGAGTCGCATGCAATCATATAATCATCAAGAGATTTCCTTGCATTTCTATATTTTGTATAAATTAGATATGTATTAGAATCTCTCAAATATCTATGCGAACTCATCTTTTGTAAACCATATGTAGACTCTTACGTTAATCAATGTAATTGTAAAACGACTCATGTAGTGGTCGTTCATTATGTATCTTATGTGCTTTGTGTATTGATTAGTAGCACCCCAATGTATGCTTCCGCGAACAGTAAATTTGGGGGTGTTACAAACTTATAGGTACTACCTACTACACAGGGTGAGTAAGCAGCAAGTATAACTCGAGATCGTTCTTCAATCGGAGCGAATTGAAACAAAGCTAGGCCAAAGATAAGGTTGACTACTAGGATAGGTTTTGTGTAGATAGGTAGGTTTTGGTTGGTTTTCTGATTAACTAAATTATCTAATTATCTAAATGCAAAAAAAGTAAAATAGAGGAGAATCGGTAATTAGGTAGACAGATAAAGAATGTGGCTGTTGAAACTTCAATAATCAGTTGTGGGGACAATGTTTATAAAGATGATTGGGGACATGTTTAAGTAATTGACAAATGAATTCTAGGTGTAAACACTAGGACACTACTTGTTTTGGTTGAAACCTGAATAAGTATGTCACTGAGTACCTAGGTTATCGGGATTCTGATCAGAACAGGCTGCTCGACCCCCCACACTGTCTTGTGATGACAAGTGACCCATAAAGGGTGCAGGAATAAGGTAACAGACTGCCCTCGGGATATTCTGACCTTTCTTAACACCTAAATGCAAATGTTATTACCTAAATGTGTACAAATTATTAACTAGTTATTCTTAACTATCGGTTTTGTAGAGTCTAGGGGTTTAGGAATCCTGAACCACTGCTGGGCTTGACCTACATTACTTCATTCTCTTAGGTGGTATTTTAGCTTAAATACTTCCATCATGATCTAGAGCTCTCCTTTACGATCAGTCATTCGTCCATAGGAACACCAGTAGTGTACAGAGCATTTACTTCTTCCACGGAATGCTAACCCTAGGTACATTTGCAGTGTACAGTACTCTAACCATCTTCCACAATAACTTGTAGCCAGAGGTACAGCCGTTCCATATCCAACTAACCCTAGGTACAGTAACGGTGTACAGTGCTAGAAGCATTTCCACAGTCTTTGTAACCAGAGGTAGGTTTACGATGTACTATAGCTGTTCCACATATTTACTAACCCTAGGTACCGTTACGGTGTACTCTAGTTAATGTATTTCCACAGCTTTGTAACCAGAGGTAGACCTACGGTGTACTGTAGCATTTTCACGGCTCTATGGTTCCTAGACCATATTCTAGGGTTACTAGGTAGGTCAACCAACGGCTGTTTCCGGAGCTTCCACGGTTGTACTCCACCAGTGGTGTTTCCATCGCTATACCCGGTACTTTAGCATAATTTCAGTAACAAACATTGATTCGTACGACAACACAGATAACAAACTACCGTATCTAGAGGTGATCAGTTTCTTAACCTAAGTAGCAGTCACGCGAAGGACTGGAAAGGGTGATCCGTAACTAAGTCTAGATGCATGATAAGTCCAGACATAACAGAGTTTAATAATTCCTAATCATTAATTCAAAGATTATTTCAACATCATCTCTACTTCTAATTATCTACATTTCAACAACCACATAAAGACACTACTCAATAATCATGGCAATAAACATAACATACATCATACAATCAGGCAGAAATAATTCGGACATAGTATAAGTATGAAAGAGTAAATATCACCATGAAATTAAGCAGAGTAATATCGAGAATGCGTAGTCTTGCACCAAGAATGTTATTACACCTTGATTACAACGCTAGCTTCCTCTCCAATCTCCTAACCAACTAACTATCTCTCTCTCTAGAGAGAGAGTATTCTAGAGAGAGACCAAAACTAGAAAGCTAAAAATGCGAAAACGTAAAAGAAATGAAGTGTGAAGTGTGGAATATGAGATGTGAGGTGTTGGATGATGATTTGGAAATCAGGTGAAGCCTTGTATTTATAGGAGATGCACAGTCGTATTCTTCAACCGTATTCCAACCTTCAAATGCACAACCGTATCGCACAGCAGTATAAAAATCTCATTTTTATTGCCTGAACACGAAATACGGTTGGTTTTGGCCGTATACAGGTGGACTGGAGCAAATACGGGTGGGCACCACCGTATACGGCTGGACCGGTGTCGCACCCCCAAAACACGTGGCAGCGGAAGTATGAGGTGTCACGGGGGCGCCGACCAAATCAAGTATCATCACATAAAGTTACATCGAACGACCTCTAGTATGTTGTTTCATGTGGGTAGTCCTACTGCATATGTGAACCTGAGAATACACGCTAAAATGGGTCAACATAATGTTGGTGAGTTCATAGGTTTAATCTGTAAAGTAATAATGTAAACACATGATTTTCTTGTTGTAAAATAAAGTTCTATAAAATAAAGTTCTGTAAAACAGAGTTTCTGTATAAATCAAGTTCTGTATACTATTGCCAATATCGTATTTGTAAATCACAAGATTTAATAGTTTGTATTGCTTTACCACAATATAAGAAATGTTTGTATTGCTTTACCACAATATAAGAAATGTTTGTATTGCTTTACCACAATATCGTTTTGTATTGCTTTACCGCAATATCGTTTTGTATTGCTTTACCGCAATATTGTTTTGTATTGCTTTACCGCAATATCGTTTTGTATTGCTTTACCGCAATATCGCAAGCGTAAATCAGCAGATTTAAATGGTTTTATTGGCCTTAGTGGAATAGAAAGTAACACATGAAATACGTATAACTGTTTTCCAAAAAACAGTTCATAAAACAGTTCACATAACAGTTCATAAAATAGTGCATGTATTCTCACCCCAAAACAGTTCAAACAAGTAAAAAGGGGCTATGAAACTCACCTGAGTTTAGCAAGCAGCTAGCAAATAATCGAATAAGCAAGCAATGAGTATATCCAACGTGCAACCTTCTAACATCCTAAACGTATAAGGTTGTATGTAAGTAGATGTCTCATATGACCATCTATAGCGATTGTATAAGCCAATCGTGTAGGTGGAGGGTTAATGTCCACCTAAAGCTAGTTCATCAACTAGTATGTCCAAATAAGTTGTTCAAGTTCGTTTGTCAAAAGTGTGTACGACCCGTTGGTAAAAGGTTGTAATAATAATTCGTTTAGACATTATTATTAAGTTTGTTTCGTTGTACATTATTAATTAGTATATATCGTGTGTTTCTAACAAATTATTTAGTTCGTAAAAACCTCAAACCGTAGGTCAAAGTTGGTTAACTCGTTGGTCAAAGCTGGTCAAACTGGTCAAAGTTGGTCAACTCTGGTCAAACTGGGTCAAACCTGGTCAAACTGGTCAAACCTGGTCAACCCTGGCCAAAGCTGGTCAAACTGGTCAAAGTTGGTCAAACTGAGTCAAAGCTGGTCAAAGTCATTTATTTAGTCACACAAACCCATTTTTGTTACCATTTTCCAAAAATAGCAAGTTTTGTCGTTTTTAGAAACCGAGCCGTTTTTGTTGACTTGGTCAAACACTCAAACCTACTCGGTTTGACCCGAAACTTTTACCCAACACTTATATCATTTTATGGAGTCCATAAAGTTTGTCGGTTCGTGTCGGAGTTCACCCAAAGTGTCAGTTTTACAAAAGTTCCAAAACAGCCCCAAGTTATGTTTTCGGTTTTTGTCGGTTTGATTCGCCATATGATTTCTACCATTTCTGGTCCACATCAAGTCTCACAAATTTTACCAACTGATCAACAAGGTTTCTAGTCTAATATATAATTTTTCCAGCAACTATAGTGTCCATTTACATATTTAAATAATTCCGCGTAACAACCGAAAGTATTTATCGAAAACTTTCAGGTCAGTCGCAAAGATCAGATTATAACCAAAAATCTGTACAGATCTGGAAAAATTGCAAAACACGAAAGTTGTAGCTCTTTTCAATACGCAACTTTAAAAGAAAAACTCGTTGTCTAACTCTTAGTAAATCTCAAGATATGACCATTTTAGTACACTGACTTTTCTAGGACAGAATCTGTCTTCTTACATATGTGTCACAAAAACGTATTTTAACCTTTTATTTGGACATAATAGTGTTAGATGAGCTACAAAACAAGTAAATAAACATCTTGAAATCAGTTTGAGAGAGAGAGGCTGGGTATTCATACTTAGAAATGATGAAGAAATGATGAAGATGATGGAGATAGTGTTCTTGAGCTTGTTTCCTTCTTCTTGCCCTTGATCAATGGTGGCTTATGGTGGTGGTTGTGGTGGTTTTAGGAGGTGGAAATCTCTGGATTTTTGAGAGAGAAGTGAAGTAAGAGAGTAGAGAGAAGAGTGTGAAGGTGAAAATTAGAGTGAAAGGTGAGAGGTTTACATGTATCAAGAGTGGTGAGTGTAAGGGAATCTCATCATGAAGTTGCATGAGATAAGAGAGGGTGAGGTGGGAGGTGGTGGTCAGCCCATAGGGGGCCCCACAAAGGGTATTTTGGTCATTTCTCATTTCCCATTTAATTAGTTACGTTCTCCGTTCGTTTACTCGATTGTTTAGACGTTTATTCGTACGATAAATATTTTATACTCGTTTTTAAGTGACTACTTTTAATTTCGATATTTCCACTTGAAATATTTATTCTAAATATTTGAGACATTAATAAAAATATTCCGTTAATTCATCGGCCCCGATTCGCGCGCTAGTCGTACGGAGTTTTAATCGCGTAACGTTTTAAATAGACGTTTTTATTGACGAATCATTATATGATGTTTTCAATAATAATTTCATACAAAATAATATATTTTAAATTATAAAAATATATTTTGACTTTCGTTCTATTGTCAGGCGCGTTTCGCGCGTTTTTGTTGCGTTTGAGACGTTTTAGCCAAAACGCCTTAGTTTTTCGTGTATTATTTTAACAAAATAATAATATATGATAAATAACTTCTAAAAATAGATTCAAGTTATCTAAAGAAATGTTTTCACCAACGTCGTATAATTAGGCGGACTTCGTCCGGTTATTTCGCACAATTTCATCAAATTGCGTAAGCGTAATTACAACTAATTACGTAAGCGTATATTCACAAAATATACAAGTAGTTATAAGTAATTACAAGTATTTAGCCTAATAATAAACTAAACAAACGTAATTAGGGTTTCTAGTAGGATTATCAGTAACCCTAAATCGTCGGGTGTCACATTCTGTAACACCCCCAAATTTACTGTTTAGCGGAAGCATGAATTGGGTGTTACTAATCAATATACAAAGCACATAAGATATAATGAACGACCACTATATGCGTCGTTTTACATTGTATTGATAAAACCAAAAGTTTACATCAAAATATTGTTTAACATTAGCTCGGTTTGAAGTTGAGAGATTTAAGTACATAATTAATCTATACAAAATATAATAATTCAGCTAAATCTCTGATTGTATGAATGCTGACTCAAGCTAACGATTCCTGCTTGGGCAGTCCAACCTACTGCTGTGTACCTGTGATACATGCTAAAATGGGTCAGCGAAACGCTGGTGAGCTCATAGGTTTGTATGTCAACACATATTTGTATGAACCGCAAGATTTATAATTGAATGCCTCCTACGAGTGCCTAATCCACACTCGTCTTCCCAAATGCTAATACGTCCGTTTGACCAGTTAGTGCGTGCTAACCTGGACGAGGATTATAAATCCTATATGATATCATATACTAACATTCACGCTACTACGTATTACCAGACTATGCTATGGAGGGCTTTAAATTGATTAGCTTGAAACTCATGTAGTATTTGATTTGATTTGTACTTGCGTTCAACTTGTAAAACAAAACGAGCAATAATATCACACCCCTGATTGAAAAGCAGTAAAATAGGGGCCATGAGACTCACCTGAGCCTTGTTTGTTTATCTAAAAAGATTTGAATTGATTAGCCTTTAATTGTTGTCCGAAGACTTGTATCCTGAAGGTGTCCGCGACACGCGAATGGTTATTAATTGTATAGGCATCTTAAAAGACTACCTTTGAAGTTGTTTGTCCAAATTACCCTGATTTGGTTGATTAACTTGCCCAAATTACTAAGATTTGGTTGATTGATTTTGAGTATTTGAAAACGTGTACGGCCCGTTGGTGATTTTTTGCGTTAATAATTTCAATACTATTATTTTGATCTCGAAGTGCGACGTTTGAAAAGTATATTCCAATGTGTTTGTAAGGTCGTATCTGTTGGCACCCGATCAAGTCGGTGTCGTTAACGATTACTAACCGGGCACCAGCAGTGGGTTGTTTTAAATTTGTAGTTGCGGGGCCTAAGTTTTTCCTAACAATGCTAATCCTAAGGGTGAGCAAGTGGTAGGTATGACCTAGAGTCGTTCTTCAAACCGACTGAATTGAAACTAAGGCGAGGCAGATGAGGGCTTTCAAACTAGTGAATGGTTTATAAAATAGTGGGGGTTTTGGTTTTTATATTAACTAACTTAGGCAAGTAAATAAACAAAAGCAAAATAAAAGTAAAACGTAAAGCGGATAAAATAAAGATAGTGTTTGTTGAGACTTCGTTAATTAAGTTATGGGATGATATTTGGAGAAACTATTTTGAAAGATATTAGTTAATTATCATTCTTGAATACTTGTATGTAAACACTAGATTCCCTACTAATTAAAATCCCATTAGCATGTCACACCGGGAGCTAGGTTATGGTAACATTACAAAGTATTTTGAATAATAAGCAAAATCTTAACTAAGGTCTAATGATACTTTCATATGAACGGGAACAAAATCTTAAGGTACTAGACATTACTGAATCATATAACGATTCCTCGTCATCCTAACAGATTCATGTATTTAAAACAGTTCATTTATGACTTTAAACCAGCCCTTGCTTAAGACTACCCAATAAATCCCCTAATTATCCACAGCGTTCCTCACTTTAAGTGGTTCCGCCGCTTCAAACCTTGGCCATGTCTTGTCCTACGATAATTCCCCATGTAGCCTTGCGGTTCCATAGTTTCATACCTTTGACAAATTATATTGACACAGATAATTGACTACCTTTTAATTGGACGTCGTTAAAAAGGTGTTGTAATCACGTTTATTGGTGGAAAGGCGATTGATTAATTCGAAGTTTAAAAGTCTATTTAGAAAGGTTAATTAAACTAGGTTTCTCATTTTATATATTAGTCCGTAATATAACTACCTTCGGTCGTTACGCAGCTTCCACGTATTTGTACTACACCTAAAGTGTTTCCAACGCTATACTGAGTAACAGTCGAATAGGGGCCATCATATTACTTCATAATATTGTATCGTTTCGTAATATGACTACCTTCGTTCGTTCCTCGACTTCCATACATTTGTACTCCACCTTGAAGTGTTTCCAGTACTATATCGAGTAACAGTTGAATAGGGGCCGTCATATTATTTGACGATAGTTAAGACCGTTTATATTTTACTACTATGATGATCCTAAGGCAACAATCAAACAAGAACATGCAATAAGACGATCAAAGCAATATTACCGATCTTTAATATTTAATTATAAATCATCCCATAATTAACTAACTACATCGCAAACAAACACAATAGTATTCTACTCGCTAATCATGGCATAAACGATCTCTAGCATAATTAAAGCATACATATTTAATTAAGATAGATAAGGATAGAAATAACCGAGATTAATATGCGAGAAGGAATAGACTTGAATTAATAAGAGTTGCTCCAAGCGTACACCAAAGATTACAAACACGTTCCCCACCAAAGAATACAAGCTCGTTCCTTGCTCCTATTTTAACTAGCCTACTACTATTTTAAAGTAAGAAAATAAACAAAGAAATAAAAGCTAAAAGCTATAGAAAGAAAGTGTGTTTTTCCCAGGATAGAAGGTGTGTCTTGCAAATGAACCAAAGCCCCATATTTATAGGTGAGTTTTGGCTCACATTAGCATCAAGTGGTGAATGTTAGTAAAAGGTAGCCAAAAGGGTGCACCGGGTACTGTACAACACGAAAAGTAGGCGCACCGGGTACCGTACAACACGAAAAGTAGGCGCACCAGGTACCAAAAGTTACCAAAAATGGAAACCGAAACAGGGGACAGGTGGCCGGCGGCGCCCACCAGGTGGCCGGCGGCGGCTGGTGGGTCGCCGGCGGCGGCTGGCCCGTACCCGCCCCGTTTCGCCATCTTTTGTTTCATTTCTTGATTCGTGCGTATTTTCTTCGTTATGCGTCCGTTTGCGTCGATTCTTTTTTTGTTGGATTCGTAATTCAAAAACGAAGATTTTGACATAATATATGCCCTGAGATGAGGTTCCTAGCTCCAGATATTGCGTACGAATCATTTGGATCTTCCGGCGGGCGTAGAATCTTCATTCTTTATCCGTTTTAGTTGATTCTTCTTCTGTTGGATTTGTATTTTGAAAATGAACATCTTGGATAGAATGGATGTTGATGAAGGGCACTTTAGTCTTGAAATCTCGTTTTGATTGCTTTTCAAAAATCAAAAAAGTGAAGCATTAAAAGTGAATGCTTTTCATATGGCTCAAGATACCTCACGAATCGAAAGTTGGGTTGTTGTGTGCTTAGTCATGCGATGCTCTTTATGGGATTACTAAACTTGTTTTTCAAAAGAATTTGTATTTTATTTTTCCTTCTTCCCCAAAGTAAATCATTCTTTGTTTAAATTTTTTCATTTTCAACATATTTTTAACTCAATTTTGAAAATTTTGTTTACTTTTATGGAGAAGCAGGGTCTTATAAAGAGCAACGAGTTTAGAATGAAGCATATACCATTATCCATTTAACAGTAGTGCAACTACTGCTATCCCGCACTTAAAGGAAAATCGTCCTCGATGTTAAACTAAGCTCATAATGGGGTAAAATCCCACACTTAGGATTTGAAACATCTTAGACGTATTCTTTTAGCAGTTTGTTTTGGGTTTGAATCCCACACTTAGTGATAAGCATAGTGGATATGGTATATTTAAAACGAATGAAAGAGACGGTATAGAAGTACTCCCCAGTAGTTGTAGTGTATGCGTTTGCCGAACTTCGTCTTGCTGGGTTCACTCTTGATCAAGTCTTCTTATGATTGGTCTCGTAGGTGTAAACACGTTGGATATACTTTTCTTAATTCCGGTGCCAAAAACTTTATGTTTGATGCGGCGCCAAAAACTTGATGCGTCGGTCTTCTTCGTATATCCAAGTGTGAAAGATAGTCGGAAACTTCATCACTCCTTGGAATGTAAAATTGCAGAAATGTAAACACGGGTTGCCTCCCGAGAAGCGCTCTTTTAAGGTCGAGAGCTCGACTTCTTTTCTCCTAGCTAGATGGAGATGGATGCATCCATGGGATCCCCTTTGTTGATGTTGTGGGCCCTAGGTTACGGAAATGTGTATCGAGGTGGATAGATTTTCATGAAATGATTGACTACTATCGTAATCAATTCAAATGGACTATCTCTCGATTCTTCCTTGTAGTTCTGAAGATGCTCTGAAGTTGTCCTTGCAAGTCCGTGAAGTCCGAAGGTGATGTAGTCGACTGCTTTAGTGACAGTCCCACTAGGGTCGGTCATGGTGGTTGTGTCTGTCTTAACAACCTCTCTTGGCGGTGGGTTCTGCCAGAGAGAGCATATAAACGCCAAGAATTGCAGTTTTATGCCTTCATAATTTTCGGCCTTGGGGTCTCCGTTGAATCTTCTTATGCATGTGTACAGGTTCTCTATTTGCCGGTGCTGATGGTTATTGAATGGAAAGCTGGATTATGAGAAAACTAGAGTAAGCTGACGAAGTATCTCCTTGCATCCTGAGTATAATATGAACTTTCTTCTGGAGTTACTTTTCCGTTGTTGAATCTCCCGTAGATGGATCGTAACAAAAGTAGCGATATCAAGTGGTGATTCATATGTGGCCCTAAAAGGTCGTTTGCGCCTTGATTCCTCCGAAACAAGATCACTAAGTTCTTCAATCAGTAACTTAACTTGTTTTTCAATAGTGGAGTTGATAACCATAGATCCGCTTTCTTTGGAACTAAGGTGATCTTCTCTATTTAGCAAGTCAAGCAATGATGTGAGGTCATTCATCGTCAAGATGTTGGCACGACTGCTTGGATGTCCAGTAGTTTCTTTCATATGCGCTCTAATGGATCCCAACATCTCCCATTGTGTTGAGGTGAATGGGATGTTAGATCTTTTAAAGGTATTGTAGATCCTAGCGTAAGTCCGTTTCTGTTGTTGACAGAATTGCAGTTCAGCAGGGGAAGGAGCAAGCAAGTTGACTGCGTTGCTAATTCCTTCTACCGCTTTGTCAAATTTTTGGATGAATTCTTCGAGCACTTTGTGATCCATGGTGGTTTGCGGTTGGTATCTTGTGCGTTTGGAATATTCTTCCAGTGTTTCTCTTCTCAAGGGATGGTTGTGGTTGCTTCCCGCCATTTCTTCCGTGGTAAATGGATTAGTTGGCGGTGTGCTTCTTTTGTTTTCTTCTTCAATCATTATCTTCCCAATTTCTTCCATCGTTGGTTTGTTTGTTGATGCATTTTTCATCTCTTGTCCTATTCGTCGGAGGTCAATCGGGGAATATGGCGTGATTGCCATTTCCTGGCTAGATTTCCTTTCACTAATCGACTTTACAGTTTCTTCGTCTTTGGTGGTTTTCATGGAGATCATGTACATATCGGCTTGGTTTTCAGCGTTAGGATTGTCGATATGGAAAGTGATGGTTTCTCCCTGAGACTGCAAGCTGATGGTTTGTGCGAAGACGTTGATGATTGCCTTGGTGATATCGCTCATTTTGGTTATATAAATCTATCGCGATATCATTGTTTTGCGTATGTATTTTAGTGGATTTCGAGAACTTTCGATACTTATTTTGTTTGGAAATCCATTTCAGGTGAAAAGCTGGAAACGCATGCGGTTTGGTGTGGAATTGGTGAAGTTTGGATCAAAAGTTGGCTGAGCTGGAAATCTGGTCTAGCCGATCGGCTTCATCCTTAGCCGATCGGTTCATGTGCTATAGCCGATCTGCTAAACTTAGCAGATCGGTTTGTTCAGTGCATTTCAGTTGCAGAACTTTGCCTCGTTTGGAGCTTGGACTGATTTTCTGAAGAAGCCGATCTGCTGGAGATCGTGAGCCGATCGGCTGGTCATGAAGAGCCGATCGGCTGGTCATGTTAAGCCGATCGGCTATGGTTGGATCTGAGTGAGAGGTATGGTGGTTGATGAGCTGTCCGTTTCTGATTGGTTGGCATTTAATGCCAACCGTTTTCCCATCCGTTTTTCAAGATAAAAAATATATATATATAGGAAATATGGGGGTGTTTGGTCGGCAGCTTCATATGGATCACCATCTTCATCTCATTTTTTGGGACACACAATACACACTCTCCATTACACTTCCATCATCCATCCTCCTTCCGCATTAACTCACCCACATTTACTCCCTTCACCATCTCATATTTACTCCATTTTCACCAAACCAAAATCACCATTTTACTTCACATTTTCGCAAGGATTTAGCTAGGATTTTGTAAGGGAAACATCGAGCAAACATCATTTGGAACAATTGTGTAACAAATTTGGTATAATTTCGATTTAATCTAATTTCAAGTTATTTTATGGATTTGTTTAGTGTTTATGATTTTTGCTTGATGATTGTGATTATGTGTGGCTAGTTACCATTGTGTTTGCTTGGATGAAATAACTAGATGATTAGGGGTGTATATTTTGGATGTTAATTTATGCTTGAGTTTGTGAATCATCCATGGATTTGTATGTATTTAGTTAGTTGTTGTTATGAACTTTCGGCATTTTAGCTAAACGATTATAGCGAATGTTGTTTGTTTAGTAAAAATACCTAAATAGTTGTTTGTCATTTGTGGAACAAAGCATTTGATGATTGTAACAACAACTAGTTAATTACAAACAAGTTAGCGATTATAGCGAATGTTTGTCGTGTGGATGATTTGCAAACTCTTAAAATCTTAATTTATGTTTAATCGGAGAACCTTATGTGATTGAGCTTTATCTTAAGGATTTAACCATTTGGTTATTTACTAATTGATATAGCGAACGTTTTCAACCTAGTAAATTGCTATTAATTATTTGTCTATGAATGATTGATCAAAATTGCGAATGTAATTTTGGAATGTGTCAAATGATTTAGCTAAGTTGTGTAAGTTTGTAATTATGGCGAACGTCTCTTACTTGATTAAATCATAGGTTTGTCAACTGAAATTGAACTTTAGGTCTCAGAGAACTTTGAGCTTAGGTTTGATGAATGTTACCATTTAGCATATATCTTAACCGGTTATAATTCTACACCCCGAAATCACTAGTGAAATAGTCCAAGCAAGCATTGTTTTTAATACTTGAAAAGACCAAACAATTAAACCGACTCTTCAGAGTCCACCTGCCTAGATTAATCAAAGATTGTAGTTTTAAGCATTGTGACAATTCGGTCACACAATCCAACCACATTTTATTTTCTCTTTTTAAATTGCTCACACATCTATTGATCATCCAATCTAGTTCCCTGTGTTCGAACCCGAACTTACCCAACTATACTACCACACGATAGGGTCCACTGCCCGGTTGTGTTTTGGTCTAGCTCGGTACTTTCTTGTTCACTTTTCAACGATAATTTTATAACTAGATTCAACACATCAAGTTTTTGGCGCCGCTGCCGGGGATCTTGATTTGTGAAGTTGATTTAAGTGTGATTAATTGATCCTTTCTAGAATTTATTCTTGGAAAGTTACCTTTGTTTGTATTGCGCCGGTGCATTTATGGTTTTATCGTTTGTGTACTTTCAGGTGTAATTTGGTAGTGGATGAACACAAGGAGCTCCGGTAAAGAGCTTCTAAGTCCTTTGTCCGATCCGGAGAAGACCAAAAAGAGTAAACAAAGGAGGAAACCAAAGCAAAGATCATCGGAATCATCTAGTAGTCAAACGGATACCGATACATCTTCGGGGAACACCATTGAGGTGGAAGAGACTTTTGTGGAGGAAATTCCATCACCCGAAGAAGAACCTTCAACACCATCCGAAGGTGAAGAAGAGATGGCGGATGAGGATGATACTCCTATGTTCTCACGGACGAGAACCGTGGCACCGACACCCGAGGCGGCCATACGGGTTCATGATATTGAAAATGATAATTTCTCTTTGAAGGGGCATCATATGCAACTCATTAGAGATAAACAATTCGACGGAAGGGTGCGGGTTGATCCACACCAACACATTGCTAGCTTTCTTGAAATCGGGAGCTATTTCAAGTATGGGGCAAATATGGATGAAGTGATTCGCCTACGGACTTTTCCTATGTCACTTTGTGGTGAGGCAAAGATTTGGTATCAAGAATTGGAACCAAACATCATCACTACTTGGGATGAGATGAGGGAAGCATTCGTTAGACGATTTTATCCTCCGGCTTTGGCCGAAAGACTTTTGAATGAGATTAGAGCTTTCAAACAACAAGAAGGCGAAACTTTGGTAGAGGCATGGTGTCGGATGAAAGAAATGCTGAGGAATTGCCGTGGTCACGATTTGAAGAAGAGAGAAATCATTGGGTTATTCTACAATGGTCTTAACTTGGATTCGGCAAGTATTCTTGATGCCTCGGGAGGAGGTCAATTCCTCTACAAGACACCGAATGAAGCATGGAAGCTTCTTGAAGACAAGGTTATCCAAAGCTTAAATTGGGCTAAGGATAAAGGAGGAAAACCGGTTAAAAAGCATGTTGCATTCGCCGAGGGTACTAGTAGTGGAAGTGGAGGCTCCAATGACTCGGCCATGATGAAAGAAATCAAGGCTTTATCTTCTAAGTTTGATGCACAATTCAAGGCTATCAAAGGTGAAATCAAAGAGCTTAGAGATGGTTGCGGTAATTGTGGCGGAAATCATGCCACGGCTAATTGTGCACAAGACGACTTGCCAATGGTAGGAGGTGAGGAAGGTGTTAACTTTCTTCAACAAGGTAATTATCAAAGCGGAAACTACCAACGAGGGGGTTATCAAAACCGAAATTCGGGAGGTTACCAAGGCGGAGGGTATAACCAAAACCAAAACCAAAACCAAATCCGATTTTCTAGACCTAACCAACCTTACAACCAAAACTCCAACCAATCTCAAAACCAATCATATAATCAAAACCAATCCCAAAACCAACCTTACAACCAAAATCGACACCAAAGCCCATCTAGAGAGCAACAACAACCACCGGTTCAAAAACAAGAACCAACATTGACTCCAATGGAACAAATGATGAAGGAGTTTATGTCAAAGCAAGAAACCGCCACCGAGAGAATGAAAACTCAAATGACAAATATTCGGTTGAGCATGGAACAAGGGCAAAAGAATCAACAAGCTTCAATTCAAGATTTGGAGCGGAAAATGGAGAGGTTGTCCGAGGGGCAAAGTAGTAGGCCAACCGGTGGCTTACCGAGTAATACACAACAAAACCTAAGACCACAACCTTCACCCTCTAGCGGTTCCAAACCTTACCAACCACCACCCGCGAGAAATGAGCATGTGAATGCTATAACCACAAGAAGCGGAAAGGAGCTTCCACCACCTCAAACCAAGGACAAAAATGTTTCTAACTCTTTTGTGCAGGAAATGGAGGAGGAAGACAATGAAGAGAATGTTAATGCTCCTACACCAACGGTCACACCGGTGTCACCTACTCCGGTTGTTAAAGCTTACAAGCCGAAGATTCCTTATCCACAAAGGCTAAGGAAAGAAAAGATTGCGGCTCAATATGGGAAATTTGTGGACATGATCAAGGGCATTCGAATCAATGTGCCTTTGGTTGATGTATTAGCCGGGATGCCGAATTATGCCAAATTCATCAAGGATTTGGTGAGCAACAAGGAGAAATTGTCGGAGGCTTCGGCAATGTTTTTGAATGAGGAATGCTCGGCACTTGTCCAAAACCAAATTCCACCCAAGCTTGGAGATCCCGGGAGTTTCATCATTTCTTGTACATTGGGTAAAATCATCACTTGTGATGCACTTGCGGACCTAGGTGCTAGTATAAACTTAATGCCATATTCACTTTATGCTAAATTGGCCCTAGGATCCTTAACCCCCACTCGCATGAGCATCCGTCTTGCCGATAGATCTTTCCAATATCCCGTTGGGATTGCGGAAAACATGCTAATAGAAGTAGGGCAATTTACCTTTCCGGTTGACTTTTTTATCCTCGAAATGGAGGAGGATAATAAAGTGCCCTTGATTTTAGGACGACCCTTCCTACATACTGCGGATGCCATAATTGGGGTTAAAGATAAGAAATTGACCTTGGGGATGGGTGATGAAAGGATTGCGTTCACGGTCGATAAGGCCATGAAGCATCCTTATTCTAATGATGATTCGTGTTTTAGAATTGATGTGATAGATGATGCGGTGGAGGAAGAATTGGAAAGTTTGCTTGGATTGGAATCGGAGCTTGTTGACTTGCTCCGTCAAATGTTGAAGGAATGATCGAGGAGGAGTTGGTCATGAGCATGGAAGAGACAAGTGACGAAGAAGAGCTCGAATGTGAGGATGCTTTTGAGGAGCTCACAAAGGATGATAATATGAGGATCAAAACGTCATTGGAGGATCCACCACGTGATTTGGAGTTGAAAGAACTTCCAAGTCATTTGGAGTATGCTTATCTCCATGAGGAAAATCTCCTCCCAGTAATAATCTCTTCATCCCTTGCGAATGATGAAAAACTTAAATTGTTGAATGTACTTAAGGCTCACAAAAGAGCTTTCGCTTGGCGGACATCCGACATACCGGGAATAAGCCCATCCTTTTGTAAACACAAAATTAATTTTGTTAATGATTTTAAACCCGTTGTCCAAAGACAACGGAGGCTTAATCCCAATATGGTGGATGTGGTCAAGAAAGAAGTAATTAAGCTTCTTGATGCGGGTAATATTTACCCCATTGCGGATAGTTCTTTGGTGAGCCCGGTACATTGTGTACCAAAGAAAGGGGGGATGACCTTAGTTGCCAATGACCAAAATGAAATGATACCGACTAGGACGGTCACGGGATGGCGTGTGTGCATTGATTATAGGAAGTTGAATGATGCCACGAGAAAAGACCATTTTCCCTTACCATTCATTGACCAAATGCTTGAGAGGTTGGCGGGTAATGAATATTATTGTTTCCTTGACGGATTCTCGGGATATTTCCAAATACCCATAGATCCCGAGGATCAAGAAAAGACCACCTTCACTTGCCCATTTGGGACCTATGCCTATAGGAGAATGCCCTTTGGTCTTTGCAATGCTCCCGCCACATTCCAACGTTGTATGATTGCCATTTTTCACGATATGGTTGAAACTTCCATGGAAGTCTTCATGGATGATTTTTCGGTATTTGGCGATTCATTCGAGTCATGTTTAAGAAACTTGGATAAAATGCTCGAGAGGTGTGAGAGAGCCCACTTAGTCTTGAATTGGGAGAAATGCCATTTCATGGTGAAAGAGGGCATAGTGTTGGGTCATAAAGTGTCGGGGTTGGGTATTGAAGTTGATAGGGCTAAGATTAATGTTATTGCCAAATTACCTCCTCCGACCAATGTTAAGGGCATTAGAAGTTTTCTTGGTCACGCCGGTTTTTACCGTAGATTCATTAAGGATTTTTCGAAGATCACCCGTCCAATGACTAGGCTACTTGAAAAGGATGCCCCTTTTGTGTTTGATGGACCATGTTTGAGTGCATTTTTGACCCTTAAAGACCATTTGACCAAGGCACCTAACATAGTCTCACCCGATTGGTCCAAGCCCTTTGAACTCATGTGTGATGCAAGCGACTTTGCCTTAGGAGCTGTCCTAGGACAAAGGATTGATAAACATTTCAAACCTATTTACTTTGCTAGCAAAACCTTGAATGGGGCCCAACAAAACTACACAACCACCGAGAAAGAATTGCTTGCCGTCGTATATGCCTTTGACAAATTTAGGCAATATCTTGTCCTATCTAAAACCGTAGTTTTCACCGACCATTCGGCTTTAAAGTATCTTTTCAACAAACAAGATGCTAAATCCCGTCTCATCCGTTGGATTCTTCTTTTACAAGAATTCAACATTGAGATTAAGGACAAAAAGGGAGCCGAAAACCTTGCCGCCGATCACTTGTCAAGATTGGAAAATCCACATCTTGACAAGAAAGGCGATACTAATATTGATGATTCCTTTCCCGAGGAATTTCTTTTGCAGGTAGGTGATGAAAACAAGGATGAGGAAGCACCATGGTATGCCGACTTGGCAAACTATTTGGTTGGTGGAGTTTTGAGGAAGGGCATGAGTCACCAAGAGAAAAGCAAATTTTTCTCTAACTTGAAGCATTATTTCTGGGAGGAGCCTTATTTATTCCGCGTCTGTGCGGATGGCATGGTGAGGAGATGTGTTTCGGGTGGCGAAACAAGAAAGATTTTGGATGAAAGTCACTATGGGCCCACCGGTGGACATTATGGTCCCTCGGTCACCTCAAAGAAGGTCTATGATGCGGGTTTTTATTGGCCGACGATCTTCAAAGAAGCAAACACTTTGTGCCAAACATGTGATGCGTGTCAAAGAACCGGAAACATCTCAAAAAGGGATGAAATGCCACAAACTAGCATCCAAGTTTGCGAAGTATTTGATATTTGGGGCATAGACTTCATGGGACCGTTCCCACCTTCGTTCAAAAATGAATACATTCTTGTGGCGGTTGATTATGTGTCCAAGTGGGCGGAAGCTAAGGCTTTACCAAAGAATGACGCTCGTGTGGTCATTGATTTCTTGAAAAGCCTATTTTGCCGATTTGGGATGCCCAAAGCATTGATTAGCGACCGGGGGACTCACTTTGCGAATGCTCAATTGGAAAAGGTTCTCAAGAAGTATGGGGTGAATCACCGGTTCTCGACTTCATACCACCCACAAACAAGTGGTCAAGTCGAGAACACTAACCGTGCATTGAAAAGAATTTTGGAGAAGACGGTGAAAGACAACCGGGCCATATGGTCTAAAAAGCTTGAAGATGCATTGTGGGCGTTTCGGACCGCCTACAAGACACCTATTGGAACGACACCGTATCGGTTACTTTATGGCAAAACTTGCCATTTACCCCTTGAAATTGAGCATAAAGCTTATTGGGCGCTAAAGAATTGCAATTTGGATTTGATTGAAGCGGGGGAAAAGAGAATGTTGCAACTTCACGAGTTGGATGAGCTTCGATTGCAAGCTTATGAAAATTCTCGTCTCTACAAGGAACGGACAAAGGTGTTGCATGACTGGAAGTTGAAAGTGAGAAAAGAATTTAAATCCGGTGAAAAAGTGCTTTTGTTCCAATCAAGATTCAAGTTGAAACAACCAAAGTTCAAACCAAGGTGGACTGGCCCATACGTGGTTAAGCATCAATATCCATCCGGATATGTGGAACTTTTCCAAAAAGATGGCGGAACCTTTATTGTGAATGGGCACCGTTTGAAACTATACCATGAGGATGAACAAGAGAGCGAGTGGGAGGAACTCGCAACTTACCCCAAGGACAAATGAATTCGGGGTCGAGTCTAGCTTGGACTCGTTAATAAATGAAGCCCATACACGAGGAAACTCGTGTTTATATCCTTTTTGATAAACTTAGAATTTTTGGCCTGCATTTTTGATGATTTTGATGTGTTTGCTGCTGCTGTGATTGTGTGAATTGTTAAGTGTTAAGGTGTTTATGTGTTGCTGCTGCATCTAATGATTTTGCAAAGGAAAAGCCGATCGGCTTACATAAGCAGTTCGGCTAAAGATCAATAGCCGATCGGCTTCATATAACCGTTCGGTTTATTCTTTGAAAAACGACCACAGAACTTGAGCCCCTTTTCTGAAGCAATTTTTTTAACCTATTAAGCAGATCGGTTTATAGTTAGCAGATCGGCTAAAGCTTTTAAGCAGATCGGCTATATAAAGCCGATCGGCTATACTAGTTAAAAATCGATACAGAACTCGACCCCCTTCATCTTAAGCGCATTTTAACTATCTAAGCAGTTCGGCTATTGGTTTGAAGCAGTTCGGCTAACATAGCCGTTCGGCTAAGGTTCATAAGCCGATCGGCTTCGGGTATTGCTGGGGCGATTTAATTAAAAAGCAAAACATTATCTTTTTCACACCACATCATCACCAACCGATCTGCTATCTTTTTCTCTCTCAAGTGAAAAAAAAAAAAAACGAAAATCACCATAATCCTCACTAAATCATCATCTAAACTTCAATTCTTTCAAGGAAATCAACCTCTAAACATGTCTAGACAAAATAAAGTATCTCATGTCTCCATTTAATCTTTCCTACTAGTGATTTTTGAGATGAATATCTTGAATCCGGGTTTGGTTTGATTCAAGTGTGGGGATGAATTCCTTTGTGATTTTGTTGTGTATTATGCATGATTCATACATGTTAATCAGTTTATACCATGATCTTTTGTTTAAATTGCTCAATTTAGATGATTTACAAATTAGGGTTCATATGCTAATTTGGGGATAATCCGAATTTAGTGATTTATGCTTGATAGTTGGTGCTAATTGTGGTGTAATTCGTGTTTGCAAGTATAATGAAGTTAATTGGTGGGTTGATTTCCATTTGTGGTTGATTTAGAAAAATTAGGGTTTATGTGGAATTTGAGAAAGAAGGAGTTGACTTTTCTGGTCAACTTTGACTTTTGCTTTGACTGACTTTTGTGTAACTTGTGATTGTAATACATGACTAGAAACCATTTGAGTGATCATTTTTGCTCAATTCAAGTTCATGTTTGATATTGAAGTTATGTGTTTATAAGGTAGTCAATAGGTTTGGTATGTAACTTTGATTGTAAGGCTTGCTTGAGTCACATTGTATGACATTGGCATGATTCAAGCATGGTTTAATATTAGGTTGCATGTTTATCCTATTTGAGTTGAAGTTTTGGCTATGTGATTGATTGGTTACTGTCGGTTTATGCTATGCTTGCATTTGTTGATTGTTTTGCTTTGTGATGCGGTTATTAACGTGTGTGCTCGGTTACTAGGGGGTGTGGTTGTGTTTGACATAAATCGCTCATTTTGTCTTATTTTTGCTAACTCTAACACACTTTTGGAAATTTTGTATCTTGTTGTTTTGTGTTGTGCAGAGAGGCAGGAATACCCAACCTGACACCTATGAGCCTCAGTACCCTGAAAGTATTTATGAGGGTTTAATGCCTGCAGACCGCCACCCTCATTTGATTTTCGGACGCCATACGTATAACTACCTGGAATACACGGAAGCCTTGTATAAAATTCATAAAAAGGAATGCGAATACCCTCGGGAAATTAACTGGAACCCGTTGGAGGTTGTCGGGGTTGCTCATGATATTCGCAAGACTTAAACTCAAACTGTGAAGTTCAATGACGAGGCTTTTGGTGTAAATGACTTAGAAAAGCTTCTTGGGATCCAAGAAAATATTTATGAAGAGTTGGTAATGGAATTTCTGGCAACTTTGGAAATGTTCCTTATCAACAATGTCGACGATAAATTCTTGAGTTTCAGACTTGGTGGGGCCCCCAGAAAATTATCCTTAAAAGAGCTTGCGGGTTGTTTGGGGATTTATACTGATGAGGAATACTCGTCCCATTGGATTGATAGATATATTATGACTGGGGCAAGGCTGGATGAGGGGCAGTGTGATGCTGAAGTTTGGGCAACGCTTAGTACATCACGATATCTTGGGGGAAAATTTTGAACAAACATCTTACGTCCCCCAAATATAGAGTGATACACAAAATGTTAGCAAACACACTGACTTTTAGGGGAACCAATAGGGAGAAGGTGACCTTGATCGACTTGTGGTTTTTGGATAAGTTGAAGAGTAGGGACAGGATCAATGTCCCATATGCTGTGGGCAAGTACCTTCACGCCTATGCTAGTGGGCATAAACCCTCTTCCAGGCTTTGTGGTGGTCATCTAATTACCCGAATCGCCAAGGGATTAAAGGTCAGTTTGAAGCCCCGAGGAGTTCCCGCCTATACCTTAGTGGAAAACAATACCCTTCCAATTGGGGCCGAATCCTATGCCACGGCCCACATCTTGAGAAAGAAAGGTGGAACTTATGTTGCTTATGATCCCACTCCTCAAGAGGCAGCCTCTGTATCTCGAGCCGGGTCTCGGGGAAAAAGGCCTGTCACAATTGAGGATTCTGATGAGGAAGAAGAGGCGGAGCAAGAGCAAGAAGAAGAAGCTGAAGTTAATGTGCATCCGGGTCGTGGTCATTCATCTCATTCTGGAGAGCCCGCGAGCTGGCAGAGTTTTATGTCCAGCTTCAGCAGTATGCAACTTGAGCAAAATCGAAGATGGGGAGAACAAGAAGCCTGGCAACGGGAGAATGTGGCTTTCAGGGACGAGTCTAGGTATGAGTGGGGAGTTAATCAATACCAAAATGATTGGCTAATTCACGACCATGAGCGAATGGGTCACCATGTGCCCGACCATGTGCCAATCCCGTATCATCCACCACCTCATTGGGGCGAGCCGGGGGGTATCCTCCCTGCTCCTATTTATGATCGGGATGCTGCTTTAGTGGAGCTCTAGCGACATCAGGAGCATATGCACACATCTGATTATCACCAGCAGCAGCAGGATTGGGGCACTCCTTGGTCCTCAGCTCCATCCCAGCCTAACACTTGGACACCTCCTGAGCCCTCCAACTGGCAAAAAGAGGCTCATCACCATTGGCTTTTTGGATCGCCATCACCTTATCAGCAGCAGTATCAGCAGAATGATCCCACCCAGGACCCGCCCCATGATGGGGGTTGGTAGTTGGGCATTGTTATTATTTATTCTGGGATTGTAAAACTCTAAACAATATTTTAATTTTTATTTTTATTCTGCGTTATTTTTCTTTTTGGTTCTTTGGATGATTAGCATTCATTGTATCATTTTTATTTTTATTTTATTATCGTATGGGCTTGTGTTTGGTGTTTGTTTCTTTGTGCCCATTTGTAGCATGCGGAGCTGGAGTGGATATCTACAAGTCTATCATGAGCCAGCTCCTCCATTCTCGCCTTCATGCAAAACCCCCGGGGAAGTTCTCGTTTCTTTTTACCCCCGCGCTTTTGTTTATTTATTGATTATATTTGCATTGGGGTCAATGCAAACCTTAAGTGTGGGGAGGTATTCACTTGAATCTTGTTCCTAGTATATTGTTCTTTTATAGCCACTTATTAGGTCTGTTATTGATCTTGGAGTTTCCAATTGAACTTTACGAATTCTAATAACGGGTTATGGAATGGTAGTATGCTAGGAATTTGCTTGTCCTTATTAAATTAATTGCTTTGAAATGTGTTAGTTAAAATCTATTAAAAGCAATTAAATCTTTCCCTCTTGTAACATAATTTTTTGAGATGTGTCATAAAAGCAACCTAATAGGGTGAATTGCATGACTAGCACACTTGTAGCCCCCACTATGATAAATTGTGAGAAATTTGAGCCTTATTGAGAAAAACACTTACCTTTAGTGTTTATATTGATTGATTGCTATGAGTGTGCCGGTGATTGTAGTTTGTTCTAGAACTTGCCTTAGTGATGCATTTTGAGACCGCTTTGGGATCACAGAAATGTGATATAGGTGGGGTCAAAGACGAGAAGGTATTCTTAGGAATTTTTGATTTTATTTTGCTTTAAAACCATTTATATCCAGTTTACACAGGTCGTTAGCACTCATTTTTAGTGCTAAGAAACCCCTAGAAAACTTCCACACTCAATCCATTAAATATTAGCCTTATTTTTTGTGTATTCGATTCCCGAACCATCACTTTTCTAAAATGTTGCCTAATTGAAATTTATGATAAATTTTACCAAAATGTGACCTAAATCGTTTTGAATTGGGATTCTAGTGTTAAATTCTATGATTGAGGTTGGAAACAATTAAATGAATAGAAGTTAACCATTGAGCTTAAAGTTTATAGTTGGATGATTGTAGTCAACTAAATGGCCTTTGAATTCCTGAACAAGTAGTTCCCTAGGGGTGTTTTACACCTAGCCACCGAAGGATTTTATTCCGTCTAGGAT
Source organism: Helichrysum umbraculigerum (assembly GCA_949592205.1). Classification (NCBI taxonomy): domain Eukaryota; kingdom Viridiplantae; phylum Streptophyta; class Magnoliopsida; order Asterales; family Asteraceae; genus Helichrysum; species Helichrysum umbraculigerum. Next base: position 97,463,564 of record CATIUR010000002.1, on the reverse strand, counting down.
GGTTGGTCCGAAAGTTCGTTACACAGGGTTCATAGAAAGTCATAGAATGCAATTATTCCAATCAAATGTGAAAAATCAATTCGAGTTATTTGTGCGAAATTGTTAAAGTATGAGTTATAAATGAGAACAAATAATAAGTTGAATTGACTTAGCACGAGAATCCTAAGTTTCATTACTGTCACGTGTTTAAACCAATAGGTAACATTTTCACATTTTTCACGGGTCTTGACTACCACTTTTCACCAATTATTGTGTCTATCATACCCCTATTCCATAATTAGCATACATTGTTACAACACATACTAGAATACCTCCTTTGAGATCTCACTTGGTGCTCACGCCAAGTCGGTGGAGATTTGATCCTCTTGCAAGCCTATGGTAACAATGCATCACGACTTGGCTTGATTGAGTGTTAAAATTGCTTACTTCCTTACCTTGTAGTCTTATAGGTTGAGAGTGAGTGACTAAACACTTATCCTTATGTGAGGTGCGAGGTCGTGCATTCGGGCTTGACAAACCAAAACATCTCGAGTTTATAATGCTTATACATATGTTGCTAGCCTAATTGCCTTGGTAGTTAGTGTTAGTATTGTTTTGGTAAACTTGATATTCACCTATTGTTGTCGCAAGAGTGGGTTTTGAAATGGTAAAATTATGGTTTGCTTGAGGACAAGCAAAGTTCAAGTGTGGGGATATTTGATATCGCTCATTTTGGTTATATAAATCTATCGCGATATCATTGTTTTGCGCATGTATTTTAGTGGATTTCGAGAACTTTCGATACTTATTTTGTTTGGAAATCCATTTCAGGTGAAAAGCTGGAAACGCATGCGGTTTGGTGTGGAATTGGTGAAGTTTGGATCAAAAGTTGACTGAGCTGGAAATCTGGTCTAGCCGATCGGCTTCATCCTTAGCCGATCGGTTCATGTGCTATAGCCGATCTGCTAAACTTAGCAGATCGGTTTGTTCAGTGCATTTCAGTTGCAGAACTTTGCCTCGTTTGGAGCTTGGACTGATTTTCTGAAGAAGCCGATCTGCTGGAGATCGTGAGCCGATTGGCTGGTCATGAAGAGCCGATCGTCTGGTCATGTTAAGCCGATCGGCTATGGTTGGATCTGAGTGAGAGGTATGGTGGTTGATGAGCTGTCCGTTTCTGATTGGTTGGCATTTAATGCCAACCGTTTTCCCATCCATTTTTCAAAAAAAAAAAAAAAAATAGGAAATATGGGGGTGTTTGGTCGGCAGCTTCATATGGATCACCATCTTCATCTCATTTTTTGGGACACACAATACACACTCTCCATTACACTTCCATCATCCATCTTCCTTCCTCATTAACTCACCCACATTTACTCCCTTCACCATCTCATATTTACTCCATTTTCACCAAACCAAAATCACCATTTTACTTCACATTTTCGCAAGGATTTAGCTAGGAATTTGTGAGGGAAACATCGAGCAAACATCATTTGGAACAATTGTGTAACAAATTTGGTATAATTTCGATTTAATCTAATTTCAAGTTATTTTATGGATTAGTTTAGTGTTTATGATTTTTGCTTGATGATTGTGATTATGTGTGGCTAGTTACCATTGTGTTTGCTTGGATGAAATAACTAGATGATTAGGGGTGTATATTTTGGATGTTAATTTATGCTTGAGTTTGTGAATCATCCATGGATTTGTATGTATTTAGTTAGTTGTTGTTATGAACTTTCGGCATTTTAGCTAAACGATTATAGCGAATGTTGTTTGTTTAGTAAAAATACCTAAATAGTTGTTTGTCATTTGTGGAACAAAGCATTTGATGATTGTAACAACAACTAGTTAATTACAAACAAGTTAGCAATTATAGCGAATGTTTGTCGTGTGGATGATTTGCAAACTTTTAAAATCTTAATTTATGTTTAATCGGAGAACCTTATGTGATTGAGCTTTATCTTAAGGATTTAACCATTTGGTTATTTACTAATTGATATAGCGAACGTTTTCAACCTAGTAAATTGCTATTAATTATTTGTCTATGAATAATTGATCAAAATTGCGAATGTAATTTTGGAATGTGTCAAATGATTTAGCTAAGTTGTGTAAGTTTGTAACTATGGCGAACGTCTGTTACTTGATTAAATCATAGGTTTGTCAACTGAAATTGAACTTTAGGTCTCAGAGAACTTTGAGCTTAGGTTTGATGAATGTTACCATTTAGCATATATCTTAACCGGTTATAATTCTACACCCCGAAATCACTAGTGAAATAGTCCAAGCAATCATTGTTTTTAATACTTGAAAAGACCAAACAATTAAACTGACTCTTCAGAGTCCACCTGCCTAGATTAATCAAAGATTGTAGTTTTAAGCATTGTGACAATTCGGTCACACAATCCAACCACATTTTATTTTCTCTTTTTAAATTGCTCACACTTCTATTGATCATCCAATCTATTTCCCTGTGTTCGAACCCGAACTTACCCAACTATACTACCACACGATAGGGTCCACTGCCCGGTTGTGTTTTGGTCTAGCTCGGTACTTTCTTGTTCACTTTTCAACGATAATTTTATAACTGAATTTAGCACATCACTTGGCCGTATTCATGAAAGGTCTTCCTAGTATGATTGGGATGTGTACGTATTCCTGCATATCCATTACTACAAAATCTGCTTGGTAAAGAAATTTGTCAATCCTAACTAAAATGTTTTCAGCTATTCCCCTAGGGTATTTGACTGAGTGGTCAGCAAGCTGTATGGTCATTTTGGTAGGTCGAAGATTTTCTAACTCAAGCCTCTTGAAGAGCGAGTATGGCATAAGATTAACACTAGCTCCTAAATCGGCAAGAGAACAGATGATGCCTGAATTGTAAATGGAACATGAAAGAGTAAAACGTCCGGTGTCTCCGAGTTTTTCTGGAATGATATTTTTCAAGATAGCAGAACATTCCTCGTTCAGCGGGACATTGGGCACTTCGGGTACCTTATCCATGGTTGTCAGAAGTCTTCTGAAGTACTTTTTGGAGTGAACTTCAGAGGCGGTATCTAGGAATTTCCTATCAAGCTTAAAAGACTTAAGCTTGTCGGGTCGTTGTTTAAGACGAGCCGGAAATGGGATTTTTCTATTTGGTGTAGACTCTAAATCCATTGTCGATGGGACAATAGGTGGTTCCTTCACCGGAGAAGAAACCGTAGGTGGGCTATGTGCTACCTGAGAGTCTTGAATATGGGAAGCCTCCTTATGGCAACTAGTTGGACTATCCTGAGGTTTAGCGTTAATACACTGTGCTAATTGTCCTAGGATGAGATTAGCTTGGTCTTGTCTAGCCGAGATTCCTTGAATGACTTGTATCAGGGTGTCGTCAAAACTAGAGGTCTGTGAAGGAGAGGGTTCGGAAGGTTGGAATTGGTAAGCTGGTAGACTATTCCTAGGTAGGTTAAGAGAAGGGTTAGTATTGGGTGAAGTTAGATGAGACTGAGGAATTTGGGCTGAGTGGTTCAGATTAGCACAATTAAGGCAGGTTTGAACTTGGCAGACTTGTTGTTGTTGACTTTTCAATTCCTTAATCTCCTTGGTTAGGTCTGCCACTTGCTGAGTGAGGGTTTTGATAGCTTCATTCCCGATTGTAGTAGGTGAATTCACTAGCGAGGGGTGATTTTCACTGTTCCAGTCATGGTTGTGTATTGTCATTTTCTCAATAAGGCTCCAAGCTTCATTTGCCGTATAGTCTATGAAACTACCTTGAGAGGCGGTATCAAGTAAAGGACGGTGATGTGGGAAGAGACCACTGTAGAAAATGTGCAACTGGTCTGAGCGCTCAAATCGATGATTTGGACATTTCTTAAGCAATTTCTTAAAGCGTTCCCATGCATCGTAGATTGACTCTTCATGCACTTGACGGAAGTTTATGATGTTGGTCCTAAACATGGCTTGTTTTGACGGGGGGGAATATTTGGCCAAAATTTTGGTTGCTAATTTTGCCCAAGAGGTTATAGAGTTAATTTCTAATTCCTCAAACCAGGTTTGTGCATTAAGAGTGAGTGAATAGGGAAATAGGTATAGATAGACTATGTCTTGATTAACCCCAATCGGCTTAAAAGAGTTGGATAAGGAAATGAATTTGTCAAGGTGGGAGTTGGGATCATCATTTGGTAGGCCACGGAATTGACAGAGGTTTTGGACTAACTGAATAATGTGTGGTTTTAATTCAAATGATCCTCTACCAATTTCCGGATAGATAATTGGTCCTCCTCGACCTTCAATCAAAGGTTTAGAGTCTTCAGCGAGAGTTATACGTGCAGCTGTCATAGTCTCGTTGGCAGGTGGTTGACTTGTTGAGTGGATAGGGATAACGTAATTTATAAAAGTACTAAAAGTAAGGAAAAACAAAGAAAGACGTAGGGGTCTAAGGAGAAGAGTTAATCCTAAAGGTTCACTAGCGAGTAAGTTCATCTTGACGCCTAAGGATCGTACAGTTGGTTCCCCGACAGCGGCGCCAAAAACTTGATGGCGCCCGATCAGGTCGGTGTCGTTAACGATTACTAACCGGGCACCAGCAGTGGGTTGTTTTAAATTTGTAGTTGCGGGGCCTAAGTTTTTCCTAACAATGCTAATCCTAAGGGTGAGCAAGTGGTAGGTATGACCTAGAGTCGTTCTTCAAACTGACTGAATTGAAACTAAGGCGAGGCAGATGAGGGCTTTCAAACTAGTGAATGGTTTATAAAATAGTGGGGGTTTTGGTTTTTATATTAACTAACTTAGGCAAGTAAATAAACAAAAGCAAAATAAAAGTAAAACGTAAAGCGGATAAAATAAAGATAGTGTTTGTTGAGACTTCGTTAATTAAGTTATGGGATGATATTTGGAGAAACTATTTTGAAAGATATTAGTTAATTATCATTCTTGAATACTTGTATGTAAACACTAGATTCCCTACTAATTAAAATCCCATTAGCATGTCACACCGGGAGCTAGGTTATGGTAACATTACAAAGTATTTTGAATAATAAGAAAAATCTTAACTAAGGTCTAATGATACTTTCATATGAACGGGAACAAAATCTTAAGGTACTAGACATTACTGAATCATATAACGATTCCTCGTCATCCTAACAGATTCATGTATTTAAAACAGTTCATTTATGACTTTAAACCAGCCCTTGCTTAAGACTACCCAATAAATCCCCTAATTATCCACAGCGTTCCTCACTTTAAGTGGTTCCGCCGCTTCAAACCTTGGCCATGTCTTGTCCTACGATAATTTCCCATGTAGCCTTGCGGTTCCATAGTTTCATACCTTTGACAAATTATATTGACACAGATAATTGACTACCTTTTAATTGGACGTCGTTAAAAAGGTGTTGTAATCACGTTTATTGGTGGAAAGGCGATAGATTAATTCGAAGTTTAAAAGTCTATTTAGAAAGGTTAATTAAACTAGGTTTCTCATTTTATATATTAGTCCGTAATATAACTACCTTCGGTCGTTACGCAGCTTCCACGTATTTGTACTACACCTAAAGTGTTTCCAACGCTATACTGAGTAACAGTCGAATAGGGGCCATCATATTACTTCATAATATTGTATCGTTTCGTAATATGACTACCTTCGGTCGTTCCTCGACTTCCATACATTTGTACTCCACCTTGAAGTGTTTTTTTTTTTTTTTGGGTAAAGGGTAAAATTTACCCGGTAAATATATTACTCCAAAAACCTTTAAGTACAAAGGATATGAGTGTATCTCATATCACAGCCCGTTACATAGGCAAAACTACATAACTAGGACACAACCTCTACCTATATTAGACCCAACACAAGAATCAAATGAGAACCAAAACAAAACCATAAAACAACCAGAAAATTGACTCAACCTGAACAAGAACAAGCTATTTTTTCCTAATCTTCCCAGTAAGGTTGATATCAAAAGCCTTACAAAACGCCTCTTGTTCTTCTGTTAAATCGTATACTTGGTCACTATAATCATCATAAACATCATCATCATCATAGTATTCAAGATTACTAGTACCACCACCACCACCACTACCTGATCCCAATCCAGAAGCCATATAATATGAGGTCTCATTAAAGACCTCTTCAACATCACTTTCCGAATCGACCAAAGTATTATCCACATTAGAAGATGTTCCCTTGTTTCCTTGACCAACCTTTTCATCCCTTGTATTATTATTATTAACTTTACCAGCTTTTCCATCACACTCGGACGTCTCAACTTCCCGAATCACATCATCCACTTTAGATTCATTCCCACCTAACACAGAAAAAGTGTTAGAAGTACTAACATGTGTACCCTCCTTTTGCTTCAATTTTTCTTTATTTGCAACCACCTTAGGACGATACACAAAGTTAGACTTTTGTTTAGCTAGAGATATCCCTTGACCTTTCCTTGGAATCTGCCCCTCTTTATTAGCTTTAGCACCATTAGAACCAATCTCAACAAACCCGTCAGAAACATTTTTCTTTACCTGTTGAGCTGCTAGATGACTTGGGCACAAGTCATTAGAATGACCAAAGAGTTTACAAGAATCACATCTAGGAGGTTTCCACTCATATTCAACCCGAACGGTTTCCTTAGTATAACCCGACCCATCCAAATTTGGAATAGCCACAACTATAACATCTTTTAGTGCCTGCTCAGAAGAGATCTCAATTAAAGCTCTAGCAAAACTATTTCTGCCCCATGATTCCTTACACATAGTGGCAGTAAATGAATCTAGACGCATGGGGGTACCAAGCATAGTTGCAATCAAACTCAAACCATCACCTGTAAAGGCAGCCATCGGAACATCATGTAATCTAACCCACACAGGCAACTTAGTGAGATCTTCCTTAGTTAAACTTATATTAGGCACCCATTGGTTAAGGATTAAAGGGATGGTACGAATCATCCATGGACCATTATCTAGAACATCATTCATACCCTTAGCAGTGGAGAAATTAAAGAAAAAGAACCCCTTAGCATTCATCATCACCTTTTGAAGACCATATTTTGACCAAGCATTCCGCACATAATTTTCTACAACCGGAAACGCAATGCGCTTACCAATGAAATAACCATATAACGTATGCATAAACCTGTTATGAACTTCCTCAACTGAAGATAAAGGAATCATTACATCAGCTTCACTTACAGAAATATCAGATTTTAAGCTCCGAAACTGCACCTTCTGAATCCCTGAGTTTTCAGCAGTAACAACATTCAAGTACGATGGTTTAGCACCATCAACTGGTTGACCAGCCATCTCATCAATCGATTTATCCTCTTCTTCCGTATTAGACGGCTTGTCCGACCCCTTTTTCAGCTTTTCTAACTCGTCCACTTTCAAATTCTGAAACAAACCCGCAGGGATTGCATTATCCGGCATATTAACCGAAGTCTGGGGACCATCCTTTGTGACCTCCGGAGGCACACCAGATGGTTTCTTCAAGATAGATTTCAAACGAGGCTGAACGTTAGCCTTATTACTTTTCTCTTTAACCCCTCTTCTCGGACTCAAAAAACCCTTTTCCATACTACATATAATTCACCAACACTACCTGTTATCAACCTAGTTCGAAACTGGACACAAGCTTAACCAATATTCAGAATAATCTGTCCAAGGCGTCGAGCAAGAAAAACACTAAAGAAAGCAATCGCAAAAGATTAAAACTTGTAAACGGCAAAAGAAAAGATGGTAATTAAATAAGATATCAAGAAGTTGGATCGACAAAAAGATCAAATAATTATAATCGGCCGAAAAGCATCTACAAAATCAATTAATGATCTTGATATGAAACCAAATCAATTAATGATCTTGATATGTCGGTCAAAAAGATTGTCGGCCGAAATCAAATCCCCAACGTTTTTTAATTGCAATTGGTCGGTTGATTCACGATCAAGAAACAATTAAAATAACAATATAATCGAAGACCCTATAAGCATTTAAAGAATCTGGCCGATTTGAAATCCTTAAAAAACGAAAAAACGGATGAAGAATAATAGGGATTTAGGAATCGCCAGTTTCTAGAGAGAAAAAACTAGGGGTTTGTCCACCTTGAAGTGTTTCCAGTACTATATCGAGTAACAGTTGAATAGGGGCCGTCATATTATTTGACGATAGTTAAGACCGTTTATATTTTACTACTATGATGATCCTAAGGCAACAATCAAACAAGAACATGCAATAAGACGATCAAAGCAATATTACCGATCTTTAATATTTAAATATAAATCATCCCATAATTAACTAACTACATCGCAAACAAACACAATAGTAATCTACTCGCTAATCATGGCATAAACGATCTCTAGCATAATTAAAGCATACATATTTAATTAAGATAGATAAGGATAGAAATAACCGAGATTAATATGCGAGAAGGAATAGACTTGAATTAATAAGAGTTGCTCCAAGCGTACACCAAAGATTACAAACACGTTCCTCACCAAAGAATACAAGCTCGTTCCTTGCTCCTATTTTAACTAGCCTACTACTATTTTAAAGTAAGAAAATAAACAAAGAAATAAAAGCTAAAAGCTATAGAAAGAAAGTGTGTTTTTCCTAGGATAGAAGGTGTGTCTTGCAAATGAACCAAAGCCCCATATTTATAGGTGAGTTTTGGCTCAAATTAGCATCAAGGGGTGCATGTTAGTAAAGGTAGCCAAAAGGGTGCACCGGGTACTGTACAACACGAAAAGTAGGCGCACCGGGTACTGTACAACACGAAAAGTAGGCGCACCACCCAAAAACGGAAACCGAGGTGGGGGGACAGGTGGCCGGCGGCGCCCACCAGGTGGCCGGTGGCGGCTAGTGGGTGGCCGGCGGCGGCTGGCCTGTACCCGCCCCGTTTCGCCGTCTTTTGCTTCGTTTCTTGATTCGTGCATATTTTCTTCGTTATGCGTCCGTTTGCGTCGATTCTTTTTTTGTTGGATTCGTAATTCAAAAAGAAAGATTTTGACATAAGATAGGCCCTGAGATGAGGTTCCTAGCTCCAGATATTGCATACGAATCATTTGGATCTTCCGGCCTGCGTAGATTCTTCATTCTTTATCCGTTTTAGTTGATTCTTCTTCTGTTGGATTTGTATTTTGAAAACGAACATCTTGGATAGAATGGATGTTGATGAAGGGCACTTTAGTCTTGAAATCTCGTTTTGATGCCTTGAATCTTCAAACGTGTGTGGAATTCTTCGTTTTTCATCCGTTTTGCTTTATTTTTATCGTGCAACCTTGTTTTGACCATCTTGGCATAATTTCATTGATTTGTACTGTTTTTGAACTAATATGCCAAGAATCGTTCCAGAATGAGAGAGATATCGGTAGTAAAAACGTGACTTTTTACACGATATCAGTATCGTATAAAGGTTTGAAGTCGGTTAAGTTGGCACTTGGTGTGAAATGTATTTACAAACTCTAAGTCACGGGGGTCCGGGGGCAGCGCCCCTGGTTAGTGGGGTTCCAGGGGTGGCAACCCCTGGCGGGGTCCAAGGGGCTGGCCCCTGGTTTGGGTCGAGGTGAAAAACGCATCCTGGATTTGAATTTGGGTAAAATCAAGTGATAAATTTTGGGTCTCGACACTTAGTAAAAATCTGTGTTTTCTAGTTTCTGTTTTGTGCGACGTTGGGTGCGACGTCGCAGGTCCAGACTGCGACGTTGAGCATGGCGTCGCTATGCGCGACATTCGCAATTTAATGCGACGTTGAGAGTGACGTCGCTATATGCAACGTTGTTAGTTCTTGCGACGTAAGGGTCGAGGTCGCTATGTGCGACGTTAGCCACTTAAGGCGACGTTGAGGCTGATGTCGCACCATGCGACATCGTGATGAGTTTTACGGCGTCGCACATAACGTCGCATAAAGTCTAGGCCAAATGCGACGTCGGCGACTGATCAGGTTCCTGTGGCCGGAAAAACGGCCGGACAACTTCCGTTTGGTCCGAAACTTTTACCCAACCCATTTTTGGACATTACAAACATAGACAAACCGTAAACAAGTAAAAATGAGTAAAAACGGAGAGTTTCGGGTTTTGTCGGAAACTTACGAATCGACGCGAGGAAAATCCGAAAAGATGGAAAGGTAGATCGTTGCACCGTGGTTCTTTTATTCCAAAGGAGTGGTATGATCCGTTGTCGTTTCTTGGTAGTAATATGTGATTTTAGTGACATGGTGGTGTGGTTGTGTTTGAGAGAAAAATGAAAGAGAGAGAGTGTGAGAATGGTGAAGATGATGATAAAATGAGGAAAAGGTGGGATCCCCCACCTTTTTGTGGCAGATTTTTCGGTGGGGGCCCACCGAAGTGTGGGTCTCCACCTTTGATTCCGCGTTTGCGCTCCGTGTGGTGTTCATTTTCCCGATCGTTTAAACGTTTAAATAATTTTTGTGTACGTTTAATTACAAGTTTTGAAATACAAATATTTACCCAATATTTTGTTGAAGTATCTCACCAAATACTTAGTAATTGCGTTACGAAACGTAACTTTAACTTGTTTTATTTTGTTTATGTGTTTAACATTTTTAATCGCGAAGGCTTAGTTTGTACGATACGTAATGAGTGCGAAATATTATAAAAATAATATTTTGGATATAATTGTGTTATTAAATAATATTGTATTATTCAATAAAATTGTTCACCAATTTCCGTATTTAATTGAACCGAATTACATTCGATTTGAATCTTGTACGATTTAATCAAACCGCATAATTGTATATATTTAATAATATATATATTGATACATTAATTAGCCTATCACGGAACTAATTTCATGTATTAAGACTTGATTAGGCACTAATTTCTAGTCCTAATTTGACGGGTGTCACATTCTCCCCCTGTTAGAAGAATTTCATCCCGAAATTTAAGTCGGAGTCGTGTTTGAAGTAGCATCAGTGAATAACTGGGGATACTTGAGTTTCATTTGATCTTCCCGTTCCCAGGTGAATTCCGGACCACGCCGCGAATTCCACCTAACTTTGACAATGGGAATACGACTTTGTTTGAGTTGTTTGACCTCACGGTCCATGATTTCGGCGGGTTCTTCAATGAAGTGAAGCTTGAATTCAACCCGAATTTCATCGAGTGGAATGATAAGTGTCTCATCAGACAGACACTTCTTTAAGTTTGAGATGTGAAATGTGGGATGCATGCTGCTGAGTTCGGATGGCAGCTGCAATCGATATGCCACTGGACCTATCCTTTCGAGGATCTCAAAAGGTCCGATGTAACTTGGGTTCAGTTTCCCACGCTTGCCGAAACGGATTACGCCTTTCCAAGGTGATACTTTGAGTAGTACTCGATCCCCAACTTGGAACTCGAGTGGTTTGCGTCTCACGTCAGCATAACTTTTCTGACGATCACGTGCGACTTTGAGTTTGTTTTGAATGCCAACGATTTTCTCGGTGGTTTCATGAATGATTTCCGGACCCGTGAGTTGGCTATCCCCAACTTCGGTCCAACAGATAGGTGATCGGCACTTACGACCGTACAGTGCCTCGAAAGGTGCAGCCTTGATGCTGGTGTGATAGCTATTGTTGTACGAAAACTCGCACAATGGTAGGTGTCATTCCCAGTTTACACCGAAGTCAACTACGCAGGCCCGTAGCATGTCTTCCAGTGTTTGAATCGTTCGTTCACTTTGGCCATCAGTTTGAGGATGGTACGCGGTACTCATATCGAGACGAGTACCCAATGATTTTTGAAGTGATTGCCAAAGTTGAGATGTGAAACGACTATCCCTATCGGAGATAATCGAGATTGGAACACCGTGACGGGTTACGATTTCTTTCAGATAGATTCGAGTGAGGCGCTCCATTTTATCAGTTTCTTTGATTGCCAGGAAGTGAGCAGACGTTGTGAGACGATCGACGATCACCCAAATGGTATCGCAACCGCTCGATGACTTGGGTAGTTTGGTTATGAAATCCATGGCGATCTGTTCCCATTTCCATTCAGGAATGTCGGGTTGTTGAAGTAAGCCAGAAGGCTTTTGATACTCGACTTTGACTTTGGAGCAAGTAAGGCACTTGCTGACGTAGGTGGCGATCTCAGCTTTCATGTTCGGCCACCAGTAAAAGTCTTTGATACCGTGATACATTTTATCGGATCCCGGATGGATAGAATATTTGGACTTGTGAGCTTCATCCATCACCAAGTCCCGCAGATTCCCGAACCTAGGCAGCCAGATTCGGTTTGAGATATACCTAATCCCGTTAGGTTTGATTTCGAATTGCTTATCCATGCCTCGCAAGGCTTAGTTTTTGACATTATCGGGTTTGAGAGCTTCGAGTTGAGCGGTGAGTATCTGAATGTTTAGATCGTTGTGAATAGTCATACTAAGGGCTCGGACTCGAAGTGGTTTCGTTCGTTCTTTTCGGTTGAGGGCATCGGCAACAACATTTGTCTTGCCCGGATGATACTTGATTTCACAATCGTAATCGGTAAGCAACTCGACCCATCGGCGTTGCCTCATGTTGAGATCCTTTTGATCGAATATGTGTTGGAGACTTTTGTGGTCGGTAAAGATTGTGCACTTAGTGCCATAGAGGTAGTGTCTCCAGATTTTGAGAGCGAACACGACAGCTCCAAGTTCGAGGTCGTGAGTAGTGTAGTTCTTTTCATGAACCTTGAGTTGTCGTGAGGCGTAAGCAATGACCTTGTCCCGTTGCATCAGCACGCAACCGAGACCTTGATGGGAAGCATCGCAGTATAACACGAAGTCATCGGTGCCTTCGGGTAGAGATAAGATTGGAGCACTGCAAAGCTTTTGCTTCAAAAGTTGAAATGCTGACTCTTGTTTATCAGTCCAGTCGAACTTTTTGTCTTTCTGAGTCAGTGTCGTGAGTGGTAGGCCTATTTTTGAGAAGTTCTCGATGAATCGTCGATAGTACCCGGCCAGTCCTAAAAACTGCCGTACTTCTATTGGAGTTGTCGGCGGTTGCCAATTTTTGATGGCCTCGGTTTTTGAAGGATCTACATGAATTCCCTGACTATCGATGACGTGTCCAAGGAATTGAACGGTTTGTATCCAGAACTCACACTTGGAGAATTTGGCGTAAAGTTCCTCGCGCTTAAGTAGTTCAAGGATGGTTTGAAGATGTTGCGCGTGATCTTGTTCGTTTCGTGAATATACGAGGATGTCATCGATGAAGACAATGACAAACTTGTCGAGGTAAGGTTTGCACACCCGATTCATAAGGTCCATGAATACGGCCGGTGCATTGGTTAGACCGAATGGCATTACCTGGAATTCATAATGCCCATAACGGGTTCTGAAAGCAGTTTTCGGGACATCGGCGTCGCGAACACGTAATTGATGATAACCTGATCGAAGATCGATCTTTGAATAAAAACTCGATCCTTGAAGTTGGTCAAACAGGTCATCGATGCGAGGAAGTGGATATCGGTTCTTGACGGTCAACTTGTTCAACTCTCGGTAATCGATGCACATTCTGAACGAACCGTCTTTCTTTTTGACAAATAGGACCGGAGCTCCCCAAGGTGAAGAACTCGGCCTAATGAATCCTCTTTCCAGGAGCTCCTATAACTGGGTGGACAACTCCTGAAGTTCGGATGGAGCTAAACGGTATGGTGCTCGGGCCACAGGTGCAGCACCTGGCACAAGATCGATTGAGAACTTAACCTATCTTGATGGTGGTAGACCAGGTAGTTCTTTGGGAAAGACTTCTGGAAAGTCTCGAACGATTGGCACATCCTCAAGTCGTTTCTCCTCCGACTTTTTCTCCATGATGTGCGTGAGGATTGCTGGATAACCCTTTCTCAGAAATTTTCGGGTTTTTAAACAGGATATGATATTGAGTCTCGTCCCGCCGGTCTCCCCCTGTATGATTAAAGTTCCACCGGCGGCGAGGGGTATGCGAACGACTTTGTCATAACAGATAATTTCAGCCCGATGCTTGGACAACCAGTCCATACCAACGATAACATCGAAGCTCCCGATTTCAACAGGCATGAGATCAATTGTAAAGGTTTCGTTGGCTAGACTTAAAGTGCAATTAGGTATCACACTATCGGTTTCTATGAGTTTACCATTTGCTAGCTCTACGGTGTACTTAACATCTAAGGCAACGGGGGTGATGTCAAGTAGTGGACAAAACTCATCAGAAATAAAGCTCCTATCGGCACCAGTATCAAACAGAATTGAAGCAGTTAAATTGTTGAGGAGGAACATACCCGTGACCACATTCGGGTCCTGACGGGCGTCCCCAGAGTTGAGTACAAAGGCTCTACCTTTAGAATTTTTGTCGTTGCCCTTGTTTTTCCGTTTAGGACATGCATCTCTGAAATGTCCCGGCTCTCCACATCCATAGCAGGATTTAGGTTGTTGGTTGTTATCGTTGTTGGATTTGGGGGCTCGGCAATCCTTAGATGAATGCCCGTACTTCCTGCAGTTGTTGCAGGGAGACTTGCATGGACCATGGTGGTGGTAGTTGCATTTGGAACAGTATGGTCTGTCCCCAGTGTAGGCGCGTTTGAGTTCAGAATTGGTGTTGTACATTTGGATGGTATTGGGCTTTTTTGTTTTGGTTGTTGTGAGGTTCAGAGGATTTGCGTTTGTTGTTGTTGGAGGAGTTGTTGGATGTCTCACGGTTGACAACTAGTGCCATGAGTTCATGTGCTAGCCGGATAGCACTTTCGGTAGTGGTTGGTTTGGCCGAAGCGACATTCCCCTGAATGCTCTCAGGAAGGCCGCGGATTTACCTTTTGATGCCTTTTGTCTCCGGTTCAACCAATCCCGGGCATAGTAAGGCGAACTATTGGAACTTGGTGGTATAACCCTCAATATCGGTACCCTGCACCGCCAAGTGCCAAAACTCTTCCTCCAGATGGTGTAGGGCTTCTTCGGGACAATAATTCTCCGTTAGCTTCTTCTATAATTCAGCCCAAGGAAGCTGGTTTGCTATTTCGATGCCCACAGAGTTGGCGTGGGTGTTCCACCACGTAAGAGCACCTTCCTGAAAGGTTTAGGCAGCGAATTTAACTTTGTTATCCTCCGCACAGTTGCAGAGGTTGAAAACAGATTCCATCCGTTCTATCCAACGGATCAGTCCAATGGCACCTTCCGTGCCCTTGAAGTAGAGTGGTTTGCAGCTGAGAAAATCCTTGTAAGAACAAGACTTGATGACAGGGGTATTACTGGGAGCTTCACTAGTACTTCGGGAGTTTCGAGGCGAGTCCCGAGCAGCCAAGGCATCGGCCACAACTCGAGAAACGATAGCATTGATTTCCGCATCACTGTAACTTTTCTTCTTGGGCGGCATGATTCTTCAATAAAGAAAGAAACAAAAGGTACATAAGAAATTGTACCAGAATGAAAATTACAATAGATGCATATATGTAAAAGCGGTAACATACGACATCACTATGTAAAATTAATATTGTAGAATAATCGATGAGAATTGTCAATTGATATTACAAATTCAAAAGATGATAGACTATTCCGAGTTAAAAGTTCCAAAAGTTATAGGATTATATGTTTTACAAAAGTACCGGGAATTGTTACATCCGGTCGAATTACATAGATCCTAACAAAGCATATTAGGGTACAGATTCAGCTTAAGCTAATTCTGACGTAAGTTGAGTTGTGGCAGCAGTGCGTTGAGATGGGCCACAGATTCTACGAGTCTGCTGGCCCTTCGGAGGGCGTCCTCGGTTTCCCTTAGACGTGTCTCGCACTGATGCAGCCTTCATTGTAGGACAGAGATTTCATTTCGGTTGCCAATCACTTGGTTGTGGACAACCTCCATGGTTTCGACTGTTTCTCCCACTTGATTTTGAAGAGTGTTCATGGTGTTGACAGTGTGCTCGTGATCCTCAGAGACTTGCTCGATTCGTTCCATAGCTGTGAGTCTCCAGTTTTCGCGAGTTTCTTGGAGTTCGATATCCATAGCGTTAAATCATTGTTCGTGGTGATGTACCCTAGCAGCTAAGTCCGGTAGAGTGAGGTGAGTGGGATATGGGCTAGCTCGAGGTGACCTAGCGTCCCTTCTAGCCACCCTTGGGTTTCGTGATCCATGTGGATAAGAGCGTGATGAACTTGGTGGTGTGTTTGCCATTCTGAGACAAAGCGTTAGAAAGAATGAGGCCTATATCCATATAATAACTTATATAATATAGCCTAAGCTTGTAACGAGGCCTATCTATGTATACTTAGTATCACATAATAGCCTATTGGGTGTCTAGCACAGACATATTTGAGTCTCGGTTCTCTCGAGGTCAGAGTCAACTAGTGTATTCCTGTTCAACATAATCGTTTCAGACCTTACATCATCTTTCCTTAATTGTACATAGTTGATCAGGCTATGTTAAATTAAAGTCATATGCCGTAATTCCTAAACCAGTTATGCCTAATGAGGAAATACTGCCTAACAGTCATAGTCTAGGCCCACTACATGCAACCTAGTTCACTATAACCTTAGGCTCTGATACCAATCTGTAACACCCCCAAATTTACTGTTTAGCGGAAGCACGAATTAGGTGTTACTAATTAATATACAAAGCACATAAGATATAATGAACGACCACTATATGCGTCGTTTTACATTGTATTGATAAAACCAAAAGTTTACATCAAAATATTGTTTAACATTAGCTCGGTTTGAAGTTGAGAGATTTAAGTACATAATTAATCTATACAAAATATAATAATGCAGCTAAATCTCTGATTGTATGAATGCTGACTCGAGCTAACGATTCCTGCTTGGGCAGTCCAACCTACTGCTGTGTACCTATGATATATGCTAAAATGGGTCAGCGAAACGCTGATGAGCTCACAGGTTTGTATGTCAACACATATTTGTATGAACCGCAAGATTTATAATTGAACTTAAAATGCAATTAAGCAAAATAAAAGTTATACAGCCATGAGCACATAGTCTGAGCTTAACTTGAGTGTCAGGTCTAATTAAGGGAACCCAACTTGAATGCCTCATACGAGTGCCTAATCCACACTCGTCTTCCCAAATGCTAATACGTCCGTTTGACCAGTTAGTGCGTGCTAACCCGGACGAGGATTGTCAATCCTATATGATATCATATACTAACATTCACGCTACTACGTATTACCAGACTATGCTATGGAGGGCTTTAAATTAATTAGCTTGAAACTCATGTTGTATTTGATTTGATTTGTACTTGCGTTCAACTTGTAAAACAAAACGAGCAATAATATCACACCCCTGATTGAAAAGCAGTAAAATAGGGGCCATGAGACTCACCTGAGCCTTGTTTGTTTATCTAAAAAGACTTGAATTGATTAGCCTTGAATTGTTGTCCGAAGACTTGTAACTTGAAGGTGTCCGCGACACGCGAATGGTTATTAATTGTATAGGCATCTTAAAAGACTACCTTTGAAGTTGTTTGTCCAAATTACCCTGATTTGGTTGATTGACTTGCCCAAATTACTAAGATTTGGTTGATTGATTTTGAGTATTTGAAAACGTGTACGGCCCGTTGGTGATTGTTTGCGTTAATAATTTCAATACTATTATTTTGATCTCGAAGTGCGACGTTTGAAAAGTATATTCCAATGTGTTTGTAAGGTCGTATTGTATAAAGGTTTGAAGTCGGTTAAGTTTGGCACTTGGTGTGAAATGTATTTACAAACTCTAAGTCACGGGGATCCGGGGGCAGCGCCCCAGGTTAGCGGGGTTCCAGGGGTGGCAACCCCTGGCGGGGTCCAAGGGGCTGGCCCCTGGTTGGGGTCGAGGTGAAAAACGCATCCGGGATTTGAATTTGGGTAAAATCAAGTGATAAATTTTGGGTCTCGACACTTAGTAAAAATCTGTGTTTTCTAGTTTCTGTTTTGTGCGACGTTGGGTGCGACATCGCAGTTCCTGACTGCGACGTTGAGCATGGCATCTCTATGCGCGACATTCGCAATTTAATGAGACGTTGAGAGTGACGTCGTTATATGCGACGTTGTTAGTTCTTGCGACGTAAGGGTCGAGGTCGCTATGTGCGACGTTATCCACTTAAGGCGACGTTGAGGCTGATGTCGCACCATGCGACATCGTGATGAGTTTTACGACGTCGCACATAACGTCGCATAAAGTCTATGCCAAATGCGGCGTCGGCGACTGATCAGGTTCCGGTGGCCGGAAAAACGGCCGGACAACTTCCGTTTGGTCCGAAACTTTTACCCAACCCATTTTTGGACATTACAAACATAGACAAACCGTAAACAAGTAAAAATGAGTAAAAACGGAGAGTTTCGGGTTTTATCGGAAACTTACGAATCGACGCGAGGAAAATCCGAAAAGATGGAAAGGTAGATCGTTGCGCCGTGGTTCTTTTATTCCAAAGGAGTGGTATGATCCGGTGTCGTTTCGTGGTAGTAATATGTGATTTTAGTGAGATGGTGGTGTGGTTGTGTTTGAGAGAAAAATGAAAGAGAGAGAGAGTGAGAATGGTGAAGATGATGATAAAATGAGGAAAGGGTGGGATCCCCCACCTTTTTGTGGCAGATTTTTCGGTGGGGGCCCACCGAAGTGTTTGTCTCCACCTTCGATTCCGTGTTTGCGCTCCGTGTGGTGTTCATTTTCCCGATCGTTTAAACGTTTAAATAATTTTTGTGTACGTTTAATTACAAGTTTTGAAATACAAATATTTACCCAATATTTTGTTGAAGTATCTCACCAAATACTTAGTAATTGCGTTACGAAACGTAACTTTAACTTGTTTTATTTTGTTTATGTGTTTAACATTTTTAATCGCGAAGGCTTAGTTTGTACGATACGTAATGAGTGCGAAATATTATAAAAATTATATTTTGGATATAACTGTGTTATTAAATAATATTGTATTATTCAATAAAATTGTTCACCAACGTCCGTATTTAATTGAACCGAATTACATTCGATTTGAATCTTGTACGATTTAATCAAACCGCATAATTGTATATATTTAATAATATATATATTGATACATTAATTAGCCTATCACAGAACTAATTTCATGTATTAAGACTTGATTAGGCACTAATTTCTAGTCCTAATTTGACGGGTGTCACACATTCTCCCCCTGTTAGAAGAATTTCGTCCCGAAATTAGTCTGTTACCGCAGTCTGTGGGATCTGTGAGAGAGTAAGTGTGTGTTTCTAGTGTATCTGAGTTTATTACATCCGGATGTCGTCTTGAGATTCACCGGGCCTCGATGATGGGTAAGCCATCATGGTCTAAGTTCTTGGTTTTCTGGTTTAAGGTTTCTGTAGGTGTCTTAAAGAAATGATCAATGTTCCACCGGTAACAGTAAGAATACGATAGGTTTCTTATGGCAACGATTAAGATGAGATTCTTAGTTGGCATCGAGAAAGGAGAAGAGAAAGAAAGTTTCGATCTCGATAGTTTAATAAGTCTAGGGAGAAAAATTTCGTCTGCTTATGTCGAAGTGAGGTTCTGAATTATGATTACACGACAAAAATCAATTTGTTATTTCTACGTTATTCTTAGCTTCTAAGTCTGTGGGGCGTGATCGCGTAATTTAGCACCGAATAAGATTGAAAACAGTCAAGTTATTGAGAGGTAACGTACCCGTAACAATGTTATGGGTTATGTTCAGCATTGTTGTTTTGGTTGTTATTTCGTGATGTAAACACATCCGTTCGTATACGTTTGGAAAATTATCCCCGTGTGCTATAAGTAGGAAAAATATTCCTAAATAGTCGGTCGTAGTAAGGTTGTTTACTATAGGGTTCGTAGTAGGAAAACAATCCTATGCGGTTTGTTGTAGTAATCGTAGTTGGAAGCGTGTATTATGTCTCGGGTATTGGGTAATTCGTTGACGTACAAGTCAAAGTAGTGATCAAATCTTGATAAAAGAAAAATGAAAGTAGAAATTGGGTTCCAATAAATAGTTTGTTAAAACTGTCAATAAACCAGTTTGTAAACAATTCGTAAGTTATGAGTAATTCGTTGGATCACATCCAATATAAATCGTTGTAAACGTATTTCCAATATGTAAATCGTTAGAAGACCCGCAGGTGTTTCAGAATTTCTTAAGAAGTACTTTAGTGGGTTTTGGATTTCATAAAATTATGATTGACTGGATTATGGTGTGTGTGACTAGCACTTCTTTCTCTTTAAATATTAATGGTCATCTTCATGGATATTTTAAAGGTAAAAGGGGTATGCGACAAGGGGATCCCTTATCTCCATACCTTTTCACTCTGGTTATGGAAGTTTTTACCCTCATCTTACAAAAGAAGGTTAGTGGGTCTGATAATTTTCGGTTTCATCGTAGATGTGCTAAGCAAAACATTATTAATGTTTGTTTTGCTGATGACCTTTTCTTATTTGCACATGGGGATTCATTATCTGTCCAAGTCCTTATGGAGGGGTTGAATGAGTTTAAAAATGTTTCGGGGCTGGTTCCGAGCATCCCCAAAAGCACGGTTTATTTCTGTAATGTTGGTTCTCATGTAAAATCTGCTATTTTAAGAAGTATGCCGTTTGAGGAAGGAAAGTTACAGGTTAAGTATCTTGGTGTCTCTTTAATATCCTCTAGATTACTTTATAAGGATTGTAAAGTTCTGGTTGAAAAGGTTAAGAATCGCATTGGAGATTGGAAAAATAAGTATTTATCTTTTGCTGGTCGTCTCCAATTGATTCTTTCTGTTCTTTCTTCTATGCACATATACTGGGCTTCGGTGTTTATTCTTCCTTCTCGTATTGTTGCTGAAATTGAGCAAATTATGAGAGGATATCTTTGGTGTCAGGGTGATATGAAGAGGGGTCGAGCGAAAGTCTCTTGGGATGATTTATGTGTTCCAAAATCAGAGGGTGGTCTTGGCATTAGAAGGTTAGAATCTTTTAATTTGGCTCTTATGGTTTCTCATATCTGGAGCATCATTACTAAGAGAGAGTCTCTTTGGGTAAAATGGATCCATTCCTATAAATTAAAAGGAAGAAGCTTTTGGGATGTTCCTCTTCGTGCTAGTGTAACTTGGGGTTGGCGTAAGTTACTTCAAATAAGGGATTTGGTAAGGCCTTTCATTCATGTTTCGGTTGGCAATGGTAAGTCCATAAATATTTGGTTTGATTCTTGGTGTGTCCATGGCCCTTTGATCAAGCATGTGTCGTCGCGTTGGATAGCACATGCGGGTTTTTCCATTACTAATAAGGTCTGTGATTTAATTTCAAATAACTCATGGATGTGGCCGATTGAATGGTATCATAGGTTTCCGGTTCTAAATCAGGTTCAGTGTCCGACTATTGTTGTTGATCGGAACGATAAATGGTATTGGCGTGATAATTCAGGTAATCAGGTGATGTTCTCGGTTAATTCTGTCTGGAATTCCATTCGGTCTACTCGTAATATAGTTCCTTGGTGTAACATTGTTTGGTTTCCTCAATGTATCCCAAGACATGCTTTTCATCTTTGGTTGGTTTTCAAGAGAAGATTGAAGACTCAGGATGCCTTGAAGCAATGGGATGTTGGTCCTGATACCAACTTAAACCTGCTTCGATGCCCTTTGTGTAAGGTCCAGAGAGATTCTCATAATCATCTCTTTTTTGAATGCCCTTTCTCCTTGCAGGTCTGGATAGCTCTTAAACCTCTTGCAGGTATGCAAGGAGTGTCTGGCATTTGGGAGGATATTATTGCTTGGTTTCAGCCTTTTGCAAGATCCAAGACTGTTAAAAGTGTTATACGTCGCCTTATTCTTGCAGCCTCTACTTATTATATATGGAACGAAAGGAATAATCGACTTTTTGGAAAGGGCTCGAGATCTGCGGCTCAAGTTTGTGATGTTATCTATTCTAATGTTCGGCTAAAGCTTCTCTCGTGTAGATTTATAAGTTCTATGCAAGTCGATCAGAGGCTGGATGCTTGGAATATTCCTACTTCTTCTCGCATTTATGAATAGGAGTGTCATTGTATTTATTGGGTGTTCCTTTTTATTATATTGGCTGTTTTTTATGTTTAATAGGAAAATGTAATAGTATATGGCATGTCATATACTTAGTGTGCTCTTTAAGCATTGTGAGTGCTTAGCCCGAGGTTGATGTGGAACTCTTCCACATCTTTTTGTACTTAACTGTTGAGTGGTAATACATTTCACTGGGGTAAAACCCTTTACCCGAAAAAAAAAAAGTATAAGTCGTTATCGTTCATTAGAAAACATAGATCTTTGAGAAAAATTAAGTGAAAATCAAGTGTTTGTTTATAGGTACGGTTTTTATTTGTTAAAAAATGTCATCATAATATCTGTTGAAAACTTAATGTCAACCAAAATACGTTGGAAACTCTTGTCAGCACGTTGAATGACTCTGTTTAACAAAAATTCGTTGAAAGCTCTGGTTATTGAAAAGTGTTGAAAATTCTGTTTTGTCAAAAATCGGTTGAAAGTTTACGTCTGTAAAAAAGAAAAAATTCATATCGTCTATTCTATTCTCGTGGCGGCGTAGCCTAGCAGCTAGTACCAGAACGGTATGATGAGCGGGTTCCTATGCGTATGGAGGGGTATTCATGTCGGAAGATTCTCCGCGTCTCAAGAGTTGTAAATAGCCAAATCGTAGTTTCAAAAAGTAGTCATGACAGTGACCGAGTAGTGTTCGTGAAGTAGTCAATCATGACTATGTTATTGTTTCGAAATGAACGAACGTTTGATAAAGGTGTTCGGAGCAGTCAAAGTCGCGAATCAATTTATGGGTAAATCGTTTGACGAACGTGTCGAAATAGTGACCAAACATGATCAAGTAGAAATAGTATGAATAGGATAAGGTCTAGTCCGAGGAGGTCTATTAGTCAGTCCTTCTAGTGGTGTAAAACACACGCGATTCATATGTCTAGGACGAGAGCGGGTGGAGAAAGTGAAGTGGCGGAAGTAGGTATAGTCCGTCTAAGTGACGAAGTATTGTAAAGTTTAAGTTCTATACGTGTTCCCGAGTTATTTGGTTGCAAGCGGAAAGAAGAGGTTGAAGTATATCTGACTTGTCTGGTTGGCGAATCCTCAGGTAGACACTTCTCAAGTGAGTCCTATTCGATTATGTAGTTACCCTATGCGGTTGGGCAAGTGGTACCGTGGAAGTCTCCTTAGTGGTAAATAAGGGTTGAGTCTCGTTTTCAGATTTGGGTGACATAGCTATGGGAGTGGTTGCCGTGAAGGGTGGCAAATAAGTTTAGTGTACGTAAGGTTACATATATATATATATATATATATATATATATATATATATATATATATATATATATACACACACACACATAAAAGCCTAGCACATAAGCACGTATAAAGGTTGGTCCCGTTCTATCCTCGGTCTATGTCTGCTACTATATTCTCGTTCATTATAACCATTTCAGGTCTTGCATCGAATCTCCGTTAATTGTACATAGTTGATCAGGCTATGTTAAATTAAATTCAATTGATGCAATCGCTGAACCAGTCATACCAAACAAGGAATACTAACCAAATGGTTATAGTCTAGGTCACTAATGCAATCCTAGTTCGCTATAACCTCAGGCTCTGATACCAATTTGTCGCACCCCCAAAACACGTGGCAGCGGAAGTATGAGGTGTCACGGGGGAGCCGACCAAATCAAGTATCATCACATAAAGTTACATCGAATGACCTCTAGTATGTTGTTTCATGTGGGTAGTCCTACTGCATCTATGAACCTGAGAGAATACACGCTAAAATGGGGACACATAATGTTGGTGAGTTCATAGATTTAATCTGTAAAGTAATAATGTAAACACATGATTTTCTTGTTGTAAAATAAAGTTCTGTAAAATAAAGTTCTGTAAAACAGAGTTTCTGTATAAATCAAGTTCTGTATACTATTGCCAATATCATATTTGCAAATCACAAGATTTAATAGTTTGTATTGCTTTACCACAATATCGAAATGTTTGTATTGCTTTACCACAATATCGTTTTGTATTGCTTTACCGCAATATCGTTTTGTATTGCTTTACCGCAATATCGTTTTGTATTGCTTTACCGCAATATCGTTTTGTATTGCTTTACCGTAATATCGTTTTGTATTGCTTTACCGCAATATCGCAAGCGTAAATCAGCAGATTTAAATGGTTGTATTGGCCTTAGTGGAATAGAAAGTAACTCATGAAATACGTATAAGTGTTTTCCTAAAAACAGTTCATAAAACAGTTCACATAACAGTTCATAAAATAGTGCATGTATTCTCACCCCAAAACAGTTCAAACAAGTAAAAAGGGGCTATGAAACTCACCTGAGTTTAGCAAGCAGCTAACAAATAATCGAATAAGCAAGCAATGAGTATATCCAACGTGCAACCTTCTAACATCCTAAACGTATAAGGTTGTATGTAAGCAGATGTCTCATATGACCATATATAGCGATTGTATAAGCCAATCGTGTAGGTGGAGGGTTAATGTCCACCTAAAGCTAGTTCATCAACTAGTATATCAAAATAAGTTGTTCAAGTTTGTTTGTCAAAAGCGTGTACGACCCGTTGGTAAAAGTTTGTAATAATAATTCGTTTAGACATTATTATTAAGTTTGTTTCGTTGTACATTATTCATTAGTATATGTAACACCCCCAAATTTAACAGTTTGCGGAAGCACGATTTGGGTGTTACGAATCAATAATCACAGCACAAGATATATAATGAACGACCACTATATGCGTAGTTTTACATTTGTATTGATAAAAACAAAGTTTACATCAAAAATATTGTTTACATTTGTAACACCCGCCAAATTAGGACTAGTAATTAGTGCCTAATCATTAGTTAATACATGTAATTAGTTCTGTGTTAGGCAAATTAATGTATCGAATTATATATATTGTTGAATATATACGAAAATGCGATTTGGTTAAATCGTACGCAATTTAAATCGAAAGTATTTCGATTCAATTTAATACGGACGTTGGTGACCAATTTTATTAAATAAAGTTTTATATCAAAAATATTATTATGATAATATTTCATATTCATTCGGATCATACAAACAAAACTTACATAATTTAAGATATTAAAACGCGCAAACTAAATAAACAAACTTACATTTTATAATTCAAATATAAATTTATTTGTAAAATATTTAAATAAAATATCGCGTAATAATTTACATTTTAAAACATACCATTTAATATGTAAAATAATTATTTAACGTTTAAACGACGGAGCAAACGAACACCGCACGGAGAGCGGAGACTGAAAAGTGGAGGTAAAAACCCCCACCTCCCATTCTCCTTTTCTCATTTCTCTCCACTCAACTCTCTCTCCTCCCTCTCTTTTTCTCTCAACTTACCAAAACCACCACCATTATCATCACCATCGAAAATCAACAAATACTACCACTAAACGCACTCGGATTTCATCGGCTCTTTGGAATAAAAGACTCACCGCATCACGATCTATCATCCTATCTTTTCGGATTTCTCATCCGACACTTTGTAAGTTTCCGAAAAATCCCGAAACCTCTCGTTTTTAAGTGTTTGTACTTGTTTGCGGTTTGTATCAACTTATAATGTCCAATTATGGGTTGGGTAAAAGATTTGGACCGAACGGAAGTCTTTCGACCGATTTTCCGGCCACCAGAATCTGAACAGACTCCGACGTCGCATCTGGGTTGGCCCAATTGCGACGTCAATTGCAACGTCGCAATCAATACCAGTCACCACGTCGCATATAGCGACATCGTCATTAATGTCGCATTAAGTTGCCGACGTCGCGTATAGCGACGCAGGCCCTTACGTCGCAGAAATCAACAACGTCGCATATAGCGACGCCACTCACAACGTCGCATTAAATTGCGAAAGTCGCACATAGCGACGCCATACTCAACGTTGCCGTCGGGACCTGCGACGTCGCACCCAACGTCGCACAAACTAGAACCTCAAAAATACATATTTTTACTAAGTGTCGAGACTCGAAATTTATCACTCGATTTTACCCAAATTCAGATCCCAGATGCGTTTTTCGTCAAAGCAATATAGTAGAAATAAAAATTTTCCAAGCTGACCTGGCAGCTCGACCCCAGCCAGGGGCTCTGCCCCTTGGACCCCGCTAGGGGCTGCCGCCCCTTGGACCCCGCTACCAGGGGCGCTGCCCCCGGACCCCCTTACTTAGATTCCGTAACGGCTTCTAAAACACAATCAAAACACATTTTTTCAAGTAAAACGACACGAAATCAAAATAATAATAGTTGAGATTATTATTACAAATCCGTCACCAACGGGCCGTACATATTTTCCAACATTCGAATCAATCAACCAAATGTAATTTGGACATTCTAGTTGGACGGACAACTACAAGGTAGTCTTGATAGATACCTACTCACATTTATAACCATCGCGTGTCGTGGACACCCTCAGGTTACAAGTCTTTGGACTTCATCACTCGGCTAATCAACTTACGTTTATTTAAACGCTTTCAGACTCAGGTGAGTCTCATAGCCCCTCTTTTTACTATTTTACTCAGGGGTGTGATATATTGCTCATTTTTAACATGTGAACGCAAGTACAAACATTCTCATATACTACATGAGTTTTTCACAACTAATCATTTAAAGTCCTCCGTCAGCATAGTTGTTAATACGTTGTAGCGTGAATATTAGTATATGGTACCATATAGGATTGACCCACCTCGTTCGGGTTAGCAAGCACTAACCGGGTAAACGAACGTACTAATATTTGGGAAGACGAATGTGGATTAGGCATTCGTGGAGGCACCTCGCCCGGAATTCTCTATAGGGGACCCGGCCCTCGAGTTAAGCTCAACTATGTGCTCATGGCTGTATACACGATTATTATCATTATCAATTGCTGGATGCAATTCATTATTTAAATCTTGCGGTTCATACTATATTAACTGATTTCAAACCTGTGAGCTCACCAGCTTTTAGCTGACCTTTTAGCATGTATCGCAGGTAACAAGCAGTAGGATGTTTCTGCTTCAGGACTTTTAGCTCGAGTCAGCATACAGACGATTGAGATTTTCTTGCATTAGTATATTTTGTACAAGTACTTATGTACTGAAATCTCCTTTTATTTGAACTCGAGCTATGTAAAGCTTTAAATGTTGTAAACATTTCAATTATCAATATATTTTGTTAAAACGACGCATATAGAGTCGTTTACTATATATCTTTGGGCTTTGTTATTGATTAGTAACACCCAAATCAAGCTTCCGCAAATCATTAAATTTGGGGGTGTTACAACATTAGCTCAGCTCGAAATTGAGAGATTTAAGTACGTAATTAATCTATACAAAATATAATAATGCAGCTAAATCTCTGATTGTTTGCATGATGACTCGAGCTAATTGATCCTTACTTGAGCAGTCCAACCTACTGCTGGTCACCTGTGATACATGCTAAAATTTGTCAGCGAAACGCTGGTGAGCTCACAGGTTTGTATGTCAACACATAGCAAGATTTAATAATTGAATTTAAAATGCAATTAAGCAAAATAAAAGTTATACAGCCATGAGCACATAGTCTGAGCTTAACTTGAGTTGTCAGGCCCACTTAAGGAAACCTAACTTGAAATGCCTCCTACGAGTGCCTAATCCACACTCGTCTTCCCAAATGCTAATACATCCGTTTGACCTGTTAGTGCGTGCTAACCCGGATGAGGATTGTCAATCCTATATGATATCATATACTAAAATTCACACTACTACGTATTACCAGACTATGCTATGGAGGGCTTTAAATTGATTAGCTTGAAACTCATGTAGTATTTGATTTGATTTGTACTTGCGTTCAACTTGTAAAATAAAATGAGCAATAATATCACACCCCTTATGAAAAGCAGTAAAATAGGGGCCATGAGACTCACCTGAGTCTTGAAAGTTTGGATTATTATCTTGGATTGATTTGTCTTGAAGTGTGGTCCGAAGACTTGCAACCTGAAGGTGTCCATGACACGCGATGGTTATTAATTGTTTAGGCATCACGAAAGACTACCTTTATAGTTGTTTGTCCAAATTACCCCGATTTGGTTGATTGACTTGTCCAAATTACTAAGATTTGGTTGATTGATTCGAATGTTTGAAAATGTGTACGGCCCGTTGGTGATTAATTGTAATAATAGTCTTGATGTTATCACATTGATTTTGAAGCGTTATACTTGAAAAACAATTTCCATTATGTTTGAAAAGTTTGTATCGTATAAGCGTTTTGAAGTTGCACAAGTTTGACACTTGGTGAAAAATGTGCTTACGGAATCTAAGTACGGGGGACCGGGGGCAGCGCCCCTGGTAGCGGGGGTCCAAGGGGCAGAGCCCCTGGTTGGGGTCGAGCTGCCAAGTCAGCTTGGAAAATTTTTATTTCTACGATATTGCTTTGATGAAAAACGCATCTGGACTTGAAATTGGGTGAAATCCAGTGATAAAATTTCAGGTCTCGACACTTAGTAAAAATCTGAGTTTTTAAACATTCTGTTTTATGCGACACAATATGCGACATAATAATTTTTCCTGCGACACAAGGGTTGTGTCGCATAGAAGTGCGACACAAGAGCTTAGCGGCACAAGGGTTGTGTCGCATAAGCGTACAATGCTGATTCAACAGCGACATAGCGATTGTGTCGCATGGTATTTGCGACATAAGGTACGACACAATATTGTGTCGCAAAAGGTCCGACATAACTGAGTTTTTACGACACAAAATATGACACAAGGGGTTTTATGCGACACAACCTGCGACACAAGGCTTGTGTCGCAAAGATGAACACCAGCCCAGTACCCAGCGACTATCGAGATTTTCCGACCCAAAACTCAAATTTAACCCGTTTTTAAGCTGTAAATTCGTGTTTCACTTGTTTAATAGGCATATATATACTTGAATAACCCAATAATTTGTAAAAATAAGCTAAAACGAGAAATTTCGAGAATTTGTCGGAAACTTACAAAGTGTCGAATCGAAAATCCGAAAAGATGGAAGTGTAGATCGTTGCATGGTGATTCCTTTTCTCTAATTACTTTGCCGATTTGGTTGCGTTTTGTGGTAGTTTTTAAGGGATTTAGGTAGTGGTTTGGTGTGGTATTTATGAGAGAAAATGGAGAAAGAGAGAGAGTGATAATGTGAAAATGGGGTGGGGAGGTGGTGACCTCACCCCTTTTTGGCAGATTTTTCGTGGGGCCCACCCCATGTGGGTGTGTCCCAAACTTGTTCCTCGCGTTTGCGCTCCGTGTGGTGTTCGTTTTTCTCGCTCGTTAAAACGTTAAGTATTTATTTATACATTTCAGAATACGAATGATTTCCCTCAATTTTTGTTGAAGTATTTTACCAAATACTTAATGGTTGCGTTATGAAATATAACTTTAATTTGTTTCGTTTTGTTTTCGCGCTTAATATTTTAATCTCGTAGACGTTAGTTGTACGACACGACATGAATACGAAATATTATATTATAAAAATAATATTTTGGATGTAATTGCGTTATTAAATAATATTGTATTATTTAATAAGATTGTTCACCAACGTCCGTATTTACCGAAACCGATTCACATTCGATTTGAAACTTGTACGATTTAATCAAATCGTATACTTGTATATATTCAATAATATATAATTTGATACATTAATTAGCCTAACATAGAACTAATTACATGTATTAAAACTTGATTAGGCACTAATTTCTAGTCCTAATTT
Source organism: Helichrysum umbraculigerum (assembly GCA_949592205.1). Taxonomy (NCBI): domain Eukaryota; kingdom Viridiplantae; phylum Streptophyta; class Magnoliopsida; order Asterales; family Asteraceae; genus Helichrysum; species Helichrysum umbraculigerum. The sequence continues at coordinate 97,433,983 of CATIUR010000002.1, read as the reverse complement.
GACGGGTGTCATAGTATATATCGTGTGTTGCTAACAAATTATTTAGTTCGTAAAAACCTCAAACCGTAGGTCAAAATTGGTCAACTCGTTGGTCAACTCGTTGGTCAAAGCTGGTCAAACTGGTCAAAGCTGGTCAAAGTTGGTCAACCTGGTCAAAGTTGGTCAAACCTGGTCAACTCTGGTCAAACTGGTCAAAGTTGGTCAAACTGGGTCAAACCTGGTCAAAGCTGGACAACCCTGGTCAAACTGGTCAAAGCTGGTCAAGCCTGGTCAAACTGGTCAAAGTTGGTCAAACTGAGTCAAAGCTGGTCAAAGTCATTTATTTAGTCACCCAAACCCATTTTTGTTACCATTTTCCAAAAATAGCAAGTTTTGTCGTTTTTAGAAACCGAGCCATTTTTGTTGACTTGTTCAAACCTACTCGGTTTGACCCGAAACTTTTACCCAACCCTGATATCATATTATGGAGTCCATAAAGTTTGTCGGTTCATGTCGGAGTTCACCCAAAGTGTCGGTTTTACAAAAGTTCCAAAACAGCCCCTAAGTTATGTTTTCGGTTTTTGTCGGTTTAATTCGCCATATGATTTCTACCATTTCTAGTCCACATCAAGTCTCACAAATTTTACCAACTGATCAACAAGGTTTCTAGTCTAATATATAATTTTTCCAGCAACTATAGTGTCCATTTACATATTTAAATAATTCCGCGTAACAACCGAACGTATTTATCGAAAACTTTCAGGTCAGTCGCAAAGATCAGATTATAACCAAAAATCTGTACAGATCTGGAAAAATTGCAAAACACGAAAGTTGTAGCTCTTTTCAATACGCAACTTTAAAAAAAAACTCGTTGTCTAACTCTTAGTAAATCTCAAGATATGACCATTTTAGTACACTGACTTTTCTAGGACAGAATCTGTCTTCTTACATATGTGTCACAAAAACGTATTTTAACCTTTTATTTGGACATAATAGTGTTAGATGAGCTACAAAACAAGTAAATAAACATCTTGAAATCAGTTTGAGAGAGAGAGGCTGGGTATTCATACTTAGAAATGATGAAGAAATGATGAAGATGATGGAGATAGTGTTCTTGAGCTTGTTTCCTTCTTCTTGCCCTTGATCAATGGTGGCTTATGGTGGTGGTTGTGGTGGTTTTAGGAGGTGGAAATCTCTGGATTTTTGAGAGAGAAGTGAAGTAAGAGAGTAGAGAGAAGAGTGTGAAGGTGAAAATTAGAGTGAAATGTGAGAGGTTTACATGTATCAAGAGTGGTGAGTGTAAGGGAATCTCATCATGAAGTTGCATGAGATAAGAGAGGGTGAGGTGGGAGGTGGTGGCCAGCCCATAGGGGGCCCCACAAAGGGTATTTTGGTCATTTCTCATTTCCCATTTAATTAGTTACGTTCTCCGTTCGTTTACTCGATTGTTTAGACGTTTATTCGTACGATAAATATTTTATACTCGTTTTTAAGTGACTACTTTTAATTTCGATATTTCCACTTGAAATATTTATTCTAAATACTTGAGGCATTAATAAAAATATTCCGTTAATTCATCGGCCCCGATTCGCGCGCTAGTCGTACGGAGTTTTAATCGCGTAACGTTTTAAATAGACGTTTTTATTGACGAATCATTATATGATGTTTTCAATAATAATTTCATACAAAATAATATATTTTAAATTATAAAAATATATTTTGACTTTCGTTCTATTGTCGGGCGCGTTTCGCGTGTTTCTGTTGCGTTTGAGACGTTTTAGCCAAAACGCCTTAGTTTTTCGTGTATTATTTTAACAAAATTACAATATATGATAAATAACTTCTAAAAATAGATTAAAGTTATTTATAGAAATGTTTTCACCAACGTCGTATAATTAGGAGGACTTCGTCCGGTTATTTCGCACAATTTCATCAAATTGCGTAAGCGTAATTACAACTAATTACGTAAGCGTATATTCACAAAATATACAAGTAGTTACAAGTAATTACAAGTATTGAGCCTAATACTAAACTAAACACACGTAATTAGGGTTTCTAGTAGGATTATCAGTAACCCTAAATCGTCGGGTGTCACAACTGGGCCGTATACGGCTGGGCACAGGACGTATACGGTCTGTACAGGCCGTATACGGTCTGTGTCCAGCCGTATATGGTCTGGTCCAGCCGTATATGGTCTAGGACAGCCGTATTCGGTCCGTTGGTTCTCCGTTTCTTCGATTTAGCATAACTTTTGCCTCGTTTATCCGTTTTGGGCGATCCTTATGTCCACGCGTTCGTAATTTCCATATGAAGAAAATTACATAAGTTAGAGGTCATAATTCTAAGTGTAGCTTAAATTGTGCTAGAATGCGTGAACGAGAGATCCATAGAACGCATTTGCTCAGTTTTACACGTTTTTCATGCCGTTTTTAAGTGATTTCTAAAACATTGCTTCCGTTTTGACCATGTTAACAAAATTTCATAATAATTGTCATTTAGACCGCGTTTTTGCTAACTTTGGGCTTAACATGAGGGAGATAACGTACGTAAAAACTTTATTTTTTGCGTGTTATCAAATATCTCACACTTAAGCTTTCGCTTGTCCTCAAGCAAACTTTAAAATACTCACTTGCTATAAAGGTTTTGAAAAAGATTTTTTAGATTTTTGACATAAAATAATTTGGGATCAATCAATTTTCAGACAGTAAATAAACCTTTTTAGAAAGCAAGCATCGTTAGGATAGTCATCCCTTAGATCAGAAATGTTAGCCCTGGGCATACTTTCACAATTCTTGACGGATATTGTACATGACTAGGCGATCTCACCAGGTGGTCACTCAATTCACTCAGAGTGTATCAGGTTACCTATCATTCTAATTTCAAAGAAATTGCTTAGAAAGCCAGTCATGCACTGCTTCTCGTCATAAGCTTGATCAAGAATCGGATCTCCACCACTTCAATGAGAACAATGCTAATCATCCCAAGACATTTTAAAAAGGGTTGTAATGTGAGGGATAAGGGGTACGCAAAATGGTGGTTTTAGGGTTTCAGGGGTATCACTTAAGCTTAGAAGTTCTAACGTTATGAAAAGAATTATTTAGACACTCTTAAAACGGAACGAAAAATACACGAGGGGGAATTTATTTGTGAGAGAGCAGCTTTGCTGACATCTTTCTCGGGAACTCACGCGGATTTATATATGATTTTCAGATCAGGCATTCTTTTGCGAGATTTGAGACACTAAGCTTTATTCTATTTTTGTGGAACTTTTTGAGGGTATTTCTTTCTTTCTTTTTCTCTTCTTTTCTATTTTTCTTCACGGACATATTTTTCTTCATTTTTCGAGAGATCCTAGACACTTTGTCTTTTGACATTTTATTTTTTTTCGGAGCTTTTTTTCAGAATTGTAACATCCTCTCTTCTGGTCTGGTAATTTCTAATTTTAAATTAATATATTTTATTGTATTGGAAATTATTTGATATTATTTGTTTATTTGCGAAACTTAGTTAAATAAGCCTCATGACTTATTGTGCTTAGTAAATTATTGATTGTTTTGATTTACTATAGTTGACGGTGCAATAAAAGAAGTTTCTCGCAAATGATTTTTAGGTTCCAAGCAATAGATTGAAAAGGGACTAGTTTTAAGTGGATGCGGGTCGGTGTAAAATGTGAGCCGACTTATATAGTTTCCTTTTTAGGAAAGTTTCTTTACTTTCCATTTTTTAGAAACAAAACCCTAAAACTTCAAAACCTTTAAAATCTTTGCAAACAAGCTTTGAAACAAGTGATTTTGAGCTGATTGATCTTGATTTTAGCTAGTAAATCATCACCACCAACTTGTTTTTAGTTCTAAGTGGTAAGTTTTGATTTTTGTTAATCTATACTTTGAGTGAATACATGTGTTTGATGATCTTGATGTTATGGTATGTTATAACATGTTTAAATGATGCTATATGAGTGAATATATGCTACTGAAATCGAGTTTGTGGTTTATATGTTGTGATTTGTTTGCTGAGTTTCTGCCATAGCTGAACTGGGTATCCCCTGTACGTCGGTTGAACCCGGCGGGTTTCACCTGTACCCGGCGGGTTGTATGCCTAAACCGGGGACCCGGCGGTTAAAACCCGTACCCGGCGGCTCCTATAGCCTTTAAAACGCGATTAAGTTCTGTTACCGCAACTTTTAATTCACCCGGTGGCTTATTCATGTGAACCGGCGGGTTGTAGGTGGAAGCCGGCGGGTATGTACCTAAGCCGGCGGGTTGTGTGGTATTCCAGAAATGTTTTGTTTAACTTTTAAGACTTGTTCTAACTTGTTGTTTGCAATGTAAATTGTACTTATTAGCATAATAATACATAATAGTTGTTGTATTTAGGAACTTATGATATTTGTAATGTTAATTGAGTTAAGTTCCTAATGATTTAAATTGACGTGATTCAAGTGTTACGATCTTGATTTCTAACTTCTACCTGATTGTTGATTCTCAGATAAACAAAGAGCTCAGCGAGATAAGACAGCTGAGTAAGTGAAACGAGATAATCAGGTGAGTGGATTTGAAACTCACAGTTTGATTTGGTTGTGTCAGTTTGATTTCAATCAGTAATTATAGGATTACTATTGATAGTATGTTAACCTTGAAATGATATGCCATTTGATTGGTTGTTTGTTGAACATTGAATTGAAATGTATAATCCAGAGGTCAACTAGATTGTTGGTTGGACTTGATTGCTAATGTTGGTCAACACAGGGTTGCGTACATGTGTTGATGGAGATTAGCATTTAGTTAGCGGTTAATCACTGTTTTGGCCTACAGTTGATGTAAGTGTTCTGATGGGGCCACCCGGCACAGGGTCCTTAGGAACCACCGTTCCTCTTGACGATATTTGTTGCATTATTGATTGTGAACAGATTGCTAGCTAAATTGAATTGTAGTTGATTATTCATTCACTTAGCTTCGTGCTAATCCCTCAATTTACTTCCTGCAGGTGATGTATATTATGTGGGTAGTCAGGAAGGATGTTTTGATGCTGGGAATGTTTGAAACTTGCAACTCTGATCCAGTTTGTAATAAATAATGTTTTATAGTATATAATGCCCCGGGTTTGTAAACATGTTAATTATGGTTGTTTAGTAGTTAAACATATTGTACAAAGGGTTGCGAAAATTTCTAGCAGGTTTTAATAGAATATGTATTTCAAGTAGTCGCTTCCGCCAGACTTAATATTATATTGTTGTATTAAATGAGGGGCGTTAAAAGTTGGTATCAGAGCAAGAGTTTGGGGCAATTGAATATGATTGTATGTTCAATCCTAAACTTTGATTGTGTTGTGTCAAACATTCTTGGGAAAGGGATTATGTATTGAATGTGAATTGGTTAGTAGAATAGGTGCTAACGACTAATGATTTGTAAGCTGTTGTGGTGTTTATCAGATATGGCAGATAACGAGCAACTACCTGTTAACCCTAATAATGCCTCAAGGCCTGAAGTTGCTGCTGAGACTCATGATGACCGTAATGAAAATGCTGGTACTTCTTTCCATGCTAGAGAGGAGGCAGAAAGGGATCAGTATCTGCTTCAATTGGAAGAGGAAAACCAAGCACTTAGAATGTATAAACAACAAAAAGAGGCTGAATCATCTCATCCTGTGTTTGGTACGATTTCACCGCCAAAGCAAAAGGTGTGTTCTTTTAAGACCTTTATGAGCAGTAATCCGTCTGTGTATTCGGGTAGTACAAATCCTTCTGTAACTATGGATTGGCTAAGAGACGTTGAAAAGAAATTTGAAGTCTGTCAATGTGAGGAAGAACTGAAAGTTCCTTATGCAACTCAACTGTTAAAAGGAGCAGCTATGAATTGGTGGGATTCGATTACTTCTGTATTATCTTCTTTTCAGAAAGCTTCTATCCGATGGTCTGACTTTCGTAACGAAGTTTGTAAACAGTATTGTTCAAACTATGATATAGCTCGGATTAGAAAAGAGTTTATGGATTTGCAATTAACTGATAACATGTCAATGGATGATTTGATAAATCAGTTCACAGAGAAACTCAGGTTTGTTCAGCAGTGGGTTCCTGATGAGAGAACCCAAATAGAACAATTTGTGGGTACTTTACCTAATCATTATCGAACTTCAGTGAGATTAGCGAGCTCTCTTCCTCAAGCTTTCATGTTAGCTCGATCTGTTGACAGTGATTTGAAACCTCAACAAGTACCAAGTAAAGAAATAGTTTCTCAGAAATCTAGGAGTGAATCTACGGGTAAAGGTAAGCAACGGTGGCAAGGAAATCAGCAGGGTAAGAAACAAGAAAGTCGTGGTGGTACTTCTGATCGTCCCAATTGGTGTATTAAGTGTAGAGCTAGACATTTTGGGCCGTGTACTGTGCAAACCACTAGATGTGTAAAATGTGGTGTGATTGGGCATGAAGCCAAAGATTGTGTTTTTCCTACTTATGTGTGTTGGAATTGCCATAAGGAAGGTCATCGTGCAAATCAATGTTCTGAGGCTAAGAGACAGGGTTCGGGGACAGTTGTTGGTTCATCAGCTTCTTCTGGTCAGAAGCGGAAGACTCCGCCATCTGCAGTTAGTAGGGCTTTTCAAATGACAGTTGATGAAGCTGTTCATACAGATGACGTGATCACGGGTACTTTTCTTGTAAATTCTGTACCAGCTCGTGTTTTGTTTGATTCTGGTGCAAATTGTTCGTTTGTATCTGTGTACTTCTGTGATAAGTTGAAAATGATGCCTACTGTGATAACAAACCCAGTTGAGGTAGAAATAGCTAGTGGCAAATCGGTTCCTGTTACCACCTCGGTAATTGGAGCTAGTATTATGATAGATAGCCAGACTTTTCCAATTTCCTTTCTGTTGATGCCAATTGCTAGTTTTGATGTGATTATTGGTATGGATTGGTTAAGTCAGTATAAAGCAAGCATAGATTGCCACAATAAGCTGATTAGAATTCCAATCTCTGAAAAGTCATATGTCGTGGCTCGAGGAGAACGGGATAATGTTTGTATACCTTTGATTAGTATGATGAAAGCTAGGAAATCTTTGTCTAAGGGCTGTGAATCGTATCTAGCTTATGTGATTGATGCTAAGTTAGAAAAGAAATCCCTTTCTGATGTACCGGTTGTTTCTGAGTATCCGGAAGTATTCCCTAATGAATTACCTGGTTTACCACCGGTTAGGGAGGTTGAATATCAGATTGATCTTGTTCCTGGCTCTTCACCTATAGCTAAAACCCCTTATAGATTAGCTCCATCTGAGATACGTGAAATGATGAATCAGATACAGGAGTTGTTGGATAAAGGGTTTATTCGGCCTAGTTCTTCTCCCTGGGGTGCACCTGTTCTGTTTGTGAAAAAGAAAGATGGGTCTTTTAGAATGTGCATTGATTATAGGGAATTGAATAAACGGACAGTAAAGAATAAATATCCTCTGCCTCGCATAGATGATTTATTTGATCAGTTGCAGGGATCTTCATTTTATTCAAAGATTGATTTGAGATCAGGTTATCATCAAGTTCGTGTTAGGGATTGTGATATTCCTAAAACTGCATTTAGAACCAGATATGGTCATTTTGAATTTCTGGTTATGCCTTTTGGTTTGACGAATGCTCCAGCAGTTTTTATGGATTTGATGAACCGTGTTTGTCGACCTTTTCTTGATAAATTTGTGATTGTATTTATCGATGACATTTTGGTATATTCTAAATCCGAATCAGAACATGGAATGCATTTGAGGTTAGTATTGGAAACCTTAAAGAGAGAACATTTGTATGCAAAGTTTTCGAAATGTGAATTTTGGATTCGAGAAGTACAGTTTTTGGGTCATATTATTTGTAATGATGGTGTTAAAGTTGATACTTCGAAAATTGAAGCTGTAATGAATTGGAAAGCTCCAAAGTCTGCTTCAGAAATAAAGAGTTTTCTTGGTTTGGCGGGTTATTACCGGAAGTTTATTAAAGATTTTTCTAAAATTGCCGGTTCGTTGACTAAATTGACCCGTAAGGATGAAAAATTTGTATGGACTGAACAACAGGAAGCTGCTTTTCAGACTCTGAAACAGTTGTTATGTCAGGCTCCTGTGTTAGCATTGCCAGATGGGTCCGATGATTTTATTGTTTATTGTGATGCATCGATTGCTGGTTTGGGTTGTGTTTTAATGCAGCGAGATCGTGTGATTGCTTATGCTTCTCGTCAGCTCAAACCTCATGAAAGAAATTATCCTACCCATGATTTAGAGCTTGCAGCGGTTGTGTTTGCTTTGAAGATATGGAGACATTACTTGTATGGTACTAAATGTGTTATTTGTACAGATCACAAAAGTCTTCAGTATATATTTTCACAGCAAGAGTTGAATATGCGGCAGAGGCGATGGTTAGAATTAATCAAAGATTATGATTGTGAAATTAAATACCATCCAGGGAAAGCCAATGTGGTTGCTGATGCTTTAAGTCGCAAGGTAACTTCTGATCGAGTTTATGTTATGCGTTTAGAAGTTTCTTCTGATTTGGTGGCTCAGATAAAAACTGCACAGTTAGAAGCTTTGTTAGATAATAATTTGAAGTCTGAAATTATGTTGAATCGAAAAGAATTGTTATTAGATGATTCGAGGGGATTAAAAACCTTTCAGTCTCGTGTTTGGATTCCTTTGTTTGGGGGTCTTCGGGATGTTATTTTGAATGAAGCCCACAAGTCCAGATTGTCTGTACATCCGGGAAGTACTAAAATGTATAATGACTTGAAACCTTTGTATTGGTGGCCTACAATGAAGATGGATGTAGCAAGGTTTGTTAGTTCTTGTCATATTTGTTCTCAAGTGAAAGCTGAACACCAGAAGCCGTATGGGTCGTTGAAACAGCTTGAGATTCCTGAATGGAAGTGGGAACATTTGACTATGGATTTTGTTACCAAACTGCCTAGAACTGTCCGTGGAAATGACATGGTTTGGGTCATTGTTGATCGATTGACCAAGAGTGCTCACTTTCTAGCTACTAGTGATACTGCATCTCTGAGTAAGCTTGCACAGTTGTATATGAATGAAATTGTTACTCGGCATGGTATTCCATTATCGATTGTATCTGATAGAGATCCAAGGTTTGTATCTCATTTCTGGCAGAGTTTGCAGCATGAATTGGGTACACGTGTGAATCTTAGTACAGCTTATCATCCTCAAACCGATGGTCAGTCAGAACGTACGATTCAAACGCTTGAGGATATGTTAAGAGCTTGTATTCTAGAGTATGGTGGTTCTTGGGATTCTCATTTGCCATTGGTTGAGTTTGCTTATAATAACTCATATCATTCTAGTATTGGCATGCCTCCATATGAAATGCTTTATGGACGCCGTTGTAGAACTCCAACTTGTTGGCTAGAGGCAGGTGAGAAACAGTTTGCAGGTCCAGACATTGTTCAGATGACAGCTGATAAAGTCGCAGTGGCTCGTGAAAAGTTGAAAGCTGCACGTGATAGACAGAAACAATATGCTGATCCTAAACGTCGACCAGTTACTTTTGTTGAAGGTGAACTTGTTTATTTGAAAGTTTCGCCTTGGAAAGGGGTAATTCGGTTTGGTAAACGTGGTAAATTGGCTCCTCGATATATTGGACCGTTTAGAATTCGTCAGATTGTTAATGATCAGTCTGTTGCATTGGATCTTCCTCCAGAGCTTACTGGTATTCATGACACGTTTAACATTTGTTATTTGAGGAAATGTAACGTTGAAGACCAGTCTCAGATTCTTCCTTTGAAAGATTTGAAAGTTGATCAGAGTCAGAAGTTAGTTGAAGAACCAGTAGAACTTCTTGACAGAAAAGTGACTAAACTTAGAAAGAAACAGATTCCCATGGTGTTAGTAAAATGGAAACATAGTTTAGGTGAAAACCTAACGTGGGAAACTGAGGATAGTATGAGATCCAGATATCCTGGATTATTTGATCGTGATGAGATTTCGGGGACGAAATCTTCTTAAGGGGGGGAGAGTTGTAACATCCTCTCTTCTGGTCTGGTAATTTCTAATTTTAAATTAATATATTTTATTGTATTGGAAATTATTTGATATTATTTGTTTATTTGCGAAACTTAGTTAAATAAGCCTCATGACTTATTGTGCTTAGTAAATTATTGATTGTTTTGATTTACTATAGTTGACGGTGCAATAAAAGAAGTTTCTCGCAAATGATTTTTAGGTTCCAAGCAATAGATTGAAAAGGGACTAGTTTTAAGTGGATGCGGGTCGGTGTAAAATGTGAGCCGACTTATATAGTTTCCTTTTTAGGAAAGTTTCTTTACTTTCCATTTTTTAGAAACAAAACCCTAAAACTTCAAAACCTTTAAAATCTTTGCAAACAAGCTTTGAAACAAGTGATTTTGAGCTGATTGATCTTGATTTTAGCTAGTAAATCATCACCACCAACTTGTTTTTAGTTCTAAGTGGTAAGTTTTGATTTTTGTTAATCTATACTTTGAGTGAATACATGTGTTTGATGATCTTGATGTTATGGTATGTTATAACATGTTTAAATGATGCTATATGAGTGAATATATGCTACTGAAATCGAGTTTGTGGTTTATATGTTGTGATTTGTTTGCTGAGTTTCTGCCATAGCTGAACTGGGTATCCCCTGTACGTCGGTTGAACCCGGCGGGTTTCACCTGTACCCGGCGGGTTGTATGCCTAAACCGGGGACCCGGCGGTTAAAACCCGTACCCGGCGGCTCCTATAGCCTTTAAAACGCGATTAAGTTCTGTTACCGCAACTTTTAATTCACCCGGTGGCTTATTCATGTGAACCGGCGGGTTGTAGGTGGAAGCCGGCGGGTATGTACCTAAGCCGGCGGGTTGTGTGGTATTCCAGAAATATTTTGTTTAACTTTTAAGACTTGTTCTAACTTGTTGTTTGCAATGTAAATTGTACTTATTAGCATAATAATACATAATAGTTGTTGTATTTAGGAACTTATGATATTTGTAATGTTAATTGAGTTAAGTTCCTAATGATTTAAATTGACGTGATTCAAGTGTTATGATCTTGATTTCTAACTTCTACCTGATTGTTGATTCTCAGATAAACAAAGAGCTCAGCGAGATAAGACAGCTGAGTAAGTGAAACGAGATAATCAGGTGAGTGGATTTGAAACTCACAGTTTGATTTGGTTGTGTCAGTTTGATTTCAATCAGTAATTATAGGATTACTATTGATAGTATGTTAACCTTGAAATGATATGCCATTTGATTGGTTGTTTGTTGAACATTGAATTGAAATGTATAATCCAGAGGTCAACTAGATTGTTGGTTGGACTTGATTGCTAATGTTGGTCAACACAGGGTTGCGTACATGTGTTGATGGAGATTAGCATTTAGTTAGCGGTTAATCACTGTTTTGGCCTACAGTTGATGTAAGTGTTCTGATGGGGCCACCCGGCACAGGGTCCTTAGGAACCACCGTTCCTCTTGACGATATTTGTTGCATTATTGATTGTGAACAGATTGCTAGCTAAATTGAATTGTAGTTGATTATTCATTCACTTAGCTTCGTGCTAATCCCTCAATTTACTTCCTGCAGGTGATGTATATTATGTGGGTAGTCAGGAAGGATGTTTTGATGCTGGGAATGTTTGAAACTTGCAACTCTGATCCAGTTTGTAATAAATAATGTTTTATAGTATATAATGCCCCGGGTTTGTAAACATGTTAATTATGGTTGTTTAGTAGTTAAACATATTGTACAAAGGGTTGCGAAAATTTCTAGCAGGTTTTAATAGAATATGTATTTCAAGTAGTCGCTTCCGCCAGACTTAATATTATATTGTTGTATTAAATGAGGGGCGTTAAAAGAATGGTGTCAATTTTTCACACCAAAGTATTGCTTCTAAAGATTCGACTTTGAACACACGCAAGATTTTTCTGATAGAAACGCACAGTAGATGAAAGTTTTGAGACAAGAGTAAAAAGGATGTCTAAATGATGCTTTTTATAACCTCAAAAGTTCTAAACTAAAGTTTTTTTTTTGGGTAGGTAAGGGAAGGTGGTTTTTGTGGGTTTTAAGCAATGAAAAGGCTAAGGCTCAACAGGGTTTTCTAAGTGGATCATCAACACTGAAGATGAGTGTTGGAAGGGTTTGGGCTGGAAATTGTGAAAAATGGGTTTTAATCCTAGGAAATGTCAAGGTCCTCTGATTGCACCTGCACCGCGTACGGCGCTCATCGGTGTGGTCTCGAAACGTATACCAAGAGCAAGTTCTAATTCAAAGCACATGCATCGGCACACATATGAAATGAAAAGTGAAGCATTAAAGATGAATGCTTTTATTTGGCTCAAGTACCTCACTGCAACAGGGTTTGTATGTGCTTAGCCGTTTGATGCTCATGGATTAACATTTCATTTCTAAGGAAAGCTTATCCTAACTTATCTTACTTTCCAAAGCAATTTATTTAATTTCTGAAAAATTGATCTTTCTCAAAGTTATTTTAAGTCAAAAATTTTGAAATTTTTTTAGCAAGAGTGAGGTTTTTAGAAAAATTTAAGCCAACTGAATGAGTGACAAATTCACTGTCGAAGTTAAGCTTGAGTTAAAGATGTGTTTACTTTGGACAAGCAATCAAAGTCAAAGACTACGGTATATCATACCGTGTATCCCACACTTAGAAGAACATTGTCCCTAATGTTCTCAAACTAAGTTTGAACATTCTTCTTGCGGAGAAGAATCCCACACTTAAAGTTTGATCATATTTCGGAACTATGCTTCTAATTTGTTTTGAAAATGATGGGGATAAATCCTACACTTAGAGTTTAAGCATGATGGGATAACAGTAATGATATATGTGAATGAAGAGGAATCACTAGGAAAAGGAACGAAAAACTCCCCTATAGAGAAAGAATGAGATGTTTGTTTGAAGATTCTGAGCTTGCAGGTAGCAGCCGGAGGATTTAGCGTGCTTTGTTCAGAATCTTTGCGTGATTTGCGCGTCATCTCAGATTTTTTTAGGGGACTCCATCACATATTCACAAACTTCTTTATTCTAAAGCACACTAAAAAGTAAACTAAAACAAACACAACATAAGTAAAAGATAATTAAACGATAATAATAAATGATAGATAAAAGCAGATAAACCCAACCAGATCACTGGTTGGTCCCAAAATATATCCGCAGCGCCACAGTAATACGACAATAATCCCAAAATATCTAGTAATAATAATCCGTACATCAATCCGACATAAATAGTAATAATGAGAAAATGATAAGATCAAGGGATAGGAGGATCCTGATGTGACGGTGGTCCATGAGGAGGAAGTGACATAGAGCTGTAGGCTGCAACTCGTGTAGCAGAGTGCTGTCCACTCGATGCTCTACGGGACACAGATGCTGATGATGTACTACGTTGTCGCCCAGATGCCGATGGCTGGATCGGATACAGGTGGAAGTCGGTATCAAGTCCCATATCTGCAATCCCATATGATCCAAGAGAGGTGCCATGCATCGGGTAAGGTGGGAGCTCGGAAGAAGGTACTGGATTGGTGCCAAGAATACCAGTGAGCCCTGAGAGTGTGGGAATCGCAGTTGTGGTCATATATGGCACATAGTCTGTCTGCTCCTGATCCTGATCCTGGTCCAACTACATATCCTGTGCATGCCCTGACTCCTGAGCTAGGTTTGTGTCCTGAATATGTCCTTGATTTAGCATGTGAAGCATGCCATACATCAACTCTGAAGTCGGTGGATCTCCCTAGTTGAGAACCCTGGGAGGTGGAACAAGTGGACTCTGTGCCTCGGCCTCTGGGTGTGATGTCTCACCCTCCTCTCGCTCATGTCTAACCTCAGTCCTAGGCTCTCTGTGCACTGTACTATCATCAAATGTGGCCCTAGCCTGCCTGCTCCTCGTGGGTCTCATGCAAACTCCCGGAATGATATCACCATCTTTCCATCGGATCTGTCCAGAAGGCTCTTTCTCCAACAACCAAACCTTAACCATATAATTTATGTTATACGGCTTAGACTCCCTATTCTTCATTGGTGTGTAACTACTAAACACATCCTCAGTCAAAAGCCCCATCCTTTTAACTAACTTGGTGATAATAGATCCCATATAAGCAAACTCAGCCTGCGTGTAACCTGACTCCGTAAGAATCCTATCAGCAACCAGATAAGATACATTGACATGCTCTCTCTCAATAATGCTTTTGATCATAAGTAAGTCTTTCTGTCACACAGCACCCTTTGTCTTCCTTTTGCCTCTGATACTGCAGGCAATGAGATTGTGTAGCACTTGGTGTTTTTTTTTCACAGAATGAAGTAGCCTTGACATTTGACTGAAAGCTACTGCCCGTCAACTCTGACCAAATAGCAGTGTGGTCTTGCTATTTGAATCCTCTGTCGGCTTTCAGGAAAAACGAGGTGGTAACTTGATATTCCGGGTAAAGCTCTAGGTCTTTGGCAAAAGTGGCTAAGGACATGTTCTGCTCTTTCCCTTGAAAGTTGAATCAGATCATGGTGTCATCATTAAGCTTCGTTAAAGTTTTGTCAAATTGAAATGTAACCATAAACTCAGCAACTAGCTCTTTGTAGACAATCTCATTGATCTCAAACAAATTTCTCCAGGCACACAGATTTCTTTTTCTTTCCTTAAACTGTATCAACTCCTCAAAACCTTTTTTAAGCCCGATCTCATCCAAATCTCCCCAAACTATGTATCTGTTCTCTCCCATATAAAAGATATTTTTGTATTTTTCATTTTATAAATTATTTAACTAAACTATCCTAAGGCAGGTAAGTAACTTTCGGCTAAGTTTGGTTTAACCTAATCGAAAAGGATCTCCTAACAGCTAAATTATCTAAGGCTTTAATATCGTAACGCTCTACGATCCCCGGTAGCGGCGCCAAAAACTTGACGCCGCCCGAACGGTCAGGTTTTTGTTAGCTCACCTCTCAAGCGAAGGGGGAGCCGTCCTCATCGTCAAAGGACTCGACCGGACAGTACCGGACGGCGATCAGTGAAGTTTTAAAATTTATAGTTTGCAGGGCTCAACTTATAGGTACTACCTACTACACAGGGTGAGTAAGCAGCAAGTATAACTCGAGGTCGTTCTTCAATCAGAGCGAATTCAAACAAAGCTATGCCAAAGATAAGGTTCACTATTAGGATAGGTTTTGTGTAGATAGGTAGGTTTTGGTTGATTTTCTGATTATCTAAATTATCTAATTATCTAAATGCAGAAAAAGTAAAATAGAGGAGAATCGGTAATTAGGTAGACAGATAAATAATGTGGCTGTTGAAACTTCAATAATCAGTTGTGGGGACGATGTTTATAAAGATGATTGGGGACATGTTTAAGTAATTGACAAATGAATTCTAGGTGTAAACACTAGGACCCTACTTGTTTTGGTTGAAACCTGAATAAGTATGTCATTGAGTACCTAGGTTATCGAGATTCTGATCAGAACAGGCTGCTTGACCCCCCACACTATCTTGTGATGACAAGTGACCCATAAAGGGTGCAGGAATAAGGTAAAAGACTGCCCTCGGGATATTCTGACCGTTCTTAACACCTAAATGCACATGTTATTACCTAAATGTGTACAGATTATTAACGAGTTATTCTGAACTATCGGTTTTGTAGAGTCTAGGGGTTTAGGAATCCTGAACCACTGCTGGGCTTGACCTACATTACTAGACTCATTCTCTTAGGTGGTATTTTAGCTTAAATACATCCGTCATGATCTAGAGCTCTCCTTTGCGATCAGTCATTCGTCTCTAGGAACACCCGCAGTGTACGGTGCATTTACTTCTTCCACAGCATGCTAACCCTAGGTACATTTGCGGTGTATAGTACTCTAACCATCTTCCACAATAACTTTGCGTGAACGAGAGATCCATATAACGCTTTTGCTCAGTTTTACACGTTTTTCATGCCGTTTTTGAGTGATTTCTAAAACATTGCTTCCGTTTTGACCATGTTAACAAAATTTCATAATAAATGTCATTTAGAGCGCATTTTTGCTAACTTTGGTCTTAACATGAGGGAGATAACGTACGTAAAAACTTGACTTTTTGCGTGTTATCAATGCACAGATTGCAAAAATCCTGACAGTCATAGGCGTCAATCTTAAAACATTATCCTGATCACCTTGTTGCTGAAGATCAGGGTGGTGACGGTTCAGGAACAACTGAATGAATCTTGGGTACATGACCCATTTAGAATCCCCAGAATGAATATTATCGACCATTGCCGTGAAGATATAACCAGAATGATTGTACAGCTTTTGTAGACAAGTGCCAACATGGCCGAGGCCGTCTAATGACTGATCGCGTCAGTACAGCCTTTCTGCTAGACAAGTAGGCGATGAAGATATGCATAAGATACTGCCAAACCTTGGTGAGATTGGCCTTGCGGTATTGGTCCATCGGAACACCAGGATAACCCATACGGTTCATTCCACCAACAATAAAACTGTTGTCAAAATATACCGGCATATCTGGACGATCGTCAAAATGTAGAAGCTCTCTAATATGCTGCTCGGTGACAATAATCTGGTTTTTGAGAACTGTCGAGACGATCCGTGGGATGTTATTCTCGTATTGAACGACCGCTTTTCTCCATGAAATATAAAGGTGGATTAGGCACTCGTGGAGGCACCTCGCTCGGAATTCTCTGTATGGGACCCGACCCTCGAGTTAAGCTCAGACTATGTGCTCATGGCTGTATACACTACTATTTATTTGCTGGTTGCAAATCACTACTTAAATCTTGCGGTTCATACGATATTATCTTATTTCAAACCTGTGAGCTCACCAGCTTTAGCTGACCCATTTTAGCATGTATCACAGATACCCAGCAGTAGATTGGACTGCCACAGGATTACTATAGCTCGAGTCAGCATGCAGACATTAGAGATTTTCTTGCATTAGTATATTTTGTAGAAGTACTTATGTACTGAAATCTCTCATTTAACCGAACACGAGCTATGAACAGTTTTAAATGTTGTAAACACCTTTATATTAACATATTTTGTTAAAACGACGCATATAGAGTTGTTTGCTATATCTTATGTGCTTTGATATTTGATTAGTAACACCCAATTTATGCTTCCGCTAAACAGTAAATTTGGGGGTGTTACAGAACGTTTGATCGTAAAGGAGGGTCTATTTCATGACGGAAGTACTTGAGCGTAAAATAAGTAAAAAGGGAGTTTTGAAAGAAATCGAGGACTTAGCTAATGTCCAAAATGCTTAAACGTGCTTAACCTCACATAACCGTAGGTTTAGAATAACAAAGTAAATAGCCAGTACACAATTAGGTAATAACATTTAGACATAGGTGTTAAGAACGATTAGAGATTAAATATCGGTCTGTTGCCTTATTCATGCACCTAGGGGTTAACCCCAAGAAGGGTCACTTGTTGATGTGTTAAATCCAGTTATAAAATTTATCGTTGATAAGTAAACCAAAAAAGTAACGAGCTAGACCAAAACACAACCGGGCAGTGGACCCTGTCGAGTGGTAGTATAGTTTGGTAAGTTCGGGTTCGAACACATGGAGCTTGGTTTATACAATCAAGATAAGTGTGAGCAATTTAAAGAGAAAAAATAAAATGTGGTTGGTTGTGTGACCGAATTGTCACAATGCTTAAAACTACAATCATTAAATTGAGACAAGGCAAGTGGACTCTGAAGAGTCGGATTAATTGTTTGGAACTTTCAAATATTAAAAACAATGCTTGCTTGGATTATTTCACTAGTGATTTCGGGGTGTAGAGTTATAACCGGTTAAGACATATGCTAAGATAACATTCATCAAACATAAGCTCAACATTCGCTAAGACCTGTCGTTCAACTGCAATTAACAAACCTATGATTTAATCAAGTAACGGACGTTCGCCATGGTTACAAACTTGCACAATTTAGCTAAATCATTTGACACATTCCAAAGTTACGTTCGCAATTTTGTTCAATAGTTTAAAGACAAATAATCAATAGCAATTCACTAGGTTGAAAACGTTCGCTATATCAATTAGTAAATTACCAAATGGCCAAATTCTAGAGATTAAGCTCAATCACACAAGGTTCTCCGATTAAACATAAATTTAGAATTTTTTGAGTTTGCAAATCATCCACACGACAAACATTCGCTATAATCGCTAACTTGTATTTATCTAGTTCGTTATTGTTACAATCACCAATGTTTTGTTCCACAAATGGTGAACAACTAAATAAGTATTTTTTATAAGCAACAAGCACTTGCTAAAACCGCTTAGTTAAAATGCCAAAAGTTTCATAACAACAACAAACCGAATACATACAAATCCGTGGATGATTCAAAAACTCAAACATAAATTAACACCAAAAGATTACACCCCTAATCAACTAGTTATTTCATCCAAACAAGCACATAAGTAACTAGCCACTCATAATAAACATAATCAAACAACAATCACAAACATTTAAAGAAATCATTAATAACTTGAAATTACCAAAGTTATTACACAAATGCAATAATGTTCTCGGCGAAATTGTTGCTTGCTTGATGATCCTCTCCAAATCTCCAAGTGAAATCTTTTAGAAAATTGAGAGTAAATGAGGTGAATTTTGTTGGTGAAGGTAATGAATGAAGAGAGTAAATGTGAAAAGAGGAGTTAATGTGTGAGTTGTGTGTAATGAATATGGAGAGAGTAAAAGATGGATGATGGTCGATGATGATGATGGATATATGATATATCCATCTGAATGTGAAGCTGACGCCGGACCCAAACACCCCTCTTTTTTACTTCTTTTTCTTTTTCTTTTTTTCTTTTAAGCTCAAAAAGGGAGGAAAACGGTTAGGCATTTAATGCCAGCCAATAAGAATTGCACAACACAGCAATCAACCTCGGATAATCCACAGATCGAAACTTAGCCGATCGGCTTTAAGGTCATAGCCGATCGGCTTTGTTTGCCTAGCCGAACGGCTGATCACGATAAGCCGAACGGCTTTTACAGTTCAACATCACAAGCTCCATCGAGGGGAAGTTCTGTAATGATTTAATAAAGGAATAGCCGATCTTCTTCTAATATCTGTTCTGCTATATGTGATAAACCGATCGGCTTTAGATGCATAGCCGATCGGCTATAGTGTAATTCCAGCCCAACCAGCTTTGATGATCATGCTCCAAACTTCATGAAATCTACTACCATTCGCATGCGATTCCAGCTTTTTACCTGAAATCGATTTCCAAATAAAATAAGTATCGAAAGTTCCGGAAATCTACTCAAATACATATGCAAAACAAAGATATCGCGATAGATTTATATAGCCAAAATGAGCGATATCAAATATCCCCACACTTGAACTTTGCTTGTCCTCAAGCAAATCATCATTTTACCATTTCAAAGCCCACTCTTGCAACATCATAAGTGAAGATCAAGTTTTATCAAAACAATACTTACACCAACTACCGAAGCAATTAGGCAAGCAACATATGTATAAGCATTAGAAACTCGAGATGTTTTAGTTTGTCACGCCCGAATGCACGACCTAGCACCTCACATAAGGATAAGTGTTTAGTCACTCACTCTCAACCTATGAGACTACAAGGTAAGGAAGTAAGCAATGTAATACTCAATCAAGCCAAGTCGTGATGCATTGTTACCATAGGCATGCAAAAGGATCAAATCTCCACCGACTTGGCGTGAGCACCAAGTGAAATCTCAAAGGAGGTATTCTTTTTTTTTGGGTAAAGGGTAAAATTACCCGGTAAATATATTACTCCAAAAACCGTTAAGTACAATGGATGTGAGGGAATCCCACACCTCAGCCCGTTACATAAGCGATAAAGACTACATAACAAGGACACAACCACTAACCACCAATTGACTCAACAAAAAACAACCAAACACCAAAGACAAAGCAACCATTACATTTGACTTAAGACATCAAACATAAAACTATTTTTTCTTTTTGATCTGCCCGCGGAGGTTGATATCCAACGCCTTGCAGAAAGCCTCTTGTTCTTCAGTTAAATCGTAGGCTTGATCACTATAATCATCATAAAAATCATCCTCATCAAAGTATTCAAGATTACTAGGATCACCACCTCCACCATATCCCAACCCAGAACCCATATAATAGGAAGTCTCATTATAGACCTCTTCAACATCACTTTCCGAGTCCTACAATGTTTTATCCACTTTAGAGAATTTTTCCTTAGTTCCATCCACAGCCTTTTCATCACCCAAAGCAGTACCACCTGCTTTATTATCACCCTTAGACGTCTCAACTTCCCGAATCACATCATCCACTTTAGAATCACTCCCACTTAACACAGAAAATGAGTTAGAAGTACTAACATGAGTATCCTCCTTTTGCTTTGATTTTTCTTTATTAGCAGCCACCTTTGGACGATACACAAAATTAGACTTTTGTTTAGATAGAAATATCCCTGGAGCTTTCCTTGGAAACTGCCCCTCTTTATTAGCTTTAGCACCCTTTGAACCAACCTCAACAAACCCATCAGAGACATTTTTCTTTACTTGTTGAGATGCTAAATGTGGGCACGCATCATTTGAATGACCAAAGAGTTTACAAGTATCACATCTAGGTGGCTTCCACTCATATTCAACCCGAACATTTTCCTTAGTATAACCCGACCCATCCAACTTTGGAATAGCAACAACTATAACATCTTTTAGAGCCTGCTCAGAAGAGATCTCAATCAAAGCTCTAGCAAAACTATTTCTACCCCATGATTCCTTACACATAGTAGCAGTAAACGAATCTAATCGCATGGGGGTACCTAGCATAGTTGAAATCAAACTTAAACCATCACCTGTAAAGGCAGCCATCGGAACATCATGTAATTTAACCCAAATAGGCACCTTAGTGAGATCTTCCTTAGTTAAGCTAATAGTCGGTGCCCATTGGTTAAGAATAATTGGAACTGTGCGTATCATCCATGGACCATTCTCAATAACATCATTCATACCATTAAGTGATGAAAACTTGAAGAAAAAAAATCCCCTAGCATTCATCATTACCTTTTGGATACCATATTTTGCCCACGCATTCCGTACATAATTATCAACTACGGGAAACGCAATCCTTTTACCAACAAAATAACCATACAACATATTTGAAAACCTGTTATTAACTTCCTCAACAGATGACATTGGGATAACTACATCGGCCTCAATATCAAACGGGTTTGACTTTAGAGAGCAAAATCTACCTTTTCCTTGGGAATTTCAGCCGCAACAGCATTTAAGTATGATTTCTTACTAGTCTCTACTGGCTGTTCCGACTGAACAGGAGGAACCGAGACTTGTGATACAGGAATCTGACCCATAACCGTATTAAGAGGATCAGTTGGGACCGCTTCTTCCGAACAAGAACGCTGACCACTAACAGATTTAAGCTTATCGAATTCATCAACTTTCAAGTTCTTATGAACAAAAGGAGGAACATTCCCTTGGCTGTTACTCGACTTATTATCCAAATCCTTTGCATCCTTGAGTGCCTCTTTGTTGATAACAACCGTAGGTTTCTTCAATATGGATTTGACGCTAGGCTGATTAACAGGTGCCGTATTACTCTTTTCTTTAACCCCTCTACCTGGACTCAGAAAACCCTTCTCCATTCTACATAAAATAATACCCAAGAAACCCTAAAATAATCGAACTTGCTCACCAAGAAAACAGCATACACCGAAACCACAAGCAAACGCAATCTGTTTTGATGTTAGATGTTCAATCAGGTCAAAACCAAAACAGAAAATCCGGCCACACACGATCAATAAAGGTAATGAGCAATGGAACCCTAAGCGGCCAAAAAGAAAAGGACCCCACCACCGAGATATAATATCCTACAGATGGAATCTGAAAAACCCTAATCGTAATGACTAGGGCAGACTAGATCAACGAAGTAGGAGGAATGGAGCTTAAGTGATGAATAATCCGTCGCCAACACAAGAAAATCATATATATATCGAATTAAGAATAAAATACCACAAGAAAAAAGAACGATTTTAAACCCTAAATTTAATCCAAAACCCTAACCGACCATAAACATGAAACAATCAGTAATCAAGTTGAAAACAATGGAGAATCGGAGTAATTAACCATTGAAACAAGATCGATTAACAGATTAAATCAGAATGGAGGCAGATTTGGAATTCGATTGAGATCTAGGGGTTTTTAAAAAATCGCATGCCTTAGAGAGAAACTAGGGGTTCTCCGATCTTCTCAAAGGAGGTATTCTAGCATGTGTTGTAACAAATGTAGGCTAATTATAGAATGGGGTATGATAGACACAATAATTGGTGAAAAATGGTAGTCACGACCCGTGAAAAATGTAGAAATGTTGCCTATTGGTTTAAACACGTGACAGTAATGAAACATAGGATTCTCGTGCTAAGTCAATTCAAATTATTATTTGTTCTCATTTATAACTCATACTTCAACAATTGCACACAAATAACTCAAATTGATTTTTTCACATTTGATTGGAATAATTGCATTCTATGACTTTCTATGAATCCTGTGTAACGAGCTTTCAGACCAACCATCCTAGACCGGATAAAGGCCTTCGGTGGCTAGGTGTAGAACACCCATCGGGAACTACTTGTTCAGGAATCCAAAGGCCATTTAGTTGACTACAATCATCCAACCATCAACGTTAAGCTCAATAGTTAACTTCTATTCATTTAATTGTTTCCAACCTCATTCATAGAATTTAACACTAGAATCCCAATTCAAAACGATTTAAGTCACATTTTGGTAAAATTCATCATAAGTTCCAACTAGGCAACATCTTAGAAAAGTGATGGTTCGGGAATCGACTACACAAAAAAATAAGGCTAATATTTAGTGGATTGAATGTGGAAGTTTTCTAGGGGTTTCTTAGCAACTAAAAATGAGTGCTAACGACCTGTGTAAACTGGATATAAATGGTTTTAAAGCAAAATAAGATCAAAAATCCTAAGAATACCTCCTCGTCTTCGACCCCACCTATATCATATTTCTGTGATCCCACAGCGGTCTCAAAATGCATCACTAGGGCAAGTTCTAGAACAAACTACAATCACCAGCACACTCATAGCAACAAACAACATAAACACTAGAGGTAAGTGTTTTTCTCAAATAGGCTCAAATTTCTCACAATTTTCATAGTGGAGGCTACAAGTGTGCTAGTCATGCAATTCACCCTATTAGGTTGCTTTTTATGACACATCTCAAAAAGTTAAGTTGCAAGAGGGAAGATTAAATCACTTCTAATTAATTTTCAAAGTTTAAGATTTCAAAGCAATCAATCTTTTAAGGACAAGCACATCCCTAGCAAATTATCATCTCTCGGCCTTTCATTGGAATTTGCAAAAATCTATCGGACCCAAGATCAATAACAGACCCAATAAGTGACCAATAGCCCGTTAACGGGATTCGTAAAGTTCGATTGGAGAGCCAATAGACTTCACAAACCCAATAAAAGGTAAGAAACAACAATTCACTAGAAATGGAATTCAAGTGAATACCTCCCCACACTTGAGATTTGCATTGCCCCCAATGCAAACATAATCAATAAATTAGCAAAAGTGTGGAGGTAAAAAGGAACGAGAACTTCCCCTGGGGTTTTGCATGAAGGAGAGGACGGAGGAGCTGGCTCATGATAGACGTGTAGATATCCACTCCAGCTCCGCATGCTATAAATGGGCAACAAACAAACAAACACCAAACACAAGCCCACAATGATAATAAAAATAATAATAATAAAAATGTCAATGAATGCTAGTCATCCAAAGAACCAAAAAGAAAAATAACACAGAATAAAAATATTGTTTAGAGTTTTTTTTTTGGGTAAAGGGTAAATTTTTACCCGGTAAATATATTCCCAAACTCATTGAAGTACAATTGACATGAACGTACATCCCATGCCCTCAGCCCGTTACATAGGCGATTTGACTCAACCTATACAACTAAGCAAAACAATCTGCTAACCGCAGAACAAAAAAACAATACACAGCTGCAAACACAGCCAATGACCAATAAACATCCTACTAAACGCATTACAATTACATTTAAAATAAATAAATAATCTAAATATAACCACAAGGTTCATAGAACCACTTCTACGGTGATCGACTCAGTCTTCAGTAATCGTCGTATCTTGATCCATGAGAAGAAAACACCAACATCCAAGCTGCAGCACACAGCAGTGACAAAGCATTGAGCTAACTTGCCCTACCAACACGTCCCGATGACCATTGGCAAAAGGACCAAGCCAACTCCCATAATTGAATACACCTGCCCTACCAATTCCGGCAATGGCGAAAGGTCCAGGTATACCCACACCCAGCTTAGCCAAACTAATGACGAAGCTGATAAAAACCATCCAGAAGAACCTTGACCGGAGAAAAAAGGAACCACCAGAACCTCTACCGACGAAAGCAAAGCATGAACCCAAAAGGAGACCATACATACTCGAGCCGCATCATCTTCCACCCTATGGATAGAACCATCAATGGAGGTTGATATGATACGCATCATAAAGACACTATCAATCAACACAAACGCACCATTGAAAAAATAACAACACCCAACTACCAATCCCCACCATGGGGCGGGTCCTGGGTGGGATCCTGCTGATGCTGCTGCTGCGGATAAGGTAATAGAGATCCAAAAAGCCAATGGTGATGAGCCTCTTGTTGCCAGTTGGAGGGCTCAAGAGCAGTCCAGGTGTTAGGCTGCGATGGAGATGACCAAGAAGTGCCCCAATCTTGCTGCTGCTGGTGGAAATCAGATGTGTGCATATGCTCCTGATGTCGCTGGAGCTCCACTAAGGCAACATCTCTATCATAGATAGGGCAGGGAGAATACCTCCAGGTTCGCCCCAACGAGGTGGTTCATAATAAGGGACGGGCACATGGTCAGAAATGTGGCGGCCCATCCGCTCATGATCATGAATGAGCCAATCGTTTTGGTACCGATTGACCCCCCACTCGTACTGGGACTGCTCCTGAAATCTCTGCTGGTCCAAACGCATTTCTCCAAAATCATTCATAAAGTTTTTCCAATAAGCAGGCTCCCCAGAATGAGATGAATAACCATGACCCGGTTGCACATTTGCTGCAGCTTCTTCTTCTTCTTGCTCCGCCTCTTCTTCCTCATCAGAATCTTGAATGGTAACGGGCCTTTTTCCCCTAGCCCCGACCCGAGACACAGTGGCCGCCTCCCTAGGAGTGGGATTATAGGCAACATACGTACCTCCTTTCTTTCTCAATATCTGGGCCGTGGCATAGGATTCAGCCCCAATTGTAAGGGTATCGTTTTCAACTAGGGTATAGGCGGGAACGCCTCGGGGCTTCAAACTGATCTTTAGGCCCTTGGCGATCCGGGTGATGAAATGACCACCACAAAGCTTGGAATTGGGCTTATGCCCACTAGCATAGGCGTGAAGGTATTTGCCCACTGCATATGGAACATTGATTCTTTCCCTACTTTTCAACTTATCTAAAAACCACAAGTCGATCAAGGTGACCTTCTCCCTATTGCTCCCCCGAAGAGTTAGTGTGTTTGCCAACATCTTGTGTATCACCATATACTTTGTTTATTCAAATTCCTTCCCCCAAGATATGGTGACGTACTGAGCGTTGCCCAAACTTCAGCATCACACTGCCCCTCATCCAACCTTGCCCCAGTCATTATATACCGATCAATCCAATGGGAAGAATATTCCTCGTCAGTATAAATCCCCAAACAACCCGCAAGCTCTTTCAAGGATAAATTTCTTGGAGCCCCACCGAGTCTGAAACTCAAAAACTTATCGTTGACATTGTTGATAATGAACATTTCTAAAGTTGCCAAGAATTCCATCACCAACTCTTCGTAGATATGTTCTTGAATCCCGAGAAGCTTCTCAAAGTCATTCACACCAAAAGCCTCATCATCGAATTTCACAGTTTGAGTAAAAGTCTTTCGAATATCGTGAGCAACACCAACAACCTCCAACGGGTTCTAGTTGATTTCCCGAGGGTATTCACACTCCTTTTTATGAATTTTAAATAAGGCTTCAGTGAATTCCAGGTAGTGGTACTTATGGCGCTCAAAGACTAAATGAGGGTGGCGGTCTCCAGGGAGTAAACCCTCATAAATACTTTCAGGATACTGAGGTTCATAAGTGTCAGGTTGGGTATTCCTGCCTCTCTACACAACACAACACAACGAGATAAAAATTTCCAAGTTGTTTTAGAGTTAGCAAAAATATGACAAAATGAGCGATCAATGCCAAACACAACCACACCCCCTAATAACCGAGCATACAAACCAATAACCGCATCACAAAGCAAACAACAACAAATGCCAAGCATAGCTTAAACCGACAATTACCGATCAAAACTCAAACCTTACAAAGAATAGCATGTGATCCAATATCAAACAAAGCTTGAATAATGCCTATGACATATAATTTCAACTCAAGCAAGCCTTACAATCAAAATTCCATGCTAAACCAAGTGACTTTCAAATAAGCAAATAACTCTAATATCAAACATAACTTGAATTAAGCAAAAAGGATCACTCAATTTGAATCAAGGCATGTCTTACAATCAAAAGTTAAATTCAAAAAGTCAAAGTCAAAGTAAGAGTTTGACCAGAGAAGTCATCTCTTTCTTCCCCAATTTTTCACATAAACCCTTATTTTCTAAATCAACTCACAAATGGAAGTTAATCGACCAATCAACTACATTATGCTAGCAAACACGAATTACACTACAATTAACACCAAACACCAAGCATACATCACTAAATTCGGATTACCCCCAAATTAGCATATGAACCCTAATTTGCAAATCATCTAAATCAAGCAATTTAAGCAAGGAATCATGGTATAAACTAAGTATTACGTATGAATCAAGCATAATAAACAACATAATCACAAAGGAATTTATCCCCACACTTGAATCAAACCAAACCCGGATTCAAGATGTTCATCCCCAAAATCACTAATGGAAAGATCAAATGGGAGTAATGAAATACCTTAGGTTTCCTAGACATGATTGAATGTTGATTTGTTGAAAGATTTGAAGATTAAATGATGATTTAAGTGAAGAATGGTGTGATTTTCGTTTTTGCTTAGAGAGAAGAAAAGGGAACAGTCGGTTGTTGCTTTGTATGGTGTGTGTGAAAAATGATACGTTTTGTTCTTTTAATAATTCGCCCAGATCTTTCCTAAAGTCGATCGGCTCTCAACCCTTAGCCGAACGGCTTCCAACTAATTTATAGCTGATCTGCTTTATCGTGTTAGCCGAACGGTTTGGTCAATTAAAATGTGCCTAAGATTTAAGGGGTAAGTTATGTAAAGCTTTTGCACTATCCTAGCCGAACTGCTAAAAGAAACCGATCGGTTTTGAACATGTAGCCGAACTGCTTTAAGAAAGCCGATCGGCTTCTATAACTGAATTGCACCCTCAGACCAAGGCTCGAGTTCTGTAACGATTTTTCACAGGAAAAAACGATCTGCTTTACAAAGCCGAACGGCTAATTCACCAGAACCGAACGGCTTTAGATAGCCGATCGGCTTATCCTTTTAAAATGCAGCACATGCAGCAGCAGCACACAAGCACATAAACACTTAATTAACACATAAACGCAGCAGCAGCAATGAGTTCAAAATCATCAAAAATGCAGGAAAAAATTCTAAGTTTATCAAAAAGGATATAAACACGAGTTTCCTCGTGCACGGGCTTCATTTATTAACGAGTCCAAGCTAGACTCGACCCCGAATTCATTTGTCCTTGGGGTAAGTTGCGAGCTCCTCCCACTCGCCATCAACTTCTTCCTCGTGGTAAAGCTTTAACCGATGACCATTCACAATGAAAGTTCCGCCATCCGACCCAAAGAGTTCAACATATCCGGAATGATAACCATGTTTGACCGTATAAGGACCGGTCCACCTTGGCTTGAACTTAGCTTGTTTCAACTTGAAACGAGATTGGAAAAGGAGCACTTTGTCACCCGCCTTGAATTCTTTTCTCGTTTTGAGCTTTTGGTCGTGCAATACTTTGGTTCTTTCTTGTAAAGGCGAGAATTCTCGTATGCTTGTAACCTAAGCTCATCCAACTCATGGAGTTGCAACATTCTCTTTTCACCAGACTCAACCAAATCCATGTTGCAATTCTTGAGCGCCCAATATGCCTTGTGTTCAACTTAAAGTGGTAAGTGGCAAGTCTTGCCATATAACAACCGGTACGGTGTGGTTCCAATAGGTGTCTTGTAGGCGGTACGAAATGCCCACAAAGCATCTTCAAGTTTCTTTGACCATATTGCCCTATTGTCCTTTACCGTTTTCTCAAGAATCCTCTTCAGAGCGCGATTGGTGTTTTCAACTTGACCACTTGTTTGAGGGTGGTAAGAAGTTGAAAACCTGTGATTTACTCCATATCGTTTGAGAACCTTCTCCAATTGTTGGTTGGAAAAATGGCTTCCCCTATCACTTATCAAGGCCTTGGGCATCCCAAATCGGCAAAACAAGCTTTTTAAGAAGTCGATAACCACTCGAGCATCATTCTTGGGCAAAGCTTTGGCTTCCGCCCATTTGGACACATAATCTACCGCAACCAAAATGTATTCATTTTTGAATGATGGCGGGAATGGACCCATGAAATCAATACCCCATATGTCAAAAACCTCACAAACTTGGATGCTTGTTTGAGGCATTTCATCTCTTTTGGAGATGTTTCCGGTTCTTTGACAAGCATCGCAAGTTTGACATAGGGTGTTAGCCTCTTTGAAGATTGTTGGCCAATAGAAACCCGCATCAAACACCTTCTTAGCGGTAACCGATGGACCATAATGACCTCCGGTAGGTCCATGGTGGCAAGCATCCAAAATTTCTCTTGTCTCTCAGCCCGAGACACATCTTCTAATCATTCCATCCGCACAAACGCGGAACAAGTTTGGCTCCTCCCAAAAATAATGCTTCAAATTAGAGAAAATTTTGCTTTTCTCTTGATGACTCATGCCCTTCCTTAAAGCGCCCCCAACCAAGTAATTTGCCAAATCGGTATACCATGGTGCCTCATCCTCCTTTTCATCACCTACCTGCAAAAGAAATTCCTCGGGAAAGGAATCATCAATATTAGTATATCCTTGCTTGTCGAGATGTGGATTTTCCAATCTTGACAAGTGATCGGCGGCAAGGTTTTCGGCTCCTTTCTTATCCTTTATCTCAATGTCGAATTCTTGTAAAAGAAGAATCCAACGGATGAGACGGGGTTTAGCAACTTGTTTGTTAAAGAGATACTTTAGAGCCGAATGGTCGGTGAAAACTACGGTTTTAGAAAGCATAAGATATTGCCTAAATTTGTCAAAGGCAAGCACCACGGCAAGTAATTCCTTTTCGGTTGTGGTGTAATTTTGTTGAGCGCCATTTAGTGTTTTGCTAGCAAAATAAATAGGCTTGAAATGCTTGTCCTCTCTTTGTCCTAGGACGGCTCCTACGGCAAAGTCGCTAGCATCACACATCAACTCAAAGGGCTTGGACCAATCGGGGGAAACTATTATAGGTGCATTGGTCAAATGGTCTTTCAAGGTCAAAAATGCACTCAAGCACGGGCCATCAAATAGAAATGGGGCATCCTTTTCAAGTAGCTTGGTCATGGGTCTTGTGATTTTTGAAAAGTCTTTTATAAATCTCCGGTAAAAAATGGCATGACCAAGAAAACTTCTTATCCCTTTAATATTGGTCGATGGAGGTAGTTTAGCAATGACATCTATTTTAGCCCGGTCAACCTCAATTCCTAATCCCGACACCTTATGTCCCAACACAATGCCCTCTCTCACCATAAAATGGCATTTTTCCCAATTCAAGACTAGGTGGGCTCTCTCACATCTCTCAAGCATTTTATCCAAGTTGGATAAACAAGATTCAAACGAGTTCCCAAAAACGGAAAAGTCATCCATGAAAACTTCCATGGAGGTCTCAACCATGTCGTGAAAGATGGCGATCATGCACCTTTGAAAGGTGGCCGGGGCATTGCATAGCCCAAAAGGCATTCGCCGGTAAGCATATGTTCCAAAAGGGCAAGTGAAAGTAGTTTTCTCTTGATCTTCGGGGTTTATGGGGATTTGAAAATATACCGAGAACCCATCAAGAAAACAATAAAATTCATTACCCGCAAGTCTTTCAAGCATTTGGTCGATAAAGGGCAAGGGGAAGTGGTCTTTTCTTGTGGCGTCATTCAATTTTCTATAGTCAATACAAACTCGCCACCCGGTCACGGTTCTAGTGGGGATCATCTGATTTTGGTCATTTTCTACAACCGTCATACCCCCCTTCTTCGGTACACAATGCACCGGACTAACCCAAGAACTATCGGATATGGGGTAAATGATACCCGCATCAAGCAACTTGACAACCTCTTTCTTGACAACATCCTTCATATTCGGGTTAAGCCTCCGTTGTCTTTGAACAACGGGTTTTGCCTCATCAAGAAAATTTATTTTATGTTTGCAAAAAGAGGAACTTATCCCGGGTATGTCGGATGTACGCCAAGCAAAGGCGCCTTTATGAGCTTTCAACACATCCAACAACATGCATTTTTCAGAATTTGTAAGAGTTGAAGAGATTACAACGGGTAATAAGTTCTTCTCTTGAAGATATGCATATTCCAAATGGCTCGGTAGAGGCTTCATTTCCAAATCTTTCGGTGGATCCTCTAAAGAGGTTTTGATCCTCATGTAGTCCTCGCCCTTCAAGTCCTCAAAGCTTTCAACCATTTGCTCATCTTCATCCATCGCCTCTTCCATGCTCATGACCAATTCTTCCTCGGTCATTCTTTCTTCATTTACCTCCAAAAGGTCAACAAGTTCCGATTCCATGCCGAGCAAACCTTGCAATTCTTCATCAACCGCATCATCTATAACATCAATTCTGAAACAAGAATCGTCAGTGGAATAAGGATGCTTCATGGCCTATCGACCGTGAAAGCAATCCTTTCTTGTCATACTCCTAGGGTCAATTTCTTGTCCTTAACCCCTATTATGGCATCCGTGGTGTGTAAAAATGGCCTTCCTATAATCAATGGTACCTTACTATCCTCCTCCATTTCTAGGATGACAAAATCTACCGGGAAGGTGAATTGGCCAACTTCAATCAACATGTTTTCCACAATCCCAACGGGATATTGGAAAGATCTATCGGCCAATCTAATGCTCATGCGAGTGGGTGTCAAGGATCCTAAGGCCAACTTAGCATAAAGTGAATATGGCATTAAATTTATACTAGCACCTAGGTCCGCAAGTGCATCACAAGTAATAATTTTACCCAATCTACATGAGATGATGAAACTCCCGGGATCTCCAAGTTTTGGTGGAATTTGGTTTTGGACAAGTGCCGAGCATTCCTCATTCAAAAACATTGCCGAAGCTTCCGAAAGCTTTTCTTTGTTGCTCACCAAATCCTTGATGAATTTGGCATAGTTCGGCATTATGGCTAACACATCAACCAAAGGCACATTGATTCGAATGCCCTTGATCATGTCCATAAACTTCCCATATTGAGCCGCAATCTTTTCTTTCCTTAGCCTTTGGGGATAAGGAATCTTCGGCTTGTAAGCTTTTACAACCGGTGTAGGTGACACCGGTGTATCCGTTGGTGGGGTGGCTTCAACATTCTCTTCAATTTCTTCCTCCTCAATTTCCTGCAAAACATGGTTAGAAACATTTTTATCCTTTGATTGAGGCGGTGGAATTTCTTTCCCACTCCTTGTAGTGATAGCATTTACATGCTTGTTTCTCGCAGACGGTGGTTGGTATGGCTTTGGTCCTCCACTAGAAGAAGATGGTTGCTATCTCGGGTTTTGTTGTGTATTACTCGGTAAGCCACCGGTTGGCCTACTACTTTGCCCCTTGGACAACTTTTCATTTTCTGCTCTAAGTCTTGTATTAAAGCTTGTTGGTTCTTTTGCCCTTGTTCCATGCTCAACCGAATATTTGTCATTTGAGTTTTAATTCTTTCGGTTGAGGTGTCTTGTTTCACCATGAACTCCTTCATCATTTGTTCCATGGGCGTCAAGGTTGGTTCTTGTTTTTGAACCGGTGGTGGTTGGTTATCTCTAGACAGGCTTTGATGTCGGTTTTGGTTGTAATTTTGGTTTTGGGATTGGTTTTGATTATAGCTTTGGTTTGAGGTTTGGTTGTAATTTTGATTGGAGTTTTGGTTGTAAGGTTGATTTGGCCGAGAAAATCGGTTGTTTTGGTTATAGCTTCCTCCTTGGTAACCTCCCAAATTTCGGTTTTGATAACCACCCCGTTGGTAGTTCCCGCTTTGGTAATTACCTTGTTGAAGAAAGTTTACATCTTCCTCATCCCCCGCCATTGGCAAATCGTCTTGTGCACAATTAGCTGTGGCATGATTACCACCACAATTACCACAACCATCTCAAAGCTCCTTGATTTCTCCCTTGAGTGTCTTGAATTGAGCATCAAATTTAGAAGACAAAGCCTTGATTTCTTTCATCATTGCCGAGTCATTGGAGCTTCCGCCTCCACTACTAGTACCCTCGGCAAATGCAACATGCTTTCTTACCGGTTTTCCTCATTTATCCTTCGCCCAATTCAAACCTTGGGTCACTTTGTCTTCGAGCACCTTCCAAGCTTCATTCGGTGTCTTGTAAAGAAACAAACCTCCTCCGGAGGCATCAAGAACATTAGCCGATTCAATGACAAGCCCATTGTAAAACAATGTAATAATCTCCGCCTTGGATAGCCCATGCCCATGACAATTTCTCAACATTTCCTTTAACCGATCACCATGCTTCTACCAACGTCTCGCCTTCTTGTTGTTTAAAGGCCCTAATCTCATTCAATAAACGTTCGGCCAATGCCGGAGGATAAAACCGTCTCACAAAAGCTTCCCTCATCTCATTCCATGACCTAATTGTGTTTGGCTCCAACTCTTGGTACCAAATCTTGGCTTCACCACATAAGGACATAGGAAAAGTCCTCAGTCTAATCGCCTCATCCATATTTTGCCCATACTTGAAATAACTTCCTATCTCTAGAAAACTAGCAATATGTTTGTGCGGATCGGCCCGCACCCTTCCATCAAATTGGGTGTCTCGAATAAGTTGCATATGATGACCCTTCAAAGAGAAATTATCATTCTCATTGTCTTGAACCCGTATGGCCGACTCGGGTGTCGGTGCAACGGTTCTTGTCCTAGAGAAAATAGGAGTATCATCCCCATCCGCCATCTCTTCTGCACCTTCGGAAGGTGTTGAAGGATCTTCTTCGGGTGATGGAGGTTCGTCCACAAAAGTCTCTTCCACTTCAACGGTGTTTCCCGAAGATGTATCGGTATCCGTTTGACTACTAGATGAATCCGATGATCCTTGCGTTGGCTTCCTCCTTCGTTTGCTCCTTTTGGTCTTTTCCGGATTGGACAAAGGACTTAGAAGCTCTTTACCGGAGCTCCTTGTGTTCATCCACTACCAAATCAAACCTGAAAGATCACAAAAGATAAAACTATCAACGCACCGGCGCAATACAAACAAAATACAACTTTCAAGAATAAATTCTAGAAAGGATCAATCAATCACACTTAAATCAAGATCACAAATCAAGATCCCCAGCAGCGGCGCCAAAAATATGAAGTGTTAAATCCAATTATAAAATTTATCATTGATAAGTAAACCAAAAAAGTACCGAGCTAGACCAAAACACAACTGGGAAGTGGACCCTATCGAGTGGTAGTATAGTTTGGTAAGTTCGGGTTCGAACACAGGGAACTTGGTTTATACAATCAAGATAAGTGTGAGCAATTTAAAGAGAACAAATAAAATGTGGTTGGTTGTGTGACCGAATTGTCACAATGCTTAAAACTACAATCTTTAAATTGAGACAAGGCAAGTGGACTCTGAAGAGTCGGATTAATTGTTTGGAACTTTCAAATATTAAAAACAATGCTTGCTTGGATTATTTCACTAGTGATTTCGGGGTGTAGAGTTATAACCGGTTAAGACATATGCTAAGATAACATTCATCAAACATAAGCTCAACATTCGCTAAGACCTGTCGTTCAACTTCAATTAACAAACCTATGATTTAATCAAGTAACGGACGTTCGCCATGGTTACAAACTTGCACAATTTAGCTAAATCATTTGACACATTCCAAAGTTACGTTCGCAATTTTGTTCAATTGTTTAATGACAAATAATCAATAGCAATTCACTAGGTTGAAAACGTTCGCTATATCAATTAGTAAATTACCAAATGGCCAAATTCTAGAGATTAAGCTCAATCACACAAGGTTCTCCGATTAAACATAAATTTAGAATTTTTTGAGTTTGCAAATCATCCACACGACAAACATTCGCTATAATCGCTAACTTGTATTTATCTAGT
Organism: Helichrysum umbraculigerum; assembly: GCA_949592205.1. NCBI lineage: Eukaryota > Viridiplantae > Streptophyta > Magnoliopsida > Asterales > Asteraceae > Helichrysum > Helichrysum umbraculigerum. The sequence goes on along the minus strand of CATIUR010000002.1, from coordinate 97,399,635 downwards.
TCGTTATTGTTACAATCACCAATGTTTTGTTCCACAAATGGTGAACAACTAAATAAGTATTTTTTATAAGCAACAAGCACTTGCTAAAACCGCTTAGTTAAAATGCCAAAAGTTTCATAACAACAACAAACCGAATACATACAAATCCGTGGATGATTCAAAAACTCAAACATAAATTAACACCAAAAGATTACACCCCTAATCAACTAGTTATTTCATCCAAACAAGCACATAAGTAACTAGCCACTCATAATAAACATAATCAAACAACAATCACAAACATTTAAAGAAATCATTAATAACTTGAAATTAAGTTAAAAATAGATTATACCAAAGTTATTACACAAATGCAATAATGTTCTAGGCGAAATTGTTGCTTGCTTGATGATCCTCTCCAAATCTCCAAGTGAAATCTTTTAGAAAATTGAGAGTAAATGAGGTGAATTTTGTTGGTGAAGGTAATGAATGAAGAGAGTAAATGTGAAAAGAGGAGTTAATGTGTGAGTTGTGTGTAATGAATATGGAGAGAGTAAAAGATGGATGCTGGTCGATGATGATGATGGATATATGATATATCCATCTGAATGTGAAGCTGAAGCCGGACCCAAACACCCCTCTTTTTTACTTCTTTTTCTTTTTCTTTTTTTCTTTTAAGCTCAAAAAGGGAGGAAAACGGTTGGGAGATGGTTAGGCATTTAATGCCAGCCAATAAGAATTGCACAACACAGCAATCAACCTCGGATAATGCACAGATCGAAACTTAGCAGATCGGCTTTAAGGTCATAGCCGATCGGCTTTGTTTGCCTAGCCGAACGGCTGATCACGATATGCCGAACGGCTTCTACAGTTCAACATCACAAGCTCCATCGAGGGGAAGTTCTGTAATGATTTAACAAAGGAATAGCCGATCTTCTTCTAATAGCCGATCTGCTATATGTGATAAACCGATCGGCTTTAGATGCATAACCGATCGGCTATAGTGTAATTCCAGCCTAGCCATCTTTGATGATCATGCTCCAAACTTCATGAAATCTACAACCATTCGCATGCGATTCCAGCTTTTGACCTGAAATGGATTTCCAAATAAAATAAGTATCGAAAGTTCCGGAAATCTACTCAAATACATATGGAAAACAATGATATCGCGATAGATTTATATAGCCAAAATGAGCGATATCACTTGTCTTCATCAGACAGTGTTGGGGGCTGAGCAGCCTGATCTGATCAGAATCACGATAACCTAGGTACTCAGTGACATACTAAATTAGAACCGGAACTAAATAAGTAGGGTCCTAGTGTTTACACCGAAGTTTATTTGTCTGTTAGCTGAGTGTGTCCCCAGTAATCATCATACCAATAATACGTTATCCTAAATCATGGTGAACTATGTCTTTGTTATCCTTAAGTGTTACATATCTGCTAGCCTCCCTTTACTTTTATGCTTTCTTAGTATTTTAAATAAATAAAAATCTAAAAACAATCACCCTTTAATCTATAAAAACCCCAGCTTAATTACTAAGTTATCAGAACTAGTTCTGTTTCAATTCTACCGTCGTGAGGAATGACCCTGGATCATCCTTACCGCATACTAGTATCATGTATTCGTACCTAGTAATAGTAGGTAGTTCGGAAGGTTTTGGCTCCCCCCGATTACTATAAATTTAAAACCACCCACTCGATCGTGTGCCCCGACGGAAAGTCCGCAATGACAGGAAGCGATTCCTGAACCGACCGTTCGGGCGCGATCAAGCGTCCACTATCCATCTCGCCAGCAATGGAACCCGAGATCCACTCAATCTTAGGTATTGTGTCAGAATATTCGGTGAGACACTCAAATCTCAGCTCAATGAAGAATGGAATAACGCGAAAGAAATTCTCTTCTATATTGAACAAAGACAAATATACCGCCAAGTATATGATGTTCTAATTAGTTCAGCGTTTCCTTACTCCTCAAGACAAAGAGAGATGTTGAGTTCTATTAGGAAACACTTAGAAGAAGCTACTGGAAATCCTAGGAGCCACGCTGACGCCAAAGTAATGAGCGATCTTCGGATATTTCTAGACTTACTGGCTAGAGAATATCACTTGAGCACCGAAGAAAGCAGTCAATTTGTCATCAACTCCACTATCGGATATCATATCGAGTTGATAATCGAGCAGCTAAGGTGTATTAGTTTAGATGAAAGGAAGCGTAATCATCTCATAACTGTTCTAGATATGTCAGTACTCGATGTTGCCACTTATGTGACAACTCGATTACGTGAAATATATTCAATGGGCAAAGCATTGAGAAATCAGAGTCTATCTTCCGTGCTGGATATCGAGAGATATTCAACAAATTGTTTAATATCTTCAAAGAATCTAACTTTCCCTTCACACTTCGTCAGCACCTGCTAATCAGAAGCTTGTGCTAATCTGTGACGACATTCGGAGGAGATCCCTACACTAAAGAGTATGAAGATCTGAAGTTGAAGTTCTTGGAATTTATGGATTCTATTAGACATGACTTTCCGATTAGAGAAGTAATCAATACAAGCACAACCATAATGACCGACCCTAATGGGCCAGTTACTAAGGCAGTTGATTACATCACTTACGGACTGCAACATCTCTCAAGGGTTTCCTCAGATCATTTCATGAGCTTCAAAGAGAATAACATGGAGCCACCAGACCTAGTCTCAACCATGTTTTTCGACTTCCTCAGGATCAATCCTCCCCGCTACACATTCCCACAACCTAGGGCGCATAACATCACTACTACTTGCCCAGGGAGTTCCCCCTACTTCTGACTTGAAAGAAGTGAAGTCGAGCCCTTGACTATAAAAGGAGCGCTTCTCGGGAGGCAACCCGTGGAATAAATATCCTTTAGTATTAGTAGTATTCTATTTTTAAATTCCAAGAAGTTAAATATCTCTGACTATTTTTCACACTTGGATATACAAATGCTTTCAAAACACCACTTCATTTTACACTGTCAGTTTTTACCACATCACTAATCCCAGAATTTAGGAAACATTTTCAAAATGTTAATACATGTGTTTCGAGCATTTGAGGTACTTGCGTGCTACTTTCACGCATTATGCTCGAACTCGTTTAAAAACACATGTCTTACAAATGATTTGTAGTAGAAAACATCTTTTCACATTCTGGGATAGTGACACTCTTTAAGGTAAAAAGCTATAAAAATGAGAAGTTGTTAAAAAGTATATCCAACGTGTTCACACTTACAAGATATTTTCACATGAGAGAGAGTAGTAGAGATGAAGAATAAAGCCATTTTGTACAAAGTGCTCTTCCCAAAAGCTGAATGAACTTCATGGAACTGCCGCAAAGGAAGATATTTGGCAAGTACTCTTCTTCAAAGGCATAATATCTTCAAACTTTCAGTTTCCGTTCATCACGTTGATAGGGAAGTCTTCTCATTCTTATCCTTGTTTTGATTTGATTATTTTGTTCTATTTTTTTCAGTAGTCTATGCCATATCCTAAACTTATCACTAAGTGTGGGATTCCAGCCCAAAACAAACACTTAAGAAACATTTTCCGATATGTTCAAACTCTAAGTGTGGGATTTTACTTATAGTAAAATCTCAACTCGAGAGAACATTAGGGACAATGTTCCTCTAAGTGTGGGATAGCGGTATAGAATACCTTAGGTCAGATTCTTACTTCCAAAAGCAAACTCGGAAAATGTTCCTCAATTTTAAAACCTCACTTTTGCTTTAAATTTTTTGAATTAAAATGTCTTGAGAGGAATTATATTCATATATGAGTAATGTATTTTGGAAAATAAGATTAAATAAGTTAGGAATTTCTTGAGCTGAATTAATGATCTAAGAGGGGCATCGCATGACTAGACACATACAATCCATACTTGCAGTGAGGTATCTTGAGCCATGAAAAGCATTCATTTTAAATGCTTCACTATTCGTTTGATGTGTGTGTGCCGATGCATGCATCCGGAATTAGAATTTGCTTCTGTTATACATGTCGAGACCACATTAGTAGACTACCGTACGCGGTATAGGTGCAATCAGAGGACCTTGACATTCCTTAGGATTTAACCTCCTTTTTACATATCTCTTCAAGCCCAAAACCCTTCCAACACTCATTTAAAGTGTTGATGATCCGCCTAGAAAATCCTGTTGAGCCTTAACCTTTTCGTTTCTTTAAAACCCAAACTTTAAACCCATTTCACACACCCACCAAAACCTTATCTTAGAATTTTTTAAATTGTTGAAAAATGCTATTTAGATATTCTTCTTGCTTTCACTCAAAATCCACAAATTCGTGTTTATTCATAACTTCTCGCGTGGGTTTCCATGATCAATACTCAAAGATCGAGAATCTTGTGGTGCGAAAAATTGGCACCAAGTAAATTCGAAGTTGCCAAAAAGATTGAAAAAAAAATGAAAGTAAGAAAGGATCTCAAAAGGGCGATAAAAATAAAAATGTCTTAGAAATTCCTTGGCAAAGAAGTTCTAAGCCCAAAAAAAAAGAAAAAGAAAAGAAACAAAAAATATGTAATAAAGCTAAGTGCTTCGATTCTCCCGAAAAACTCTGATCTCTAAAGATATTAGAATCTCCCATGTGTTTTCAAAGAGATAGAAGTCAAAATAGCTATCTCCTCCCTTTATCGTTATCCGTTTCCATTTTCATTAAAAAGTTTATCTAAATAAATTTTTTCATAAGTTTAAAGAGCCCTAAGATAAGCAAAACCCTTTTATTTAAAAACAATTTTCCCATTTATCCATTCCCTTTAACCCTCACCAAAGTGGTGGAGATGTGATTCTCAAACAAGCCTATGACGATGGGTACTGCATGACTGGCTTATGAGCGATTTCGTTTGATTAGTATGATAGGTAACCCGAAACACTTCTGAGTGAATTGAGTGACCACCTTGTGAGATCGCCTAGTCATGTATATTCCAAAAGCGTGCCCAAGAGAATTATTTCATGCTTTTGAAACGAATACCTTATTTTCTCTCACTTTCCAGGATATGTTACTTGTGTATGGGATTGTTTGCTCTTAACATTTTGATTCATCCAAAAATGCATTAACACTTTCAAATATTTTCATTGGGAAAGCAAGTGAGAAATTTGAGTTATGCTTGAGGACAAGCAAAGTCTAAGTGTGGGATATTTGATAACACGCAAAAAGTCAAGTTTTTGTGCGTTATTATCTCACCTTTTTAGCCCAATTATGGGTGAAAACATTTGAAATATATATTTTTATACTAAATTTCATAATGAAGGCTAAAATAGAGATGATGCTTCAAGAATCAACCAAAAAGGCCTAAAAACGAATAAAATAGAGCACAAACGGTCTTAAGCATTCTCGTTCACGTATTTTAGCACTTTTTGAGTTCTAATTAGAATTATGACCTCTAAATTATGTCATTTTCTTCGTTAGGAAATTACGAACGCGTGGATATAAAGAACGCTCAAAACGGACAACCGACGAAGAAGTTACGCCCGAACGAAGAATCAAGGCAACTGAAGACCGAGATACGGGAGAGCCAAGCCGTATACGGGCAAGACTGACCGTATACGGCCAAGCCATGACCGTATACGGCCTCGCTAGGGCGTATATGGCCTGGTCTTAGCCGTATACGGCCTGGTCCCTCCCGTATACGGCCAATCTCGCCCATATTCGATGTTTTGCCCGTACAAGGAAGGATTTTGATACGGTTGGGAAATACGGCTGAGATTTTGGAGGTGGGAATACGGTTGAGGAATACGGTTGAGCCAAATCTATAAATACTCACCACCACCTCCTCATTTTTATAACTTCACAATCTCATTCACTCCATTCTCTTCACTCTCTCACTACTCTATCTCTCTAGATTTAGGTTTTTATTTTCAGTTTTCGTAGTTAGCATCGGTATTAACCGAACGAGTAGAGGGGTAATATTGTAATATTGCTTGAAGGATACTCAAAGTTCTGCTTGTATTCTTTCACGTTGTATTCAGCTACGCTTTTATTACGGTTATATCTATCCTTATATATTTTAATTATGATGATTGTTATTACTGTTATCATGCTAGATTTAGCATCGTTTGCCATGATTAGCGAGTAGTTATATTGCGTGTTTGTTGTTATTTAGTTAGCCGTATTAGTTGGGATGATGTCATTATGAAACAACGGAAGTAACGTTATACGACTTTCATTTGTATAGCGCCGGAAACATCACTAATGTGTGGAGTACGGAACGTGGAAGCTATGAAAGTCGTGGGCACAATCTGTTGTGGAATAATGTCCCAAACAATTTTATAAATGAAAACTCGGTGCTTTGATTAACTTTCTATCTATGATTATAAACCTCACTTTAACCTAATGCCTTTCGAACAATGAACGTGATTAAAACCTTTTTATTAAGACATAGCTAACCTTAAGTAAAGGTAATTAATTATCTGTGTTTAAAATAAACATGGTCTGGTTTTAAACCTGTGGAAATACCGTTTTCAATCAAAGTAGTGTACACAGTACATAAACTAGGGATTTATTGGGACTTTAAGGTAATGGCTGGTTTATATCATAGATGGATAATTCCTGAACTTAAATACAAACTTAGCTTATAAGTCCAGAGTGACCATTGTGTAATAAAGCAACGTATATACCGTAAACCTACTGAATACATGGTATATCGGTGGAAGCACCACTGGTGTAGTACAACGTGGAAGTCATATAAAAGCCGTTGGTACTATACTTTGTGAATTACCGGTTATTACAACCTCTGGACTTTACAAACCCATCGATAGAAAGTAATCAAGCACCAAACCAAGTCTTATACTTAAATGTTTTATTCAATTGAGTATCCCTGTGGGGTTAAGAACTGTCGGACATCGAGTTAGTTTGCTGCCTTATTCATGTACCCCGGATGTCTAATCCAAAAAGGTTCACTGTGCCGTAACAGGACAGTGTTGTGGGATGAGCAACCTACTCCGATCAGAATCACAATAGCCTAGTTTCTTAGTGACGTACTGATCGAGAAATCGATCAGTAGGGAACTAGTGTTTATCCCACATATACTCAAAACAAATAAAATACAAATCTTTAGAGACGTTTTCATATCTTAAACTAAACATCATCCCAACGTTCGGCTAATGAACTCACAACAAACACCCCCTCTATCCTGACTGCTATCCCATTTATTTTATCTGCTTTTTATTATTGCTTATTAGTTTAATCATAAAAACAAAACAAAACCACTTCCAACTATTTTAAAACTCCCTCACTAAGTTAGAAACGGACATCCCAGACTACTCAGGTTCACAATACAGTTGGTTTTGAAGAACGACCCTAGGTCATACTCGCTGCTATACAACCCTTAGGCCACATAGCACTAGTAACACTTAGGCCCCAGCAATTATAAATATTAAAACTCTCACTGGTGCCGCCGCTAGCGGACGGTCTGATGACAAGGTAATTCCTGATCGACCGTTGGCGGCGCATCAGAAACAAAAACAATCAAAGAATTTCTTTATATCCCTTCTAAGCGTTCTATTTCATATGGTATTTTGTAGGACTAAAGGATACATGGATAGCTTCCAAAATATATTTTTCTTGTCTTTAATTTTATTTTTTCTATATATATATTTTATTTAATTTATTTTTTCTAGAAATAAAAAAATTAAAACTAATCAAAAAGACTTCGAATCGAATCACTAAATATATTATCATCAAAATTTCTTTGTAATAACTAAGGCCCGATCGCGTGATTTGCAATAGAGTATATAGTAGTCTATCTAAAAAACATGAAGCAGTTTTATGTAAGAACTTTTAATTGAGATCTGAACTAGGTTGCACAAAAAGTAGTTTTTGTATCAATCTAAAGTCAGTTTTTGTATCAATTTAAAGTCAGAAAGGTTTTTATAAGATCGAAAAGGTTCGTTGAGCGCCTCATGGCTATGTCATAATAGATCCGAACACTTGCTCCGGATCGACGATCATAATTGCTCTAGTGAATATCTAAAGAAAATAGATAGATGGGAGATAGAAAACTAGAAGAGAAAGAAACTTATTATATAAGAGAAAGAAACTATATATATATATATATATATATATATATATATATATATATATATATATATATATATATATATATATATATATATATCTCCGAGATTCACTAATTATTTGACTGTTGGCGGGTCTCTTTGTATGTGTTGTCCGGAAAGAGGAGGACTCCATGATTGTTCGTCCGCCGGAACCAGAAGTAAAAATTTTGGTAGATAGGGATCACATAAAAACTTCATTCGAGGCATGGGCTAAACCGGGTCTTATCTCAAGAACACTAGCTAAAGGCCCTGAAACTACCACTTGGATCTGGAACCTACATGCTGATGCTCACGATTTCGATAGCCATACCAGTGATTTGGAGGAGATCTCTCGAAAAGTTTTTAGTGCGCATTTCGGTCAACTCTCCATCATTTTCCTTTGGCTGAGTGGCATGTATTTCCACGGTGCTCGTTTTTCAAATTATGAAGCATGGCTAAGCAATCCGACTCACATTGGGCCTAGTGCCCAGGTGGTTTGGCCGATAGTGGGCCAAGAAATATTGAATGGTTATGTGGGCGGGGGCTTCCGAGGAATACAAATAACCTCTTGTTTTTTTCAGATTTGGCGAACATCTGGAATAACTAGCGAAGTACAACTCTATTGTACCGCAATTGGTGCATTGATCTTTGCAGCGTCAATGCTTTTTGCTGGTTGGTTTCATTATCATAAAGCTGCTCCAAAACTGGCTTGGTTTCAAGATGTAGAATCTATGTTGAATCACCATTTAGCGGGGCTACTAGGGCTTGGGTCTCTCTCTTGGGCGGGGCACCAAGTAAATGTATCTTTACCGATTAACCAATTTCTAAACGCTGGAGTAGATCCCAAAGAAATACCACTTCCGCATGAATTTATCTTGAATCAGGATCTTTTGGTTCAACTTTATCTCAGTTTTGCCGAGGGAGCAACCCCATTTTTCACCTTGAATTGGTCAAAATATTCGGACTTTCTTACTTTTCATGGAGGATTAGACCCAGTAACTGGAGGTCTATGGCTAACAGATACTGCACACCAGCATTTAGCTATTGCAATTCTTTTTCTGATAATAATTAGAAGACGGGTGGATGATTCAAATGATTTTGATTATCACACTCATTGTGAAAATCAATGGATTGTTAACATTTGCTTTGCTGATGATTTGTTTCTGTTTTGCAAAGGCAATATTCAATCTGTTCAGATTATTTCGCAAGCCCTTAATGAGTTTTCGGAGGTTTCGGGTTTAGCTCCAAGTCTTCCTAAGAGTACTGCCTTCTTTTGTAATGTGCCTACGTGTATTCGACATTCTATTCTTTCTATTATGCCATTCTTAGAAGGTGTGCATCCGGTTCGTTATCTAGGGGTTCCATTAATTTCATCAGGTTTACTATCTCGTGACTGTAAATCCTTAGTTGAAAAAGTTAGAAATCGAATTAGCAACTGGAAAAACAAATAGTTGTCTCTGGCTGGAAGGTTACAATTGGCTTCTTCGATTTTATCTTCGTTACATGGTTATTGGGCAGCAATGTTTATCCTTCCTGTTAAAATAGTTAAAGAAATTGAAGGTCTGGTTAGGGGTTTCCTTTGGTGTCAAGGAGATATGAAGCGGGGTAAAGCCAAAGTTTCTTGGAAGGTTATATGTCTGCCTAAGTGTGAAGGTGGTCTTGGTATCAAGAGACTTGATACTTGGATTATTGCGCTTATGACTAAGCATATATAAAATCTTTTAATTCGTAAGGATTCCATGTGGGTAAGGTGGATTTACTTTCATAAACTTAGGGACAGAAGCTTTTGGGATGTAGCGGTTAAAGGTGATATGAGCTGGTCTTGGAGAAAGATACTGCAGCTTCGTGAGGTGCTTAGAAAGCATTTCTGGTATCGCATAGGCGATGGTTCTTCTATTTCGGTGTGGTTTGATACTTGGGATCAATTGTGTCCTTTGTCTCGTTTATTACCTCGGTATATTATCTCTAGAGATTTTCAGATCACGGACTCGATTGCTGATGTAGTTGATGGCAATTCTTGGAATTGGCCTTCTTACTGGGTTGCGTGTTTTCCCATTTTAGATCAGCTTCCAAGTCCGGTGTTTACTTCTGAATCGGATAAACTTTTTTGGAGATCTTTAGGGGGTGATTTGGTTGATTTTAAAGTCAGCCATGTTTGGGATTCTTTAAGACCAAGGGTTGATGTTGTTGATTGGGTGTCGGTTGTTTGGTTCCCTTTGGGTATTCCTCTGCATTCTTTTCATTTATGGTTGGTTCTTGGTGAAAATTTGAAGACTCAAGACAGACTAAAGCAATGGGATGTTGGTCCTTCGACTGACTTAAACCTGCTTCGGTGTGCTCTTTGTAACACCCAACCGGATTCTCATTCTCATTTATTTTTTTAAGTGTTGTTTTTCTTCTCAAGTTTGGTTGGATGTGCTTCAGTTTGCTGGATATCATCTTCAATCAATTCGGTTGCTTGATTGTGTTGATTGGGTAAAACCAAGTGCTGCTAGAAAATCTATTAGAAGTATTTATTTTTAAGCTTATTCTTTGTGACACCCGTCAAATTAGGACTAGTGATTAGTCCCTAATCAAGTTTTAATACATGTAATTAGTTCTGAATTAGGCTAATTGATGTAACAATTGATATATATATATATTGTTGAATATATACCAGTATGCGATTTGATTAAATCATACAAATCTAAATCGAATGTAATTCGGTTCAATTAGATACGGACGTTGGTGAACAATTTAATTAAATAACATAACATTATTTAATGAAACTATTATATCTCAAGAATATTATTTTTTAAATATTCCAGTTTAAACCGAATCGTATAAATAACAATTTAGTTGGTTAAAATATAAACACGCGCGACAAAACAAAACGAGTTTAAGTTATAATTTATGACTACAACATAAAGTATTTTTATAAAATACTTCAACCCAATTTATCGGGGATTTATTTCGCATTATAAAAAGTATATTTAAAAGTAACTAAAATTAATTAAACAATCGTGAAAACGAACACCGCACAGAGCGCGACTACACAGAGCAAAAATTGGCGGAGCCCACACATGGTGGACCCCACCATAAACCGACCCAAATAGGGTGAGGGGATCAAATCCCCACCCCATTTCCCAATACACACTCTCTCTCTATCTTTTCTTCTCTCTTTTTCTCTCAAAACCACCACATCAAACCATCACCTTAAATCCTTAAATCACACCACAAAACGACCTCAAATCGCAAATCTAATTAGGGAATAACGACCACCACGCAACGATCTACAACTTCATCTTTTCGGAATTTCATTTCGACACCGCGTAAGTTTCCGACAAAAACCCGAAACTCTCCGATTTCACTCATTTTTACATGTTTGTTGTTTATATAAGCTTAAAATGTCCATATAAGGGTTGGGTAAAAGATTTGGAACAAGTGGTCGCCGGAAAACTCGTTTTCGGCTCAAAATCCGGCGAACAGTTGGAAGTGTAGCTAGTGTGCCAAAAACAGTGCTAGCGACACTACCTAAGTGTCGCTATGCCTAAGTGTCGCCCTTATAGCGACACTACTTAAGTGTCGCTAAATTACTTAACCAGATTTATCTTAGCGACACTCCCTTAGTGACGCCAAAAATTAGAAGTGTCGCCTATAGCGACACTAATCAAGTGTCGCCCTTCAATTAAATCAGAAATCTAGCGACACTCACCAAGTGTCGCCTAACAAGTGCCGCCTGCAGCGACACTCACCTAGTGTCGCCTAACTAGTGTCGCCTATAGCGACACTAGCTTAGTGTCGCCAAAAACAGAATATTTACAACTCAGTTTTACTAATTGTCGAGACCAAAATTTTATCACTTGATTTCACCCAAATTGAAGTCCAGATGCGTTTTTCACCAATGCAATTTAGTAGAAATAAAAATTTCTCGACCCCAACCAGGGGCCAGCCCCTTGGACCCCGCCAGGGATTGCCACCCCTGGAACCCCGCTAACCAGGGGCGCTGCCCCCGGACCGCCGTCACTTAAAGTTCGTAAATACTTTTTGAGTATAACAATTCAAAATCAAAATAGTAATGTTGAAGTTGATTATTACAAGCAATCACCAATGGGCCGTACACGTTTTCAAAAACTCAAGTCAATCAACCAAATCGTAGTAATTTGGATAAGTCAAATCAACCAAATCGGGGTAATTTGGACAAACAACTACAAAGGTAGTCTTAGTAACTACCTACACATCTTAATAACCATCGCGTGTCATGGACACCCTTAGGTTACAAGTTTCGGATATCAATTCACAACTAATCAATCAAGTTATTTCGATAAACACTCAAGGCTCGGGTGAGTCTCATGGCCCCTATTTTACTGCTTTTCAATCAGGGGTGTTATATTATTGCTCGTTTTGTTTTACAAGTTGAACGCGAGTACAAATCAAATCAAATACTACATGAGTTTCAAGAAAACCAATTTAAAGCCCTCCATAGCATAATCTGGTTATACGTAGTAGCGTGAATGTTAGTATATGATATCATATAGGATTGACAATCCTCGTCCGGGTTAGCACGCACTAACTGGTCAAACGGACGTATTAGCATTTGGGAAGACGAGTGTAGATTAGGCACTCGTAGGAGGCATTCAAGTTGGATTTCCTTAATTGGACCTGACACTCAAGTTAAGCTCAGACTATGTGCTCATGGCTGTATAACTTTTATTTTGCTTAATTGCATTTTAAATTCAATTAGCGGTTCATACAAATATGTGTTGACATACAAACCTGTGAGCTCACCAGCGTTTTGCTGACCCATTTTAGCGTGTATCACAGGTACACAGGAGTAGGTTGGACTGCCCAAATAGGAATCATTAGCTCGAGTCAGTATTCATACAATCAGAGATTTAATTGCATTATTATATTTTGTATAACGTAATTATGTGATGTAAATCTCTCAATTTCAGAAACTGAGCTAATGTAAACATTATTTTGATGTAAACTTTCGTTTTTATCTATACAAGTTCAAAAACGAATCATGTAGTGGTCGCTCATTATACCTTTGTGCTTGATATGTAATTAGTCGTGCCCCGACCCGATTCGCTTCCGCAACCCGAAATTGGGGGTGCGACATTCTTGGTGCTACTACTTATTTCATTTGGCAAGAGCGTATCATGCGGTTATTCCAGAAGAAAACGCGATCGAAAGACCAGGTGGTGGCGTCTATTTTAGAAGTGATTAGACTTAGGCTCTTATCATTCGGATTCAAGCCTTCTAATCATGTCTATAGGGCCATGGAGATTTGGAAGATTCCGAGATCTCTTGTTAATGTAGGCTGAGTTTCAGTTTTCATGAGATTACAGTGGATAATTGCTTGGTGTTTCTAGTTTATATGTAGGGTTTGGTTTGGTTGTTAAAGTGGTTGTTATATACTTGGCATGTCAAGTATATATCCTTAGTTTCTTTAGGCTAAGCTTTATGTGGTTTTCCACATTTGTATTGTACTGTTATATCTTTGATTTATAATATTTGCCAGGGTAACCCCTTTTTACCCAAAAAAAAAATATGAAAATAAAAACGAGCCTGATGTATCGAATATGTATACGCGATCTTTTGTGGAGCAGATTTCATGTGAATCAATTGAATATTATTTTCTTTTCATGGTTTAATGGTTTTTTTATTTTTATTTTGTTAGTGGAGATTATTGTAAATCAAGAAATACCTGGGTGAATCAAGAAATGAATGTGCATCACCAAAACTGGCGGATAGTACTTTTGGAGGACGAGCATAATGACCATTTTACCCTAAAAGCATATTTAATGAGCATATGACTATTTTCTAAAAACTGATCTAATCGAATATGATCCAACGGTTGAACTTTTGTTCTATTTATTATATTTTATACTTTATTTTTACAATAACATATATATATATATATATATATATATATATATATATATATATATATATATATATATATATATATATAGACTTGGGATCCTGTGAGAACAAGGAGATTCCGTGAGAACGGTAAGAACACATCTTAGCCATCCATTTTTTGATCAAAAAACCAGATTTTAGAGGTGGCATTTTTGTAAATACTTTGAAGTTTGATTTTGAAGGGTTCACATAAGGATTGCTATGTGAAGTTTAATTTTTTTTGCTTCACGATAGTTTTAACATGGTGAAGTTTTATTTAATTTTTGTTAATCAACATATTTGAAGTAGTGAATTGATAAGTATAAAAATTAATCTTTTCAAAAACTAATGTTAACAAAAAAATATTTACTTAATCTCATTAAAACTATGTGAATCTATAAAAATAAAAATTCATAGCATCGTAATCTTATGTTAAAAAAAAATATTAAACTTAACCTCACCAAAATGATGTGAAGCTAAAAAAAAAAAAGAAGCTTCACGTGAGCAAAATGATGTGAAGCTAAAAAAAAAGCTTCACAGGAGCAAAATGATGTGAAGCTAAATAAAAAAAAAGATTCACATGAGCAAAATGATGTGAAGCTTAAAAAACAAAAACTTCACATGAGCAAAATGATGTGAAGTTAAAAAAAAAAAAAAAAAAAAAAACTTCACATGAGCAAAGGTGATGTGAACCTTCCAAAATCAAACTTCAAAGTATTTACAAAATTGCCACCTCCAAAATCAGGATTTTTGATCAAAAAATGGATGGCTAAGATGTTGTTTTGGTCAAAAATTACTAAAGCAATTAAGTGATCAAAAATTAGTTTGTGAGGTCAGGTGTAAAATTACTATTAAGATAATTACGCCTTTACACGATTATCTATATTAGTAAGTCAATATTTTGTGTTAAAAAGATTGATTAAATCCGTGGATCCTTGTTGAACAAACGTTTCAATATCAAAGTTCGAGTATAAATGAAAGATAATGACAATGTTGATGATAAAAATTTAAGCAGAATACTATGGAAGCAATATAAATGACAAGTAAATAAAATCGACACGATGATATAAGAGGAAAGCCCTTGATCAAGGTTGATCGCCGGCACAAAACCTCGGGAAGGATCAAACGATCCTTGCCTTTGTTAATTTTATAAAAATGAAAGTAATTGATTACAAACTAAGAGCACAAGGATGATCGGCTAGGTGAATTTATGTGTGATTTTAGCTAAGTGTTGATGAAATGATCGTGAACGAGAATGAGAGCAGAGTGTGTGAGTGTTTACAGGTGAAAAATAGCAAGTATTCGTTAACCTAAGTGATCATCCGAGCCTCATTTATATACTAAGAGCGTTTAACAATAATTCCGAAATATCAGGGATCCTCCGAGGAATGATGAAGATCTCCAACGTCTCTTTTGACTCTATTCCACACGTGCATCAGACTTCGTCTTCATGGAATCGTATCAGATCCTCTTCACGTAATCCGGAGCATATCTCATTAACGCGTTTCTTCTAAGACCTGGTCAATACTCAAGAAAAATAAACGTGTTATATAGTTCATGATCCTTAACTAAGATAAGTCCAGGATCCTGAGCTATGTGTACTCCGAGATTAACCATAGGATCATTAAACAAATATCTTCCCAGTCCAGAATCCTGCATAATTGTGTTAGATAAATATATCCTGAATAGGATCCTGCAAGACAAATAATAAAGATACATCTAGGATCCTTACCTATATCTGTGATCCTGAAAACAGACTTAAAAACTATCAATATCCTGAGATACGAATATAAAATATAAACGACTTTCATACCTGCGAGGTGTACATATGACGTCAATTAGGATCCTGCAAAGGTTAGTAAAAATCTACCCACAACAATTGCCCCCGAAGTTATAACGTTTTTCAGGATCCTAAAACGTTATAACTTCTCAAGATAACCGCTTAAATCGTGTTAGGTAAGATATTTTATGTGTATTGAAGATCGCGCCCGGGTATTAATCATTTTCTGATAGTTATTAAACCCTTATCACATCAAATTATCATAAGAATCCTTTTCTCTTTCATCCTTCTTCTTCGCCATTTCTCCTTTAAAACCATCTTAGAACCCAGTTCTTATAACAAATCCTCGCAAAAAATCTCATCCGATAATCAACAACCATAATACGACTTAACGATGTCAGGTAATCTTTCATCTTTCTTTTTTTACAATTCCTCCCTTCAGCTTTCTAATTCTTTTCCGATCCTTCAGTGCACTTCACTCTATCTGACGTTGATCCAGAGATTCCTCAAAAAGAAGCGATCAAGATCGGCAACGCCAGGTTCAAGCCTTTTTCCACGCACTTTCTCTCCAAAAAGAGAAAAGTTGAAGAACTTTATGATATCGAAACCCCTGCTTCTAACCTTATGATGGTAAGGCCCTTCATTCCTAACTTCTTTTTGAACAATAATTACTAACATTGATCCTGTTATCAGGCCGCAGACATCATGATAGATAGATACTCAGAAAAAGTTAAAGAGGTCGACAATCTGATTGCTGACCAAAAGAAGAATGCTCTTAAACTGGAGAGAGCCGAACGAAAGATCAAAGCCCTTAAAGCTATGCTTGCCGCAAAATCCAATTACTCCAACGAGGAAGGAACAAGCATGAACAATACCCTAATGGCAGAGATGAAGAGAGACGCCACCATCGCTGTTTTGGAATCCAAAATCCATATGGCTACAGAAGCTGCTGAAAATGGTCTAGATGCCAGCTTGTGGGATATCAAAGGGTGGAAGGATAAGCTGGAGGAAATGAAAGACAACTATGTCATGAATCCGTCCTTCATTGGTCTAGGGGGATCTAGGTTCCTAAAAGAAACGCAACTAAAGCACCCTCAATAAAGATCATCGGCATCTCAGGCAGAGGAGAGGCATCGACTTCTAAGTTCGTTGAAGACGTTGCACCTGCAGATGATCCAATTGACAGCGAAGGATCCTCGGGCGAGGATGGCATTTAACTAGCCGGAGCCCGTCTTTTATTTTGATGTTTACTTGTTCCTTTTGGGTTGTGTATGTAATAAAAAATTATTCAGGGAGAGATTGACCTGGTATGGTCAATCATGGTTGTGTCGCATGTGGTTCATGTTGGCCACAAGACAATTTTAATTTCCTGCATTTCTTTTGAACTTTAATCTTAGGATTGTACAATCCTTAGATCTTTTGCTGTTAATAATATTATGATATTATCTACATCTTGTGTCTTCAGGATACTGAGGAGATTCCCTTAGTATACATATACATGTTTACTTAGAAACAAGATACTGAGGAGATTCCCTCAGAATACTTCCAGGATAACGAGAAGATTTTCTCAACATTACAGGCTTAAAGGATCCTTAACTGGATCTGAGATAATGACGGGATAGGGATCCTCATATTCAAGGATCCTTAACCGCATTTCATATAAACTGGAATTTAGGATCCTGAGACTTCAAGATCCTAAAATAAACTGTTGATAATGAGGAACTCCCAACGAATAATTCCTGTAACATATAAATGTTAATAATTTGTCAAATAATTGTGAAAACAATTTGTTTTTTGAAAAATGTTGTGATCTTAAAAAGATTTTGCGATCCTTAGATCAAAACAGCTTCTTATAATCATGAAAACATTAGGGCTAATAAAGTTACTTATTAGACTTAACCAATGAAAATTTTGATAATGTGAATACATTATAACCATTGGATAGTTTATGAAAACTATAAAAGTGACATGTAAATGCCAAACCATTAGGTAATGTGAAAACATTACAAACCGTTTGATTCTTGGGCTACGCCATTTGAGACATGAAAATGCCTAACCAATTGGTAATGTGAAAACATTACAAACCTTAGAGTGACGTGAAAACGACACAAACCTTAGATCGATACGTATAGTGCACATCAGTATCGACATTCGTTAGCGCTTGATCTATAGGCCAACGGAAATGAAGTTGTCGGGTACCAGAGGCATCACCGATTCCCTAACCATGGCACTATAATCAAACATCATGCGCACCCGGCGAGGTGTCAAAACCCTTTTCGTAGAGAGGTGTTTATCCGTACGGAAACCTCTAAACCTTAGAGAATCGCTGGGATCCTTGACGGAGGAGAGGTGGCCAACCCCTAATCTTCACTCCATGATCCTTAAGTATAAGAACTACAACAAATACAAAATCTTGGGTAAAGGTGGGTGTTAGTTTGCCTAACACCCCTCCGATGCTTAAGCCAGTAGGGTATTCAATGAGAATAATAATCATAATAACCTTTCATGCATATATATATATATATATATATATATATATATAATTATAATACACACATACATATATAGTAAAAAGTATTGACATCAATGAAAAATTAAGGGTCACAGGAGTACCTTTTGTGTTGAAATAAAAACATTCAGCTTACACATGGTAGAGCTTCAAATGAATGGCATTCCAGGATCTCGGAAGTAGTTCACCATCCATATTGGCCAACCAATATGCCCCCTTTCCAGCATCCGAATCTATCAAATATGGACCTTCCCACTTTTGTGCTAGCTTTCCTTCTGCAGGATTCTTAGTATTTTGAAATACTTTCTTTAATACCAAATCTCCTACTCGAAACCTTCTTATCCTGACATTCTTGTTGTAGGATCTTGAAATTCTCTGTTGGTATGCTGCAATCCTGAATTTAGTACGATCCCTTAACTCATCCACAGTGTCCAGATCCTGAATCAACGCTTCCTTGTTTGCTTCCAAAGTCTGCATCCGGGATCTTGCCGTTGGGATTACCATCTCTGTTGGGATCATAGCTTCGGATCCAAACACCAAAGCAAAAGGAGTTTGCTTAGTTGCCTCCTTTTCCGTGGTCCTATCAGCCCATAAAACAAAAGGCAATTCTTCAGCCCATCTTCCTTTCTTAGCATCCAGCCTCTTCTTCAGATTGTTGATTAGAATTTTATTGCTAGATTCTGCTTGTCCATTGGCTTGAGGATGGACTGGAGTTGAAGTTATCATCTTGATTCCCCAACTTTCACAAAACTTAGTTGTTCTCCTTCCAATAAATTGAGATCCATTGTCACACACTATTTCTACCGGGATCCCAAACCTTGTGAGGATATTTCTCTTGATGAATGAGATAACATCCTTTTCCTTAACTTGAACATATGCTTCAGCTTCAATCCATTTTGAAAAATAATCCGTCATTGCAAGCATAAACACTTTTCCTCCTGGAGCAACTGGTAGTTTTCCAACAATATCCATTCCCCATTTCATAAACGGCCATGGTGAGATAATCAGATGCATCGGTTCTGCTGGTTGATGATGGATGTTTCCGTGTCTTTGACAAGCATCACATTTGCGAGCAAAATCCATAGAATCCTTCGACATAGTGGGCCAGAAGTATCCTGTCCTTAAAACTTTTGAAAATAATGCTCTGCCCCCAGAATGATTCCCACAATCGCCTTCATGTATATCCTTGAGAACTGCTTTTGCTTCAGGATCCTCAAGGCATCTCAATAATGGTCCTGCGAGTGATTTTTTATACAATATACCATTTTCAATAGTAAAACGGGATACCTTTAACCTGAAGGCTTTAGGATTATTTTCATCCTTAGGGATCACATCGTGTTGTATATATTCCATGATCGGCTGCATCCATGATCCTGACTTGCCCCCAGAACCTGATGCATTAGATTTGTCTCCAGGCTGAGGATCCTCAATGTCACACACTTGCTCTTCATTGTGATCCTTATCAGCGATGGCAGGCGCTGCAATATGTATAATTGGTATTTTGACATCCGGTGGGATCCTTAGACTTGATCCTTAGACTTGTCCTCACGTGGTACCTGTTGAATGTCGAAGACCTCGAAGCTACCTGCAAGATCCTTAACAATCTCCAAATACGCAACTAATCTATCTACTTTTACAGTATAAGATCCATTATAGTGATTAGCAATTAATAATGAATCAACATACACATTTAAGTATTTTATTCCAATATCCTTAGCTAATTGTAATCCCGCAATTAATGCTTCATATTCTGCCTCATTATTTGTAGCTTGAAATTCACATCTTATGGCTTGAGGCATGATATCACCTTGAGGTGATTTTAATACAATTCCTAATCCAAACCCTTTTACATTAGAAGCGCCATCAGTATATAATGCCCATCTTTCACTTATTTGATTTAGTTCTTGCACTTCTAAATCTACTTCATTTTGGAGATCACTAGTAAAGTCAGCAATAAAATCCGCTAAAGCTTGAAATTTAATTGCATTCCTAGGTTCATAAATTAAATTATAAGCACTTAATTTTACAGACCATTTAGCTAAACGTCCTGACATTTCTGGTTTCCTCAAAACGTTTTTAATAGGATAATTGGTTCTTACATGTATCGGGCGTGTCTCAAAATAATGTCTAAGTTTAGTTGATGCCATGACTAATGCAAGTATAAGTTTTTCGAGATGAGAATACCTGGTTTCCGCATCTAATAGGCTTTTACTTACATAGTAAACAGGATGTTGTTGCCCTTCATGATCCTTCACCAGCACCGCACTTACAGCATTTCTGGATACCGATAAATAGAGAAACAGTGGTTCACCATTCTCAGTCTTCATCAATAAAGGAGCTGATGACAAATATTCCTTCAATTCTCGAAATGCAGCTTCATGCCTTTCTACCCACTCGAATTTTTTGTTCTTTTTAAGGACATCATAGAATTCCTTGCATCTGTATGAGGATCTTGAAATAAAACGGTTCAGAGCTGCTATCCTTCCCGTTAACCTTTGTATATCCTTTGGGCTTGACGGAGACTTCAGATTATGAATAGCTTTGATTTGTTCTGGACTTGCTTCTATCCCTCTCTTGGTCACCATATATCCCAAGAACTTTCCTGCCCCCACTCCAAAGTGGCATTTAGCAGGATTGAGCTTCATGTTATACTGATCCAGAATGTCAAAGGCCACCTTAAGATCCTGAAGATGATCCTCAATTTTCTTTGACTTTACTACCATGTCGTCGATGTATACTTCCATTGTGCTTCCCAATTGGTCTTTGAACATCATGTTGACTAGCCTTTGGTATGTTGCACCTGCATTTTTAAGACCAAAAGGCATAGCAACATAACAATAAATACATGTGGGGGTTATGAAGGCTGTGTCATCCTGGTCTGAAGGTTCCATCTGAATTTGTTGAAATCCTGAAGAAGCATCCATAAAAGTTAGGATCTCGTGCCCAACCGTAGCATCCACCATTGAATCTATATGGGGCAATGGAAAAGGATCCTTCGGGAAGGCTTTATTGAGATTCGTATAGTCCACACACACTCTCCATTTCCCATTCTTCTTTTGTACCACCACCACGTTTGCTAACCATCTTGGAAACTTTACTTCCCTTATCATGCCAGCAGCAAGTAGTCTTTCAACATCAGCCTGGATAATAGCATTCCTTTCCGGCGCAAATTTTCTTCCCTTTTGTTGAACCGGCCTAAAACTATTATCAATTCCAAGTTTATGAGTTATGATATCCTTAGATATACCTGTCATATCCTCTGGCTTCCAGGCAAAAGTTGATTTCCTTTGATTCAAGAACTTCATCAGATCCTGTTCAAGATCCTCTGGGACGCTTGATCCTATAAGCACCTTTTCTTCAGGATCCTTCGAGCTCAGCGGCACTTCTTTGACGTCCTGCTCCTTTGTATCCAGAACATCCCATGTCTTGTTCTTTAATTGCTACGCTAACTGAGGCTTGGCAGTAGATTTCATTGACGTTGTATAACAATCCTTTGCTTCTTGTTGGTCACTGCTGATCTTGACCCCCCCCCCCCCCCCATGGGGTTGATAATTTGACGCATTGATGATACGTTGAGGGTACCGCTTTCATATCATGCAACCATGGTTTTCCTAGGATAATGTTATAGCTCGACAAACAATCCATAACACAGAACTTTTGAACAGAGTTTACCCCTTCAATGTAGATTGGCAATTTTATATCACCAACCGTATTCTTTGCTTCTCCGCTGAATCCTACCAATACGGTGGATCTCGAAGTGATTTCTGATTCTGGGATACCCATCCTTTTCAAAGTCTCCAGACGAATGATGTTGACTGAGCTTCCTCCATCAATCAGGATCCTTCGCACAAAGTGATTGGCAACATAAAGAGTAATAACCAAACCATCATGGTGAGGATCCTGAACATCTTGCAAATCATCCTCATCAAATGCAATGACCTTCTCGTCTTTCTTCATGGAAGTCCTTGTAGGTTTATATGGCTTTTCTGACTTTGATTCCCTTGCGTGCCTCTTTGCTGCAGAATAAGAAGTGCCACATATATCAGAGCCACCAGAAATAAAATTGATTACCTTGGCGTCCGAAGGTGGGGATCCTGCTCTAGTTGGGATCCTGCGATTATCCTGAGACTCAGGATCCTGAACTCTGTCATGATCCTTGGCGTGATCCCTCTTTTTCCCAAGCAGATCCTTCAAGTATCCTTTGTTGAGAAGATGACTGATTTCTTGCCGGAGAGCTATGCAATTCTCAGTTGTGTGGCCGAAATCCTCATGATAGGAACACCATTTAGATTTATCCTTCCATGCATATGACTTGTCATTCTTCTTTGGCCATCTTGCCTTGTCTCCAAGATCCTGCATGGCACACAATATATCTGTTGTATCTACAGAAAAATTATAATCAGTTATTTTAGGATATTCTTCGTCATCTTCGTCAACAGCATTCACACGACGATCCTCATTTCTGGTATATGGTTTGTTCCGGTTTGATCTGAATGAGGACGAGTCTGACTTCCTGTTGGTCTATCGTATGCTGATTGAGTATCCACCCTCTTCTGTATCATTGCATCTTCTTCCAATCTGATAAACCTTAAAGCCCTGTTTCTGACTTCATCGAGGTTCCTGCAAGGATTCATAACAAGATCCTCATAAAATGGGGAATCCCTTTTGATTCTCATCTTAAAGGCTTGTACGGCAGTAGGCATATCCAAGTTAGGTATGTTCAAGGATTCTCTCCCGAATCTCCCTACAAAATCTCGAAGAGACTCGTTAGCTTTTTGGACAGATCTATATAGATCAGTCGTTAATTTTTCAAATGTCCTACTGCAAGAGAATTGATTATTAAATAAATTAACCAAATGAGCAAATGAAGTAATAGAGTAAGGAGGAACGTTCAATAGCCATTTTAGCGTGGATCCTGTGAGAGTAGCGTCAAAGCCCTTGCATAAACATGCTTCTTTAAGATCGGAAGGAATTGGAATGATTTCCATCCTCTCCCTGTATTGCCCGATGTGCTCCTCAGGATCCGTCGTTCTGTCATACAGCTTCATATTGGGTGTCTGAAATCTCTTAGGGATCTCGGCATCACAAATAGGTGGTGCAAATCTCGAGATCCTATGCGCCGTTGGTGCAACTTCTGGAATTGGTTGTACAACTCAGGGGATGCTTGATATCATATCCTTCAATTTCTGTATCTCTCTCGCCATCACAGGACTGACTCCAGGATCATGAAAATTGTTAGTCCCAACAGTATTATTAGAGGTAAAATTATTGAACGTGTTACCACCGTTAGGAGTCCTGTATGAGGATCCTGGATTAGATTGTTGACCCCTTGATGTAGAAACTCCTGTAGCAAATATTGGATCTGGGATCCTAGTGCTCCCTTGCATAGATATGAAATCTCCTTGGTGTTCCACTGATGGAGGAGTGCCAAAATCAATGATCCTGCTTCGGATAGGAGTAGTGACTTGAGAAACCGGAACATTGCTCCTAGTTCTCATGTCCTCCACATCCTTTCTCAGGATTTCGTTGCTTCTCTCCACTCGTTGAAGCTGCTCTTTTACCTGCGTAAACATAGACACAATATCCCGGTTAGCAATCATAACAGGGTCTGGATCCGACAAGAATCCAGCCCCCAAAGATGTGGATCCAGCCGACGGTAGCCTTGCATAGACATTTTGCGGCTGTTGCTGAGATGATGTGAGAGGTGGAGCAGGAGGAAGAGTGGTTCTAGTAGAAGATGATGATGGCATGGTAGATGATGTAGATCGTTCTTGGCTCGACATTTTCAACAGAAATCTTTGGAAAAGATGACTCAACAGGGATTTTAACAAAAGTTTGATCAAGAAAAACACCAATTGCCCCACGGTGGACGCCAAATTGTTTTGGTCAAAAATTACTAAAGCAATTAAGTGATCAAAAATTAGTTTGTGAGGTCAGGTGTAAAATTACTATCAAGATAATTACGCATTTACACGATTATCTCTATAGTCAATATTTTGTGTTAAAAAGATTGATTAAATCTGTAACACCCCCAAATTTAATGATTTGCGGAAGCTTGAATTTGGGTGTTACTAATCAATAACAAAGCACAAAGATATATAGTAAACGACTCTATATGCGTCGTTTTAACAAAATATATTGATAATAGAAATGTTTACAACATTTAAAGCTTTACATAGCTCGAATTTAAATAAAAATGAGATTTCAGTACATAAGTACTTGTACAAAATATACTAATGCAAGAAAATCTCAATCGGTATGCTGACTCGAGCTAAAATCCTGAAGCAGAAACATCCTACTGCTTGGTACCTGCGATATATGCTAAAAGGTCAGCTAAAAAGTTGGTGAGCTCACAGGTTTGAAATCAGTTAATATAGTATGAACCGCAAGATTTAAATAATGAATTGCATCCAGCAATTAAATGATAGTAATCGTGTATACAGCCATGAGCACATAGTTGAGCTTAACTCGAGGGCCGGGTCCCCTATTGTGACACCCCCAAATTTAATGATTTGCGGAAGCTTGATTTGGGTGTCACTAATCAATATACAAAGCACAAGATATAATGAACGACCACTATATGCGTCGTTTTAACTTGTATAGATAAAGTAAATGTTTACATCAAAATATAGTTACATTAGCTCGATTTCTGAAATTTGAGAGATTACATAGCATAATTACTTTTACAAAATATAATAATGCAGTCCAATCTCTAGTTGTATGTATGCTGACTCGAGCTAATAATTCCTGCTTGTGCAGCCAAACTACTGCTGGGTACCTGTGATAAATACTAAAATGGGTCAGCGAAAACGCTGGTGAGCTCACAGGTTTGTATGTCAATGTATAGTTGTCAGAACCGCAAGATTTATACTGAATTTAAAATGCAATTAAGCAAAATAAAAGTTATACTGTCCATGAGCACATAGTCTGAGCTTAACTGATTTGTCAGGCCCAATTAAGGAAACCTAACTTGGAGTGCCTCCTACGAGTGCCTAATCAACACTCGTCTTCCCAAATGCTAATACATCCGTTTGACCGATTAGTGCGTGCTAACCCGGATGAGGATTGTCAATCCCATATGATATCATATACTAACATTCACGCTATAAATACTAGAGACTATGCTATGGAGGACTTTAAATTGATTAGCTTGAAACTCATGTAGTATTTGAAGTTTGGCACTTGCGTTCTACTTGTAAAACAAAATGAAGTAGTAATATCACACCCCTAGTTGTAAAGCAGTGAAAATGGGGCTATGAAACTCACCTGATTCCTGATTTGTTTAACTTAATAAACTTGAAGTAATTAGCAGTGTGTTGATGTCCAAAGACTTGAAACCTGAATGTGTTCACGACACTAGATTGTTATTAATTGTACTGGTATCTCGAAAGACTACCTTTGTAGTTGTTATACAACTATATATATATGTCCAAATTACTACGATTTGGTTGATTGAATTGTTACAAGTTACTACGACTTGTTTGATTTTGAAGTATGTTTTGAAAACGCGTACGGCCCGTTGGTGACGGATTTGAAATAATAAACCTTAAGTATTATTATCTTGTAATTGGCGTTTTGCACTTGAAAATGTGTCCCAAAGTGTTTTATAAGTCGTATCGTATAAGGGTTTGAGGTTATATAGTTCCGACACTTAGTGAAATTGAGATTTGAAAACCTGCTGTTTTATGCGACATAACAATGTGACACAAAAAGGGTTATGCGACACAAGTGTTGTGTCGCATAGGAGTGCGACACAAAGTCCATACGACACAAGGGTTGTGTCGCATGGATGCGAAATGCTGATTCAACAGCGACATAGTGATTGTGTCGTATGGGGTATGCGACATAGTGGTTGTGTCGCAGAACTGGTGACACAAAATATCTGGTACGACATAAGGTACGACACAAAGGAAATTATGCGACATAAAGGCTAAAATACGACACAACATGCGACACAATGCTTGTGTCGCATGGATGAACACCAGCCCAGAAATCCGGCTGTCACGACTTTTTCCGGCCAAAAATCCGTTTTAAACCCGTTTTTAAGCTATGAAATCATGTTCTATACATTGTAATGGACATATATATGTTATCTAAACAACCGCAAGTGAAAAATACTAAGAATCGAGAGATTTCGGGATTTTGTCGGAAACTTACAATTTGCCGAAATGAAAATCCGGAAAGATAGCGTTGTAGATCGTCGCGAGGTGGTCGTGAATCTCTAAAAATATTTGTGATTCGGTCGCGTTTCGTGGTAGTATTTTGCGATTTGGTGAGTTTTGGTGGTTTGTTTGTTTAGAGGGGAAAGAAAAGAGAGAGGGAGGAATGGGAAATGAAATGAAGAAAATGAAAGGTGGAGGTGGGGTTTATCCCCACTTTCGCCCCCGTGTGGTGTTCGTTTGCTCCGTCGTTTAAACGTTAAATAATTATTTTGAACATTAATTGGTACATTTTAAATACAAATTATTACGCGATATTTTATTTAGTTATTTTACAAATAAGTTTATATTTGAGTTATAAATGTAAGTTGGTTTATTTAGTTTTGCGCGTTTTTAACATTTTAAATTGTGAAATTTCTGTTTGTACGATACCGATAAATACGAAGTATTATTATAATAATATTTTTGACATAACAACGTTATTTAATAAAATTTGTCACCAACGTCCATATTTATTGTATTGAAATTCATTCGATTTGAAATTCGTACGATTTAAACAAATCGCATAATTGTAGATATATATTCAACAATATATAATGATTGATACATTAATTAGCCTAACACAGAACTAATTACATGTATTAAAACTTGATTAGGCACTAAATTCTAGTCCTAAATTGACGGTTGTCACATTCTCCCCCTGTTAGGAGAATTTCGTCCCGAAATTTATGTTGAAGTCGCGTTTGATGTTGAGTCAGTGAAGAGTTGAGGATACTTGAGTCGCATTTGGTCTTCCCGTTCCCAGGTAAATTCCGGACCGCGCCGCGAATTCCACCTAACCTTGACAATGGGAATACGACTTTGTTTAAGTTGTTTGACCTCACGGTCCATGATTTCAGCGGGTTCCTCAACAAAGTGAAGTTTTTCGTCAACTCGAATTTCATCGAGTGGAATGATAAGTGTCTCATCAGACAGACACTTCTTCAGATTTGAAACATGAAATGTGGGATGCACGCTTCTGAGTTCGGATGGCAGCTGCAATCGATATGCCACTGGACCAATCTTTTCGAGGATCTCGAATGGTCCAATGTATCTGGGATTTAACTTCCCTCGTTTGCCAAATCGGATTACGCCTTTCCAAGGCGATACTTTGAGTAGAACTCGATCCCCAACCTGGAACTCGAGTGGCTTGCGTCTCACATCAGCATAACTTTTCTGACGATCACGCGCGGCTTTGAGTTTGTTTTGAATTTCTACGATTCTCTCGGTCGTCTCGTGAATGATTTCTGGACCCGTGAGTTGGCTGTCTCCAACTTCGGTCCAACAGATAGGTGACCGGCACTTACGACCGTACAGTGCCTCGAAGGGTGCAGCTTTGATGCTGGTATGATAACTGTTGTTGTACGAGAACTCGCACAATGGTAGATGTTTTTCCCAGTTTACACCGAAGTCTACTACGCAGGCCCGTAGCATGTCTTCAAGTGTTTGAATGGTTCGTTCACTTTGACCGTCGGTTTGAGGATGGTATGCGGTACTCATATCCAGTCGAGTACCCAGGGATTTTTGGAGTGATTGCCAAAATTGTGAAGTGAAACGACTATCCCTATCGGAGATAATGGAGATTGGAACACCGTGTTTGGTCACGATTTCCTTCAGATAAATGTTGGTGAGGCGTTCCATTTTGTCGGATTCCTTGATTGCCAGGAAGTGAGCAGACTTTGTGAGACGATCCACGATCACCCAAATGGAATCGCAACCGTTCACTGACTTTGGTAGTTTGGTTATGAAGTCCATAGCAATTTGTTCCCATTTCCATTCAGGAAGACTGGGTTGTTGAAGTAAACCAGAAGGTTTTTGATATTCGATTTTGACTTTGGAGCAAGTAAGGCACTTGCTGACATAGGTGGCGATTTCAGATTTCATGTTCGGCCACCAGTAGAAGTCCTTGATACCGTGGTACATTTTATCGGACCCCGGGTGGATAGAATATTTAGACTTGTGAGCTTCATCCATCACCAAGTCTCGTAGGTTCCCATATTTAGGCAACCAGATTCGGTTTGAGAAATACCTAATCCCGTTAGGTCTGATTTCGAATTGTTTATCCATGCCCCGCAAGGCTTCGTCTTTGACATTTTCGGGTTTTAAAGCTTCTAGTTGAGCAGTGAGGATTTGAATGTTTAAATTGTTGTGAATGGTCATACTGAGGGCTCGAACCCGAAGTGGTTTCACTCGCTCTTTTCGACTGAGGGCATCAGCAACAACATTTGCTTTGCCTGGATGATATTTGAGTTCGCAGTCGTAATCAGTAAGCAACTCTACCCATCGACGTTGCCTCATGTTGAGATCCTTCTGATCGAATATGTGTTGAAGGCTTTTATGGTCGGTAAAGATTGTACATCGGGTACCGTAAAGGTAATGTCTCCAGATTTTGAGGGCAAAAACGACAGCTCCTAGCTCGAGGTCGTGGGTGGTGTAATTCTTTTCATGAATCTTAAGCTGTCGGGAAGCATAAGCTATGACTTTGTCTCGTTGCATAAGCACACAACCGAGACCTTGATGAGAAGCATCGCAGTATACCACGAAGTCATCGATGCCTTCAGGTAATGATAGGATAGGAGCACTGCAAAGCTTTTGCTTTAAGAGTTGGAATGCCGACTCTTGTTTATCAGTCCAGTCAAACTTTTTGTCTTTCTGGGTCAGCGTCGTGAGTGGTATGGCTATCTTGGAGAAATTTTCAATGAATCGTCGATAATATCCGGCCAGTCCCAAAAACTGCCGTACTTCGGTTGGAGTGGTTGGCGATTGCCAGTCTTTGATAGCCTCGATTTTTGACGGGTCGACGTGAATCCCCTGACTGTCAATCACGTGACCAAGAAATTGAACGGTTTTGATCCAGAACTCACACTTAGAGAACTTGGCATAGAGCTCCTCGTGTTTAAGTAGTTCAAGGATGGTTCTGAGGTGTTGCGCGTGTTCTTCTTTGTTTCGTGAATATATGAGAATGTCATCGATAAAGACAATGACAAATTTATCCAGGTAAGGTTTACACACCCGATTCATAAGGTCCATGAATACAGCCGGTGCATTGGTTAGGCCGAATGGCATCACTTGAAATTCGTAATGCCCGTAACGGGTTCTGAAAGCGGTTTTTGGAATATCGGCATCGCGGACACGCAATTGGTGATAACCGGATCGGAGATCAATCTTTGAATAACAACTCGACCCTTGAAGTTGGTCGAACAGATCATCGATTCGAGGAAGTGGATACCGGTTCTTGACAGTTAACTTGTTCAACTCTCGATAGTCGATACACATTCGAAAGGAACCATCTTTCTTCTTAACAAATAGGACCGGAGCTCCCCAAGGTGAAGAACTCGGCCTGATGAATCCTCGTTCCAGGAGTTCCTGTAATTGGGTGGACAGCTCCTGAAGTTCGGATGGAGCTAAACGGTATGGTGCTCGGGCCACAGGCGCAGCACCTGGTACAAGATCGATTGAGAACTCAACCTGTCTTGGTGGTGGTAGACCAGGCAGTTCCTCAGGAAAG
The DNA here is from genome assembly GCA_949592205.1 of Helichrysum umbraculigerum. Lineage (NCBI taxonomy): Eukaryota > Viridiplantae > Streptophyta > Magnoliopsida > Asterales > Asteraceae > Helichrysum > Helichrysum umbraculigerum. The sequence goes on along the minus strand of CATIUR010000002.1, from coordinate 97,369,716 downwards.
ACTTCTGGAAAGTCTCGAACAATTGGAACATCCTCAAGTCGCTTCTCCTCCGACTTTTTCTCCATGATGTGCGCGAGGATTGACGGATAACCCTTTCTCAGAAATTTCCGGGTTTTAAGACAGGATATGATGTTAAGCCTCGTCCCTCCGGTCTCCCCCTGTATGACTAGGGTTCTACCGACAGCGAGAGGTATGCGAACAATTTTGTCATAGCAGATGATTTCGGCACGATGTTTGGATAACCAGTCCATGCCTACGATGACATCGAAACTTCCTATCTCAATAGGCATAAGATCTATGGAGAAGATTTCGTCGGCTAGATTTAAAGTGCAATTAGGCATCACACTATTGGTTTCTATCAATCTGCCATTTGCTAGCTCTACGGTGTACTTAACGTCTAAAGCAACAGATGTAATGTCAAGTAGAGGGCAAAATTCATCGGAAATAAAACTCCTATCGGCACCAGTATCAAACGGAATGGAAGCAGTTAAATTGTTGAGGAGGAACATACCCGTGACCACATTCGGGTCCAGGCGGGCGTCCCCTGAGTTGATCACGAAAGCAGTACTTTTGGCGTTGTTGTTGTTGCCCTTATTCTTCAACTTTGGGCAAGAATCCCTGAAGTGTCCTGGGTTTCCACATTCGTAGCAGGACTTAGGTTGTCGGGTATTTCTGTCAGAGGGGTTGTTGTTGTTGGATTTGGGAGCTCGGCAATCCTTAGTTAAATGCCCTTGTCTCCTGCAGTTGTTGCAAGGAGTACCGCACTGACCAAAATGGTGGTAGTTACACTTGGGACAATAAGGCCTGTCCCCAGTGTAGTTGCGGGTGGTTTCAGAGTTGGTGGTGTAGACTTGGATGGCGTTGTTTTTCTTGTTGGAGTTGTGGTGGTGTTCAGTGGATTTGCGTTTGTTGTTGTTGGAGGATGAGGTGTTGGAGGTCTCACGGCTGACAACTAAGGCCATGAGTTCGTGGGCCAATCGAATGGCACTTTCAGTGGTGGTTGGTCTGGATGAGGCGACGTTTCCTTGGATGTTCTCGGGAAGTCCACGAATGTATTTCTTAATGCCCTTACTTTCTGGTTCGACCAAACCCGGGCATAATAGAGCAAACTGCTGAAATTTGGTGGTATATTCAGCGACATCATTTCCCTGCACCTCCAGATGCCAGAATTCTTCTTCCAGCCTGTGCAATTCCTCTTCAGGACAGTACTTTTCTGTCAGCTTCTTCTTCAGTTCGGCCCAAGGAAGTCGATTTGCAACCTCAAGGCCTACAGAGTTTGCGTGGGTTTTCCACCACGTGAGTGCACCTTCCTGAAAGGTGTAAGCAGCGAATTTGACCTTGTTGTTCTCAGTACAGTCGCAGAGACTGAAAACAGATTCCATACGCTCAACCCAACGGATCAAGCCAATGGCACCTTCCGTGCCCTTGAAGTACAGTGGTTTACAGCTCAGAAAGTCCTTATAGGAGCAGGGTTTGGGTGGTGGAGTATTGGTTGCGGTGTCCTCGCTACCTGGTGGTGTTCGGGTAGCCAAGGCTTCGGTCACACTGCGGGCAATGATTCCAGCGATCTCAGCTTCGCTAAGGGTAATTTGACGACGTGGAGGCATGATGCTGAGTAAGAAAGAACAAGGAAATGAAATAAGATACTAGTCCGAGCATGATGAACTAGTGATGTGTTTGTCATTCCGAGACAAAACGTTTGAAAGAAAGAGGCCTATATTCATATAATATAATATAGCCTAAAGTTGTAATGAGGTCTATTCATGTATATATATGTATATCACATAATAACCTATTGAGTGTCTAGCACAGACGTGTTTTGAGTCCCGTTTCTCTCGAGGTCAGAGTCAACTAATGTATCCTGTTCAGCCATAACTTCCTTCAGATCTTACATCATCTTTATTTAATTATACATAGTTGATCAAGCTATGTTAAATTAAACTCGTATGCTGTAATCCCTGAACTGGTTATACCTAATAAGGAATACTGCCTAACGGTCATAGTCTAGGTCCACTAAATGCAACCTAGTTCACTATAACCTTAGGCTCTGATACCAATCTGTGACACCCCCAAATTTAATGATTTGCGGAAGCTTGATTTGGGTGTCACTAATCAATATACAAAGCACAAGATATAATGAACGACCACTATATGCGTCGTTTTAACTTGTATAGATAAAGTAAATGTTTACATCAAAATATAGTTACATTAGCTCGATTTCTGAAATTTGAGAGATTACATAGCATAATTACTTTTACAAAATATAATAATGCAGTCCAATCTCTAGTTGTATGTATGCTGACTCGAGCTAATAATTCCTGCTTGTGCAGCCAAACTACTGCTGGGTACCTGTGATAAATACTAAAATGGGTCAGCGAAAACGCTGGTGAGCTCACAGGTTTGTATGTCAATGTATAGTTGTCAGAACCGCAAGATTTATACTGAATTTAAAATGCAATTAAGCAAAATAAAAGTTATACTGTCCATGAGCACATAGTCTGAGCTTAACTGATTTGTCAGGCCCAATTAAGGAAACCTAACTTGGAGTGCCTCCTACGAGTGCCTAATCAACACTCGTCTTCCCAAATGCTAATACATCCGTTTGACCGATTAGTGCGTGCTAACCCGGATGAGGATTGTCAATCCCATATGATATCATATACTAACATTCACGCTATAAATACTAGAGACTATGCTATGGAGGACTTTAAATTGATTAGCTTGAAACTCATGTAGTATTTGAAGTTTGGCACTTGCGTTCTACTTGTAAAACAAAATGAAGTAGTAATATCACACCCCTAGTTGTAAAGCAGTGAAAATGGGGCTATGAAACTCACCTGATTCCTGATTTGTTTAACTTAATAAACTTGAAGTAATTAGCAGTGTGTTGATGTCCAAAGACTTGAAACCTGAATGTGTTCACGACACTAGATTGTTATTAATTGTACTGGTATCTCGAAAGACTACCTTTGTAGTTGTTATACAACTATATATATATGTCCAAATTACTACGATTTGGTTGATTGAATTGTTACAAGTTACTACGACTTGTTTGATTTTGAAGTATGTTTTGAAAACGCGTACGGCCCGTTGGTGACGGATTTGAAATAATAAACCTTAAGTATTATTATCTTGTAATTGGCGTTTTGCACTTGAAAATGTGTCCCAAAGTGTTTTATAAGTCGTATCGTATAAGGGTTTGAGGTTATATAGTTCCGACACTTAGTGAAATTGAGATTTGAAAACCTGCTGTTTTATGCGACATAACAATGTGACACAAAAAGGGTTATGCGACACAAGTGTTGTGTCGCATAGGAGTGCGACACAAAGTCCATACGACACAAGGGTTGTGTCGCATGGATGCGAAATGCTGATTCAACAGCGACATAGTGATTGTGTCGTATGGGGTATGCGACATAGTGGTTGTGTCGCAGAACTGGCGACACAAAATATCTGGTACGACATAAGGTACGACACAAAGGAAATTATGCGACATAAAGGCTAAAATACGACACAACATGCGACACAATGCTTGTGTCGCATGGATGAACACCAGCCCAGAAATCCGGCTGTCACGACTTTTTCCGGCCAAAAATCCGTTTTAAACCCGTTTTTAAGCTATGAAATCATGTTCTATACATTGTAATGGACATATATATGTTATCTAAACAACCGCAAGTGAAAAATACTAAGAATCGAGAGATTTCGGGATTTTGTCGGAAACTTACAATTTGCCGAAATGAAAATCCGGAAAGATAGCGTTGTAGATCGTCGCGAGGTGGTCGTGAATCTCTAAAAATATTTGTGATTCGGTCGCGTTTCGTGGTAGTATTTTGCGATTTGGTGAGTTTTGGTGGTTTGTTTGTTTAGAGGGGAAAGAAAAGAGAGAGGGAGGAATGGGAAATGAAATGAAGAAAATGAAAGGTGGAGGTGGGGTTTATCCCCACTTTCGCCCCCGTGTGGTGTTCGTTTGCTCCGTCGTTTAAACGTTAAATAATTATTTTGAACATTAATTGGTACATTTTAAATACAAATTATTACGCGATATTTTATTTAGTTATTTTACAAATAAGTTTATATTTGAGTTATAAATGTAAGTTGGTTTATTTAGTTTTGCGCGTTTTTAACATTTTAAATTGTGAAATTTCTGTTTGTACGATACCGATAAATACGAAGTATTATTATAATAATATTTTTGACATAACAACGTTATTTAATAAAATTTGTCACCAACGTCCATATTTATTGTATTGAAATTCATTCGATTTGAAATTCGTACGATTTAAACAAATCGCATAATTGTAGATATATATTCAACAATATATAATGATTGATACATTAATTAGCCTAACACAGAACTAATTACATGTATTAAAACTTGATTAGGCACTAAATTCTAGTCCTAAATTGACGGTTGTCACACCTATAGAGAATTCCGGGCGAGGTGCCTCCACGAATGCCTAATCAACATTCGTCTTCCCAAATATTAGTACGTCCGTTTACCCGGTTAGTGCTTGCTAACCCGGACGAGGTGGGTCAATCCTATATGGTACCATATACTAATATTCACGCTACAACGTATTAACAACTATGCTGACGGAGGACTTTAAATGATTAGTTTCGAAAAACTCATGTAGTATATGAAATGTTTGTACTTGCGTTCACATGTTAAAATTGAGCAATATATCACACCCCTGAGTAAAACAGTAAAAAGAGGGGCTATGAGACTCACCTGAGTCTAGCGAGTTTAACTCAATAAACTTTGATTGATTAGCCGAGTAATGAAGTCCAAAGACTTGTAACCTGAGGGTGTCCACGACACGCGATGGTTATAAATGTGAGTAGGTATCTATCAAGACTACCTTGTAGCTGTCTGTCCAACTAGAATGTCCAAATTACATTTGGTTGATTGATTCGAATGTTTGAAAACATGTACGGCCCGTTGGTGACGGATTTGTAATAATAATCTCAACTATTATTATTTTGATTTCGTGGCGTTTTACTTAAAAAAATGTGTTTTGATTGTGTTTTAGAAGCCGTTACGGAATCTAAGTACGGGGGTCCGGGGGCAGCGCCCCTGGTAGCGGGGTCCAAGGGGCGGCAGCCCCTGGCGGGGTCCAAGGGGCAGAGCCCCTGGCTGGGGTCGAGCTTGGAAAATTTTTATTTCTACTATATTGCTTTGACGAAAAACGCATCTGGATCCGAATTTGGGTAAAATCAGGTGTTAAAATTTTAGGTCTCGACACTTAGTAAAATCTGTGTTTTCTGGGTTATGTTTTTGGCGACACTGTGTGAGTGTCGCTACAGACGGCACTGGTTAGGCGACAATTGGTGAGTGTCGCTAGATTTCTTATTTTTAATTTAGGGGCGACACTTGATTAGTGTCGCTATGGGCGACACTTATAATTTTGGCGTCACTAAGGGAGTGTCGCTAGGATAAATCTGGTTAAGTATTTCAGCGACACTTAAGTAGTGTCGCTATAGGGGCGACACTTAGGGATAGCGACACTTAACTAGTGTCGCTAGTACTGTTTTTGGCACACTAGCGACACTTCCAACTGTTCGACGGATTTCGAGTAAAAATCGTGTTTTCGAGTTTCCGATCGGTCCAATATTTTTACCCAACCCTTTTATGGACATAATAAGTTGTTACAAACCACTAACAAGCGAAAACACTTAAAAACGAGAGATTTCGGGATTTGTCGGAAACTTACAAAGTGTCGGATCAAAAAAATCCGAAAAGATAGGATGATAGATCGTGATGCCGTGGTCGTTCTTTTCCAAAGGAGTAGTATGTTTCGCGTGCGTTTAATGGTAGTTTTTGGTGAATTAATGAGGATTTTGGAGGTGGTGGTGATTAGAGAGAAAAGAAAGAGAGAGAAAAGAGAAAGAGAGAGTAAAGTGAGAAATGAGAGAAAGAAAAGGGGAGTGGGTGGTTATCCTCCCATTTTCCAGTCCCCGTCCTCCGTGCGGTGTTCGTTTGCTCCGTCGTTCAAACGTTAAATAATTATTTTACATATAAATTGATACGTTTTAAAATACAAATTATTACGCGATATTTTATTTAAATATTTTACAAATCCATTTATTTTTGAGTTTTATAATGTAAGTTTGTTTATTTAGTTTGCGCGTTTTAATATTTTAAATTGTGTAAGATCTGTTTGTACGATACGAATTGTAATTCGAGCATTATTAAAATAATACTTTTAACATAACAGCGTTACTTAATAAGATTGGTCACCAACGTCCGTATTTTATGGAACCGACATACCTTCGATTTAAATTGCGTACGATTTAATCAAATCGCATTTTCGTATATATTCAACGATATATATAATTCGATACATTAATTAGCCTAACACAGAACTAATTACATGTATTAACATCTGATTAGGCACTAAATACTAGTCCTAATTTGGCGGGTGTTACATTCTCCCCCTGTTAGAAGAATTTCGTCCCGAAATTTAGCTTGAGGTCGCGTTTGATGTGGAATTGGAGAATAGCTGAGGATATTTGAGTCGCATTTGGTCTTCCCGTTCCCAGGTGAATTCCGGACCACGCCGCGAATTCCATCTGACCTTGACGATGGGAATACGACTTTGTTTCAGTTGTTTGACCTCACGGTCCATAATTTCAGCGGGTTCCTCAACGAAGTGAAGTTTATCGTCAACACGAATTTCATCTAGTGGGATAATAAGTGTCTCATCAGACAGACACTTCTTCAAATTTGAAATATGAAAAGTGGGGTGCACGCTGCTGAGTTCGGATGGCAGCTCCAATCGATAAGCTACGGGGCCAATCCGTTCGAGGATCTCAAAAGGCCCGATGTACCTGGGATTTAACTTCCCGCGTTTGCCAAAACGGATGACGCCTTTCCAAGGCGATACTTTTAAGAGTACTCGATCCCCAACTTGGAACTCGAGTGGTTTGTGTCTCACGTCCGCATAACTTTTCTGACGATCACGTGCGGCTTTGAGTCTGTTTTGGATTTCCACAATTTTCTCAGTGGTGGCGTGTATGAGTTCAGGACCAGTGAGTTGGCTATCTCCCACCTCGGTCCAACAAATCGGTGATCGGCACTTACGACCGTACAGTGCCTCAAAAGGTGTAGCCTTAATGCTGGCGTGATAGCTGTTATTGTACGAGAATTCGCACAACGGTAGATGTCTTTCCCAGTTTGTACCGAAATCAACTACGCAGGCGCGTAGCATATCTTCCAAGGTTTGAATGGTTCGTTCACTTTGGCCATCGGTTTGAGGATGGTACGCGGTGCTCATATCGAGATGAGTACCCAATGCTTTTTGAAGTGACTGCCAGAAGTGAGAAGTGAAACGGGCATCTCTGTCAGAGATGATCGAGATTGGAACACCGTGCTGAGAAACGATTTCTTTGATGTAGATTTGTGCAAGGCGTTCCATTTTATCGTTTTCCTTGATTGCCAGGAAATGAGCAGATTTGGTGAGGCGGTCAACGATCACCCAAATGGTATCGCAACCGTTCGACGACTTGGGTAGTTTGGTTATGAAATCCATGGCAATTTGTTCCCATTTCCATTTAGGGATTTCAGGTTGTTGGAGTAAACCAGACGGTTTCTGATGTTCGGTTTTGACTTTCGAGCAAGTAAGACACTTGCTGACATAAGTGGCGATTTCGGCTTTCATGTTTTGCCACCAATAAAATTCCTTGATTCCGTGGTACATCTTATCGGATCCCGGGTGGATAGAATATTTAGACTTGTGAGCTTCATCCATCACCAAGTCTCGTAGGTTCCCGAAATTAGGCAACCAGATTCGGTTTGAGAAATACCTAATCCCGTTAGAATTGATTTCAAATTGTTTGTCAATACCCCGTAAGGCTTCATTTTTGATGTTTTCAGGTTTCAGGGCTTCGATCTGAGCAGTATGAATCTGAAGGGTAAGATCGTTATGAATGGTCATACTGAGGGCTCGGACTCGAAGTGGTTTTGGTCGTTCCTTTCGACTAAGGGCATCGGCTACAACATTAGCCTTCCTGGATGGTATTTGATCTCACAATCGTAATCGGTGAGCAACTCGACCCATCGACGTTGCCTCATATTGAGATCCTTCTGATCGAATATGTGTTGGAGACTTTTATGATCGGTAAAGATTGTGCACTTAGTGCCGTAGAGATAATGTCTCCAGATTTTGAGAGCAAAAACGACGGCTCCAAGTTCGAGATCATGAGTGGTGTAGTTCTTTTCGTGAATTTTCAGCTGTCGTGAGGCATAGGCAATGACTTTGTCTCGTTGCATCAGCACACAACCGAGACCTTGATGGGAAGCATCGCAATATACCACGAAGTCATCAGTGCCTTCGGGTAAGGATAGAATGGGAGCACTGCAAAGCTTTTGCTTTAATAATTGGAACGCTGACTCTTGTTTATCGGTCCAATCGAACCTTTTGTCCTTCTGAGTCAGTACCGTGAGTGGTTGAGCTATTTTGGAGAAATTTTCGATAAATCGTCGATAGTACCCAGCAAGACCCAAGAATTGACGTACTTCAGTTGCAGTGGTAGGTGCTTGCCAGTCTTTGATAGCCTTGATTTTTGATGGATCAACATGAATTCCCCGACTGTCGATCACATGACCAAGGAATTGAACGGTTTGAATCCAGAACTCACACTTAGAGAATTTGGCGTAAAGCTCCTCGTGTCTAAGTAGTTCAAGGATGGTTTTGAGGTGTTGCGCATGTTCTTGATCGTTGCGCGAATAAATGAGTATGTCATCGATAAAGACAATGACAAACTTGTCGAGGTAAGGTTTGCACACCCGGTTCATGAGGTCCATGAATACAGCCGGTGCATTGGTTAGGCCAAAGGGCATCACTTGGAATTCGTAGTGCCCGTAACGAGTTCTGAAAGCAGTTTTTGGAATATCGGTGTCGCGAACTCGTAACTGATGATAGCCTGATCGCAGGTCGATTTTTGAGTAGAAACTGGAACCCTGAAGTTGGTCGAATAAATCATCAATGCGAGGAAGTGGATAACGGTTCTTGACGGTCAATTTGTTCAACTCTCGATAGTCGATGCACATTCTGAATGAACCGTCCTTCTTTTTAACAAATAAGACCGGAGTTCCCAAGGTGAAGAACTCGGTCTAATGAATCCTCTATCCAGAAGTTCCTGTAACTGGGCAGACAACTCCTGAAGTTCGGATGGGGCTAAACGGTACGGGGCACGGGCCACCGGTGCGGCACCCGGCACGAGATCAATTGAGAACTCAACCTGTCTAGATGGAGGTAAACCAGGTAGTTCTTTCGGAAAGACTTCAGGAAAGTCTCTAACAATTGGCACATCCTCAAGTCGCTTCTCCTCCGACTTCTTCTCTGTGATGTGTGCGAGTATTGCAGGGTAACCCTTTCTCAGAAATTTTCAGGTTTTTAAGCAAGAGATGATATTGAGTCCCGTCCCACCGGTCTCCCCCTGTATGATCAAGGTTCCACCGGCAGCGAGTGGGATGCGGACGATTTTATCGTAACAAACGATTTCAGCTCGGTGTTTGGACAACCAGTCCATTCCAATGATGACGTCGAAACTCCCGATTTCAATGGGTACAAGGTCGATGGAAAAGGTTTCGTCAGCAAAGTTTAAAGTACAATTAGGTATCACACTATTGGTTTCTATAAGTTCCATTTGCTAGCTCTACAGTGTACTTAACATCTAAGGCAACAGGAGTGATGTCAAGTAATGGGCAAAAGTCATCGGAGATAAAACTTCTATCAGCACCAGTATCAAATAGAACAGAAGCATTTAAGTTGTTGAGGAGGAACATACCCGAGACCACATTCGGGTCTTGGCGGGCGTCCCCAGATTTGATGACGAAGGCTCTGCTTCGGGTGTTGTTGTTGTTGCTGTTGCGGTTGTTGTTGTTGTTGTTGTTGTTATTCTTCAGCTTTGGGCACGTGTCCCTGAAGTGCCCGGGTTTCCCACACTCAAAGCAGACTTTGGGTGGTCTGGTGTTGTTGTTGGAATTGTTGTTGGCAGGAGAATTGCAATCTTTGGTGAGGTGGCCGTACCTCTTGCAATTGTTGCAAAAGGGACCACGGGAAACTTCATGGTGGCGACTGCACTTGGAACAATAGGGTTTGCTCCCAGTGTAGCCCCGTGTGATGTCGGTGGTGGTGTTGTAGGCTTTGATGGTGTCGGGTTTCTTGTTTTGTTGGCTGGAGTGGTTATTGGGGTAGTCGGACCACTTTCGTTTGTTGTTGTGGGAGGATGAAGTAGGTGGTTCAGAATCTTGGCTCATTGACATTAGGTCTTGGGCCAATAGGATTGCACCGTCAATGGTGGTTTGGTTGGAAGAGGCGACATGCCCCCGAACAGGCTCAGGAAGGCCAATGATGTACTTCCTGATTTTATCAGGTTCGGTGCTTACCATGGCTGGGCGGAGGGCGGCAAGTTATTGGAATCTGGTGGTATAACCATCGATATCACCACCCTGAACCTTGAAGTTCTAGAATTTCTCGTCCAGCTTTTGGAGCTTGGCGACAGAGCAGTATTTGGCAGTGAGTTTTGCTTTCAATTCCTCCCAAGTTAGTTGGTAGGCAATGTCAGCACCCACTGATTGGGTATATGAGTTCCACCAAGAGTGGGCATCATCTTCGAGAGAGCAGGTGGCGAAGTTTACTTTGTCGTTCTCCGCGCATTTGACACGGAAAACAGTTTCCATCTTTTCGAACCATCTGATCAGTCCGATGGCTCCTTCAGAACCCTTGAAGCTTGAGGGTTTGCAGCTCTGAAAGTCCTTGTAAGAACAAGGTTTAGCAGCAGGGGTTTCAGCGGACATCGCTGTTTCTCGTGGAGTTTTGAGGGGTATTCCGAGCCAAGGCTTCAGTCACAGCCTGGGTTATGAGTGACGTAAGCTGAGCATCGGTGTATGGTCTTGACTTTGGCGGCATGATTCTTCAATAACAGAAATGAAGATACATGAGATTTTGTAAGAAAGTTGTATTTATCTCAGATGTACATGTATAAAGGTGGTAATACATAACATCAATATGAAAAAGAATTATGGCAGTTAATATGAGTCGAAACAGCAAGGAATATTTGATAGATAATACGAGTTCAAAGGTTACATCCTACGGATGTATTACAAAAGGTGTCGGGAATTGTTACATCCGACTAATTATAGAGTAGCGCTTAGATAGTTACCAGATTACAGGATAGATCACAAGACAAAGACTACACTAGTCTTAACGTAGATTAATTTGTTCCATCATCGTGACAAGACGGTCCACAGTGTTTGCAAGTCTGCTAGCTTGTCGGGCGTTATCTTCTGCTAGTGCTAGTCGTTGTGTTAGTCCACGGGCATACTCTTCTGCTTCATGTGAACGCTGTTCACATTCTTCCATCCTTTGACGCAGGAGGGCATTTTCTATGCTTATTTCTATTACTTGGTTGCGAAGGACATCCATGTTGCTGTTTGTGGTTTCAAGGTCGTCGGAGACTTGTTCGATGCGTTCAAGAGATGTAAGTCGCCAGTTTTCATTTGTTTCTTGCAACACGACATCCATGGTGCGAAGTCGCTGCTCGTGTTGGTTCACCCTAGCGGCTAAGGCCGGCAAGGTGAAGTGAGTGGGGTACGGGCCAGCTCGAGGCAACCTGTTGTTCCTCCTTGCTACCCTTGGGTTCTGCGACTCGGATTGAGAGCGAGATGAATTTGATGGTGTGTTTGCCATTTCTGGGACAAATTGAGGCCTATATTCATATAGTTCCTATATAATATCGCCTATTGAGTGTCTAGCATAAACATGTTTAAGTCTCGGTTCTCTCGAGGTCAGAGTCTTCTATTGTATCCTGTTCAACCATAACTACTTTCAGATCTTACATCATCTTTGCTTAATTGTACATAGTTGATCAGGCTATGTTAAATTAAACTCGTATGATGTAATCACTGAACCAGTTATACCTAGTAAGGAATACCTCCTAATGGTCATAGTCTAGGCCCACTAAATGCAACCTAGTTCACTATAACCTTAGTCTCTGATACCAATCTGTAACACCCCCAAATTTAATGATTTACGGAAGCTTGAATTTGGGTGTTACTAATCAATAACAAAGCACAAAGATATATAGTAAACGACTCTATATGCGTCATTTTAACAAAATATATTGATAATAGAAATGTTTACAACATTTAAAGCTTTACATAGCTCGAGTTTAAATAAAAATGAGATTTCAGTACATAAGTACTTGTACAAAATATACTAATGCAAGAAAATCTCAATCGTCTGTATGATGACTCGAGCTAAAATCCTGAAGCAGAAACATCCTACTGCTTGGTACCTGCGATATATGCTAAAAGGTCAGCTAAAAAGTTGGTGAGCTCACAGGTTTGAAATCAGTTAATATAGTATGAACCGCAAGATTTAAATAATGAATTGCATCCAGCAATTAAATGACAGTAATCGTGTATACAGCCATGAGCACATAGTTGAGCTTAACTCGAGGGCCGGGTCCCCTATAGAGAATTCCGGGCGAGGTGCCTCCACGAATGCCTAATCAACATTCGTCTTCCCAAATATTAGTACGTCCGTTTACCCGGTTAGTGCTTGCTAACCCGGACGAGGTGTGTCAATCCTATATGGTACCATATACTAATATTCACGCTACAACGTATTAACAACTATGCTGACGGAGGACTTTAAATGATTAGTTTCGAAAAACTCATGTAGTATATATGAAATGTTTGTACTTGCGTTCACATGTTAAAATTGAGCAATATATCACACCCCTGAGTAAAACAGTAAAAAGAGGGGCTATGAGACTCACCTGAGTCTAGCGAGTTTAACTCAATAAACTTTGATTGATTAGCCGAGTAATGAAGTCCAAAGACTTGTAACCTGAGGGTGTCCACGACACGCAATGGTTATAAATGTGAGTAGGTATCTATCAAGACTACCTTGTAGCTGTCTGTCCAACTAGAATGTCCAAATTACATTTGGTTGATTGATTCGAATGTTTGAAAACATGTACGGCCCGTTGGTGACGGATTTGTAATAATAATCTCAACTATTATTATTTTGATTTCGTGGCGTTTTACTTAAAAAAATGTGTTTTGATTGTGTTTTAGAAGCCGTTACGGAATCTAAGTACGGGGGTCCGGGGGCAGCGCCCCTGGTAGCGGGGTCCAAGGGGCGGCAGCCCCTGGCGGGGTCCAAGGGGCAGAGCCCCTGGCTGGGGTCGAGCTTAGAAAATTTTTATTTCTACTATATTGCTTTGACGAAAATCGCATCTGGATCCGAATTTGGGTAAAATCAGGTGTTAAAATTTTAGGTCTCGACACTTAGTAAAATCTGTGTTTTCTGGGTTCTGTTTTTGGCGACACTTTGCTAGTGTCGCTATAGGCGACACTAGTTTGGCGACACTGTGTGAGTGTCGCTACAGACGGAACTGGTTAGGCGACACTTGGTGAGTGTCGCTAGATTTCTGATTTTTAATTTAAGGGCGACACTTGATTAGTGTCGCTATGGGCGACACTTATAATTTTGGCGTCACTAAGGGAGTGTCGCTAGGATAAATCTGGTTAAGTATTTCAGCGACACTTAAGTAGTGTCGCTATAGGGGCGACACTTAGGGATAGCGACACTTAACTAGTGTCGCTAGTACTGTTTTTGGCACACTAGCGACACTTCCAACTGTTCGACGGATTTCGAGTAAAAATCGTGTTTTCGAGTTTCCGATCGGTCCAATATTTTTACCCAACCCTTTTATGGACATAATAAGTTGTTACAAACCACTAACAAGCGAAAACATTTAAAAACGAGAGATTTCGGGATTTGTCGGAAACTTACAAGGTGTCGGATCAAAAAAATCCGAAAAGATAGGATGATAGATCGTGATGCCGTGGTCGTTCTTTTCCAAAGGAGTAGTATGTTTCGCGTGCGTTTAATGGTAGTTTTTGGTGAATTAATGAGGATTTTGGAGGTGGTGGTGATTAGAGAGAAAAGAAAGAGAGAGAAAAGAGAAAGAGAGAGTAAAGTGAGAAATGAGAGAAAGAAAAGGGGAGTGGGAGGTTATCCTCCCATTTTCCAGTCCCCGTCCTCCGTGCGGTGTTCGTTTGCTCCGTCGTTCAAACGTTAAATAATTATTTTACATATAAATTGATACGTTTTAAAATACAAATTATTACGCTATATTTTATTTAAATATTTTACAAATCCATTTATTTTTGAGTTTTATAATGTAAGTTTGTTTATTTAGTTTGCGCGTTTTAATATTTTAAATTGTGTAAGATCTGTTTGTACGATACGAATTGTAATTCGAGCATTATTAAAATAATACTTTTAACATAACAGCGTTACTTAATAAGATTGGTCACCAACGTCCGTATTTTATGGAACCGACATACCTTCGATTTAAATTGCGTACGATTTAATCAAATCGCATTTTCGTATATATTCAACGATATATATAATTCGATACATTAATTAGCCTAACACAGAACTAATTACATGTATTAACATCTGATTAGGCACTAAATACTAGTCCTAATTTGGCGGGTGTTACAAAATCCGTGGATCCTTGTTGAACAAACGTTTCAATATCAAAGTTCGAGTATAAATGAAAGATAATGACAATGTTGATGATAAAAATTTAAGCAGAATACTATGGAAGCAATATAAATGACAAGTAAATAAAATCGACACGATGATATACGAGGAAAGCCCTTGATGAAGGTTGATCGTAGGCACAAAACCTCGGGAATGATCAAACGATCCTTGCCTTTGTTAATTTTATAAAAATGAAAGTAATTGATTACAAACTAAGAGCACAAGGATGATCGGCTAGGTGAATTTATGTGTGATTTTAGCTAAGTGTTGATGAAATGATCGTGAACGAGAATGAGAGTAGAGTGTGTGAGTGTTTACAGGTGAAAAATAGCAAGTATTCGTTAACCTAAGTGATCATCCGAGCCTCATTTATATACTAAGAGCGTTTAACAATAATTCCGAAATATCAGGGATCCTCCGAGGAATGATGAAGATCTCCAACGTCTCTTTTGACTCTATTCCACACGTGCATCAGACTTCGTCTTCATGGAATCGTATCAGATCCTCTTCACGTAATTCGGAGCATATCTCATTAACGCGTTTCTTCTAAGACCTGGTCAATACTCAAGAAAAATAAACGTGTTATATAGTTCATGATCCTTAACTAAGATAAGTCCATGATCCTGAGCTATGTGTACTCCGAGATTAACCATAGGATCATTAAACAAATATCTTCCCAGTCCAGAATCCTGCATAATTGTGTTAGATAAATATATCCTGAATAGGATCCTGCAAGACAAATAATAAAGATACATCTAGGATCCTTACCTATATCTGTGATCCTGAAAACAGACTTAAAAACTATCAATATCCTGAGATACGAATATAAAATATAAACGACTTTCATACCTGCGAGGTGTACATATGACGTCAATTAGGATCCTGCAAAGGTTAGTAAAAATCTACCCACAACAGATGTGTTCCCACCGTTCTCACGGAAACCCCTTGTTCTCACCAGAACCCAACCCTATATATATATACACACACTAGTTCTATTGCGCGTGCACTGCACGGTTGTATTATTTGCAATACTTAATTTGTGACGATGCGTTGTTTCTAGTTGATAAGAAACATTAATGATAAAATATAGATTCACCGTGTTAGCTAACATACTAAATTTGAACATTTACATAATAGGTTAAATTGTGTAGGCTTTACAATAGGAAAAGTTAAACAAATATAAAAAAAGTCATTTTTTTAACTTGGTGGTAGTTAATCACTCAATTGATATAAAGTTTGTTATCAAATAAAGCTCGGCCAAAAAAGGATATCTTACGGAAGAGAGTATCCATATATATGGTTCCAGGTGAGTTGACTATATAGTTTTCAGTAGACTTTTTTTATATCCATTGGATCTTACTAACTTTTAATCTGGACCATTGCAACCTTTATTTGTTGGTTATGGGTGGGTTTCTTTTGGACGGTTTTTTTTTTTTCCCGCACACAAGGAGTAATTCATTTTTGTTGACGTAGTATTAATAATGTATTATATGTTACCTATTTAATTTAGGTAAATATTTTGTTTTTGTTTGATAACTTTTTATATATAATGTTTGGAATAATTCTGAATATATATTTATAATCAGTGTAATTTTATCTACATTTCGATATAAATTTTATCGTCATATGATATATATTTAACGAACGTATTTTTTTGTCTCGAAATCAACCCTTTTTATATCAAAATGTAGATAAAAATAAACTGGCCGTAGTGGTATATTTGAATTAATACAAAAGGTATATAAGAAAAGTTAAAAGCGAATATAATATACATTTTGATATTAATCCCCATGTATATTTTTTAGGTTGTATTCGGTCTTCATACTTTCTACCCTCCATTATCAATAATAACATTTAAGGGTCTATTTACACGTACTATTTTTTTTATGTATGTAATTATGTCAATTGTAATGTTCCAATCTGTGGTGTAATTGTAACAAAGGTCCAAACATAATTCAGCTGTCAACTTTCTGTATTATCGTGGTGGTATTTACCAACATTATTAAAGATTTAAATACTTAAATGAGCATTATTCTGTTGTTACACACAGACGCATTGTTACACGCTATTATGCACAAACATTTGTTATATGTTAACACCTTCCATGCAAATAGAGTTGTATATGTACATTAACTTTACGATATTACTAAGGTTTTTTATGATATCTATTTAACTGGGCAACGTCCGGGTTAGATACTAGTTATATAGTATGTAAGACGTATGTATGAGGTGTAAATATGTAATTGAAGGCTAAAAATAAAATGAATTTGACGTTATCAGTAATAGCATTTTTGTAACACATTGATTTGCTAGACACCAAATAATAGATCTCTTATAAAAGTTGTTTGGAGTGCACATCCGAACTTATATGAATCCGATTTTGAACATGATGATTGTTAAGGTTTGTGTTGTGATTGTGTAGGAACATCTACGAATGGATGCAATATCATTCGGCGCTCCTTAGATTATGAAAGAATATGTTTTGGAAATAATACACTCACAACCAATTCAAAGCATATTCTTTCGGTGTTGCGAGTGCCGGATAAGATTAAAAAGTTGAGATTTTTTATGAACCATTAATGTGACTTTTCTTGATATCTAACTACCATAAAACGTTTGGTAACCATCAAGACTAATATTTATAAGTAACTCATTTGTTAGTGTCTAATTAAAGACTTCTTGATAAATCTTAACTGATGTCTTGATCATTTTATGAATTTAAATTGAAATAAGTCAAATCCATGTAAAATTCGTCAAGAATCAACGGACTTGACAAATTTGTTGGGCAGGAAAGTTAATTTGAAGGATATGTACATAGTATTGGATTATTATAACACATAATGAGAGTTATAAACATTAGACAAAAGAAGTCGAAATATCCGTGATTATGATTATACCAATGGGGCTTTGCCTCAGTGGTACCGCCGCCGCAAATCCCCACGCCCCACCCGGGTTCAAGCCTCTGGGAGTACAAAAAATCCTATGCTCCGTGTGTGGGGTCACTGGGGCCAGGTGTTTAGCCGGACGGGTTGCCTCTTGCGGGTGGGGCTCCGTGGATCTACGGATCCGGGGTTAAAGGTTCCCTCCAATAACCTTTTTTTCTTTATGATTATACCAATGAAGAGTGCAGTCGGAAACATTCTCATCAATGAAGATAAAATTAAACTTCTTTGGCAAATACGATTCACGAAAGACAAATAATTAATATAAAATTGTAGAATTTTTTGAAGTTTGGTGATCGGCCAAAATTGCGTTTATTTATAAATTCCGTAGCAGTTTGATTTTTATCAACTTATTTAGAACAACTTGGTGTACGTAGATTATACGTACTCCGTATTATGTAAGGGTATATATTTTACATACATATATAATTTGAGTAAAAAGAATAACATCATATATAAATAACGATGATCATTATAGAGTCGATAAAAATTTTTACAGCAATTTTAGTTAGAAAGTTGATGAATGGAATTATTATATGTGTTTATCAAAAGGATATATTTCTGTTACAAACGGCAGTCAGTAATAAACTTTTGAAAGGCATCGTCATGTTAAAGAGACCCCAAAATGCATGCGCCGGTTGACGGTTAATTATAACTTTGAAGACAAGCGAATATTTGATGATGATAATTTCTACTGTATTTCATAATAAACAAACAAATATACTAATACTAATCATCATATCATCATAAAATAAATAATAATGAGTAATGCTAAATAGGCTTACTTAGGTAGACCTAAAAGTAGACCTAATTATCTGATTGGTTGAATTATTTCTCTCATCCAACCAATTTTTAAACATACCAATCACATCGTTAGCTCTATATTTAGCATTCCAAATTTAGGCCAACCAATCCTTTTCCATAAATAATTATCACAATAAAAAAAATTAATAATAACTCTACCATTAAAATCTTTACACCGTTTGGTTTTAGTCCCATCACTCATCTAATATAATTGTTTTTTTTGGTAATAGATAATGTTAGTTTAGGTGATTGGATATAAGATTAAGATAAATTAAAACGTTCAAACATTGTGTCATTTGGTTTGTATAAATGGACGCAACGGTTCGGAAGGGAAATAATTAGAGTGACACGTGGAGTGATTGTGTCCATTATCCTCTTTTTTAATTATATTCAGATATATATCTTATCTTAAATATAATATACAATTAATCTTTATGATGTTATCAATCAAATTACAATCAAATTTTCAATTAAACAATTAGACCCTTATACTTTAAACTCTATTCCAATTAACTTTCATTATCATGAATTTTAATGAGATAATCCGTGCTTTTTTACCCCTTGTATTAATTATCTGTCAATGTCAATATTTGAATCGGTTTATTGTTTCGGTATGTATTAAACTTTAATCTTTTTATTATTGAACTTTGAAAAATTCTATTATATGTATTGAACTTGTAAATATGGTCTATTGTACGTAATATTTCCTTTTTAGGTAAGACCCAAATATGCAAGTTTCATTTTTTAATCTTACCCAAAAAGGAAATAATACATACAATAGACCATTTTTTACAAGTTTACTACATACAATTGAACAAATGAAAGTATGTCGCATACAATAGTAAAAAGTGTAAAGTTTAATACATAACGAAACAATAACCCTATTTGAATTGTTTTAGAAAAGAAATATTTAGAGAGAACCCTTATTTCTTACGTTGTCCACATTATTTTAATTTTAACAATATATAGGTCTGTTTTTAAAAAAATTATGTTTTTCAATTCTAATTATTATTATTTTGAAAATTTAGGGATATTTTAATAATAACTTTGCTATCAGAATCACAAAATATTTCTCAACGTAAATATTAAGCAAAACATGTTTCTCTATTTCGTTTCAGTCAATTGTAATCATAATAAATAAAGAAACTTTAACTATTATTATTATTATTATTATTATTATTATTGTTGTTGTTGTTGTTGTTATTTGATATACAAACAATAAAAATCGTAAAATCGGTTCACATCATCTTCATGTAAACATATGGAACTTTGATAAGAGTATATCTTTAAACATTTTTATTTTTTTAATCTGAGTAATGATCAGGTATCGTAAACGTATATAAAAACATCGAATATATTGTTCAATTGATTTTATATAGATTAAATTTATTGAAGCATGGATTTTTATTTTATAGGATCCGCGTGTATACACGGGTTTAAAAGCTACTGCCTCCGTTCCAATTTAATTGTCCACAGACAAAAAACACGCAGTTTAAGAAAAGTGTACTGGTTGTACTCTACAACCAATAAGATATAATCTCTCATTACATTCAAATGTTTTGATTGGTTGAAATACAAGTGGACTATAAATTTGGGACGGAGGGAGTGGTATATATATATATATATATATATATATATATATATATATATTAAGTTTTTGCAGAACAAGGATGGATTATAATTGAAAGTAACGAGCTGGTTGAGCAAGAATGAGTAATGTGCAGAACAAGGTAACATGGTTAGTTTTTTTGAAGGTCCAATGATGGAATTTATAATCAAAACTGTGGTTTATTAGTGGGAAATTAATAAAAAAGCCCCATTTTTTTAGTGTATAATTCGTAATGCCCTTCCAAAAAAAATTGTCGTTTTACCCCACCCGGTCGCAAGTCGCAGTATGCGACCTGCGACCTAGTTCATGCGACCTGCGACCAGTAATATATTCGAGTAAAAGACATACAAACGAGCCCGAACCCGACAACATAAGCCGGTCGCAAGTCGCAGGCTCCGACGTGCGACCCATTTTTTGCGACCTGCGACCCGGTTTTTTTCCAACAAACCGACGATGCAAATATCATACACGTACACGATGTGATGTCATTTTAATTTAATATATTAAATGTTTCATATTTAATTAACTCAATATTTCGTTTTTCTTTGATAACTTTTTATGTACAGTGTATAAAATAATTTCGAATATATATTCATGATCGGTGTAATTTTATCTACGTTTTGACTTAAAATTTATCGTCATATGTTATGTAATTAACGAAAGCATTTTTTAGTCTCGAAATCAACTTTTTTTTATATCGGAATGTAGATACAAATAAACTGGTCATAGTTGTATATTTAGATTTATGTAGTATCATTATAATAAATGTTATATCATTATATCATTATAAATGTTATATCATTATATCATTATAATGATATAACAAACCTATACACTTATTTTCGTTGAACTCTTGGTTGTGTTGCGTTGTGTGTCCAGGTTTATTCACATCATATTATTATTTTGTAAACATGTGATCAATGTTATTATAATTTGTATATTTGTACTAATTTCTTAGCATTAGTGACTTCAAACAACTTCTATATAGTTTAGTTTCATTTAATGATTGACATTCAATTTTATATCTTGTGTTCCCGTTGCTAACAAAAACACATGTCACGTAGTAAAAGAAAAGTGTTCCCGGGGCACCGCCCGGGTATTACACTAGTAATTTTTAATTGATGCATAACTATATCATGTATATATCAAAAATGACATTGTAATATCACTTCCCCTTTCTAAAGTGTAGCACTGTAATATCGTCAAACACACTAAAAAAAAATTAGTTGTGAGTTTTGATTTTAATAATAGGTAACAAACATAACCATCAAGGCATCAATTCAGTTTCAGACAAATCAAGTTCACATAACTATTATCACACTCGCAAAATAAATCAGGACTAAACGTTTTTGTTATAGCAGATTTGTCATTTATGTGACTGAGCAAACCATTCATATTTGATGTGTAAGTGGTCATCTTAAGCTACTGTCTTTAGACCACCGCTCACGTAAATTGACCCATGTAGCATTTATAAAGGATCCAAGCATGTCGTAGGGTCCGAACCGAAATTTGATATATTTTAGTTAATTGAACAAGTCACGCACACATAGCAAAAGACACAACAGTTGCAGCAGATATGAAAGCCTGCAGCCCCATTATTTATTGACTAAAACAAATACTCCCAACGACTTCTATGTCACATGGATACAGAAGTTGCAACATTTGAACTTACGTAATATATATTAGCTTAACTTTTATTGAAACCTTATAATACTCTTAAACGCAAATGAAAGCGGAGACAATGCTAGCACATTTAGTTGTGGCCATGAAAACCAACTATTCTGTTCTATCTGCTGAATAATCCAATAGCATTCTGCATGTGCATTTTTAAGATTGACCTTAGTTTATTCTTTCCATTCTTCAAGAATGTATCTGCCTTCACAACGTACGTGAATTCCGTACCATAAAGATGGCATGCTGATGCTGCTTTGTAAGCCACAAGCTCCATATTACCTGTTAACAAACATCAAGAATGAGCTAGAAAAAACTACTTAAGTTCTTGTGTAATTGACCAAGCAAAAATATTAAAATAAACATAATAGCTAAAATGAAAAAGTGACCAGAAGTCACCGAAGGCTACTTTTATTTGCATATAACATTCTCAGTAACTTGTTAAAAAAATGATAATTCTAACTAAAAAATTAAAATTATTTTTGAGATCATTTAAATCCTAAGTACTGTATATAAGTGTGTTTTCCGCTCTGTTGCAGAAACAATTTTGGGTCGACCCAACCCCAACCCAGCTCAACAAGCACCAAAAATCAGAAGATCGCCTGTTTTGAACTATCGTATCACTCAACACACCCAATTCACCAAAGTTAATACTGAGCTTCAACATTTCAGTTAATAAATTCATGCTTCTAAGAAAATGAATTCCAAAAGTACCTGCAGCAACTTCTGATAAAAGTATGTTTTGGGTGAAATGGCGTGTCTGCCACCATCGACATCGTAATCTCCAACTCTTACTTGATGTCTTATCTAAAAACATATCAGGAACATTAAGGGAACGCTTTGTGCAGCAGACATCAGTACTCGACATTCTGTCCTCATCATATTCAACAAGCTTTATAAAGCAAGAAGCAAACTCTTTCCAAATATAACAGTCTGCATATGTAGCATCTAAACGCAAAGCAATCATCTCTACCAGTTTTTCAATGCTGTAATAACCTGAAAGATTTTATAAAACAAACAAGTGAACACAAATATGGAACCGTAAATTGAACCCCGAGAAAGCACTTAACAGCTTATTAGATACGTAGTATATCATTCATGCCTAAGTGCATAACTAAAATTATGCAAAGACAATCTTCTTTTTTTGATTAACGTAAGATTGTAGCAATTTAGAGGAGGCGGAAAAATTGGCAAGTCAACTAACGGATCAAAACAGGTAATTCTATGGTACGATCCAAAACGGGTCAGGTCGGGTTGATCTAAAACACTTTTTATCCACAGATTTATTTTGTTATAAATAGTGTGATTATTATAAGTACAAAAATGATAATATTTGGATATGATAATTTAGAATATTCTATGCTTTTAAAAAACAGTTGGACGAATTTTCACCCGTTTGTCCTGTTCGACCCAGCTATATTCATTCTGTAATATTACTCTTAGATATAAACATAACCCAAATCGACCCATTTGGAGATATATGGGCCAACAATGCCTCCTCAACAAACTACATAAGGTTCCCATAAGATGGTGAGTTTTTTGGTTGGTGGATCTGAGTTTTAAACAGAGGTACACTAGGACGAAAGTTAGGGAAAACCTTGTCTAAAGTAGCAGCTTGTTTCGTTTGTGAGAATTATATTGTTCAAACATGCATAATTAAAAACACAATATACTACAAAAGCAGAAAAGATGATGAAGGTTCAAACTGATAACATACCATTATGATGCAAGTTGACTAACTTTAACAGTGAGTGCCGACAAGTTGGATCCTTTGTTAATGTGTCCTCAAAGCAGATGCACAATTTGTTTGAGTCCTCATTGGAAAATTTATCCAGAAGACTAGCTCTTAATCTTGATGAATAAAAAAGTTAAAACAAGAAACGGTCAATTGAAAACTTCGAGAGCAAAAAAAACAATCAAGATATCCACTTTCATGAAGAGATAATACAGATCACCTAAAAGGAAGTGTGGCATCAGAATTTTGAACAACACTTTCCACTTCTTCTACAGCTTCTTTGACTTGATCCCCAAGTAACAGCATCTAGCGAAATTTTAACTTTGTCAGCTTAGCGAAGTTACAAAGCTTAAACCACATATAAGTCGTTTGGCATGAATTAGAAAGAACAAAAAATGTGGCTTGCCTGTATCAGAGGTAGTAAAGCTTCAACAGATGGTGTAGTAGAATGAAGAGCACCCCGTAAATGCTTCACTGCAGCCATATAATGATCATTTTGTAGTCTCCTTTGAAAACAGGCGAAATCCTCAAAGGTATTTATGCTCGGAAACCTCAAAGGAACCAACAGATTCTCTAGATCTGTAGCACGAACAGTAGAATTGATCAGCAAAGAGCTCCCATAATACATGACTGGTAAAAAAGGTAACATAAAATTTAAAATAAGTCAATGTAGGGGCTGCATAATTAATCATTTCTCTTCCATAAAATTCCGACCGTCCCAAAAAGGAGTAAAAGTTCAGTTTATAATATTTTAAAACACATGGTAGCGTAAAATTCAAATTTGTTCAGATTTTGCCATAAGTTCAATTAAGGACTCAAATAAGGTTCATTTACATAATAAAATTCGCCAATAGTTTTAAGAACTGTACTTGGACTCGTTTGTTGACGAAAAATGATTTTTACACTTCTTAATAAAAGAGAGATCTTAGTAGTATATACCCACATTGTCAAATTTTGAATTTTATGTTACCTTCCTGTGCAATTCATAAACTTTAAAAGTCACCATGAGCATAGAATACAGAACCATATTGTTTGTTGCCAGTATGGGAAAACTGGGAAGGGTTGGCACTATCATCACTCTCAACAGAGTTCATATAAACTTCATCATACTCTGGTTCTTCTTTCTTCGCGACATGTTCAACCTCCAATGGAACTACTATATCTCGATAAACAACTTCTTTATCAGGATCATATGCTTTCCCAAATCTAACGCAAGTGTTTGAATCCCATTCAGAAGAATTGGAAACTTGAGCTTGAAAAGCACTTTGTCCAATAGAATGATCACGTAAGTCCATTTCTTTCAGGAACGCATTGTACCATAAATGAGAAAAGGCCAGCCCCACAGTCAAATTAGCTATGGGCTCACTCCTGAAGTCATTTTGTTGCTGAAGACTGATATAACACAATTTAATTTTATTACATGTTAATTAGCACAATACAAATTATTTTAACATGTTTCTTGGATCTAACAGCTAAGAAAACAAATCATGTATTAACAACAAGCGTCAAAACAACAAGTTGTAGACAACATATGGAACTAATTAATATGCAAACCTGATAACAGCCTGGAATGCACGCTCAGTGTCACCTTGTGAAAGACAGAAAAGAAGGTATTCTATCAGCACATCAAACCTACCCTGCAAAAGTTTCAAACTACAGTAAATATATATATTTAACTCAGTAGATGTCGTGCGCAGATTATTGTCATGCAAATCATAATAGTTGGTACTAGAGACCTCAAACGAAAAATTTCTTAGAGTTCCATGTAGAAAGTAAGCATGAAATTTTCTTGTTATTACATACACAAGACTAACCCCCGAAAGAAAATTCAGTCACTCATGTTTGTCGTCAGAATGAAAATCATGATAAAATAAACCCAATGCCCAAAATAATTAGAATATTAGATGGTAAAGAAAATGATTATAATTTGTAGAAAAGCAACAATTCAGCCACAACCACCATGAATATATACATAGTTTTTTCAGGAATATGTACATGTTCCAACCCAGGACTTGAACCCACAACCTCACGGTTTTTGAGTCACCTGGAGACCGCTACTACGCCAATGGCCCATTGTGAAGATAGCGATGACTGATCAGAACACGTTTAAAGTACATACCAGATATTTGAACATGTCTGAGTGATAATAAAAAAAAGGTATATATGTGTATCAATACAAAGTACCTTTGCCGACCCCGAAACTTTTTTCATCCATATTTCATACACCTGCAAAAACTTTCTTGGTTTAACTTTTGCAGCTCCCATATGTTTAAGAATCTCCAATGCAGCCTGCATATATAACAATTGCATAACCACAATATCAATTAGTTGAACAATTAAGTTCCTACTATACAAACAATACACTAAGTGCAAAGTTCAGCTTATGCTTCATTTCAGATCAATAAATTCATTACACGGCTACACGCTCAATCTGATAAGAGCACGATCATAAACGTAATGTTTACTTTTTTTTTTTGGGTAAAGGGTTTTACCCCGGTGAATTTTATTACCACTAAACGTTTAAGAACAAATAAATGCGGATGAAAACCGCATCAACCTCGGGATAAGCACTAGCAATGCTTAACTTGCAAACTAAAGGTACATGACATACAAATGAATTGAACATACGTACCCAATATTTAGTCCGATTGGTTGACAAACTGTTGTCTTTAACCGTTCCTGTCAACAACACGCTCAACACACCAGAAGCTTCACTCCAATTCTGTCGGCGGACAAGTTGCACGAGAAGGTACCGGAGTCTATCCTGGGTTTCACACCTTAAACTGCCCCGAAAACCAGTTTTTAAAGTATACGATGGCTTTGTTGTACTTAACATAATATTACGTTTTCTTTTATTTGATGACCCTGTAACCATGAAATCATTTTTAACGTATGTGTCGTTGTTGATCATTTCTTGTTCATCGAATTCGTTTTCCATCTCCAACCAATCCTAATAATAGTTTTAGGGTGTTTTTGTTTTCATTATTATATAGGGACACATTTCCCAATTTAAAAATGGTAAACATGCAAGATTATCTCGGATAACATACAAATAAAAAATCACCTTATAATATACCCCGGTATTCTTAGTAAAAATACATTTAGCTGCTGTAATTTGATTTGGGTTTTAATTAACAAATACTTTACATAATCAGTTTACATAGTATATCATATTTATATTATCTTTTATTATTTATAGTTTTATAATTTTATAATTAGGGATATGGCTACAAAAACCGTTAGTAATTAGTAGCATAATACCCGTGCAATGCATCGTGTTATGATACTCTTTTTTAAACGATGTAGATAAATAGATGATGGTCCTAAAAATCTGAAACGCCTCAAATTCGTGAACATTTTTTTTTTTTTTTGTATAAAAACTTATAACACACTTTACATGACTTATATAAACATAAGATACACTTCGGAAACGTTTAACCCTAAATTGAAACTCAAAATCGACCTGACAACGATCCCACCAGGATCCTGAATGATCCCACCAGGATCCTGAATGATCCCACCGGGATCAAGTGGCCTGATCATAATGCACCAAACGATCCCACCATAATCGTTATGATCCCACCGGGATCCTTTGTTTCAGCAAAACTCATACTTTTGACCCAAATTCAAATGCGCATAACTTTTAACTCGTTATGAGTTAGGCCACCAAATTTTGCAGGCACCTCCACTATGCCAGAATGAAACTTTCTCTTTTTACACTTTTTTAAAATACGCGTTTATCGAGAAAACGGACGTATGACCAGTTTTTGACCATTTTAAGCCATTTTAGTGAACAAGTCATATTCCAAATGGCTTGTCCTCTGACTCTGAGCTTTTTCCCACATATTCTACTATACATTTGACACTTGTAACCATAGTCACAACCAACATACTTATATCGTAACCCGTTTTGACCCGTTTGGTGCCCATTTGGACACTTTCATCAAATCTAACACATATTAACCATTTGACACTTGATTTCAACTCATTTCAACAACATACCATGATTAATGATTCATGACCACTCAAATGAACCATATTTCAATAATTGACACTTTGATCACAATTTCACCAAAACTATTATCAATATCCCCATATTTAACATCTAGCAACATTTATCACTATACAATATACCCATTACCCAATTTGACATCATCATAATCAATTGATCAACATTATCAATCCATCACCCTTTTGAATTGATCATACTACACATGATCTCTCTTTACATAATCCTTTTTATTTCACTATTTCATTACTTGTATAATCACCTTGATGATCACTTCTTATCATAATTCAAGATTCATCATAAATCAATTCAAGGTTATGAAGAACCATATCAAACTTCATTAATTCATATTAACTTCTTAAATTCATTATTCCATTATTTATGCCATAATCATATACATGACTTAATCACTTATATATTACTTCAATTACCATTAAAACCTCACTTGTATTCTATTTAAATTATCACTAATGATCACCATAATCATTTTATCAACTTAATCATAATCATTCTCAGAATCATAAGTAATTCAATTACTTAACCTCTTGATTCAATATTTCAATTTTCATAATCATATTTCAACAACCTTTCTAAACACTAATTAAGGTGTATTTGAAACGCCCCGAAAACAGAACCATTTTTTTTTACCTAACACTGAAAACACACTCTATTAGGTCCCACATCTAAAATATGACATTATAGACTCGTTATATCGTTCTCTTAATCAAATAATGACTCAAATAACAAAAATGTGAATTTACAAGAGATTCCCCAGGAATGACTTCCATTCCTCAGGAATCAGGCATGCTGTTAACATTTGGATTCGGATTCCCCGGGAATGACTCTCATTCCCCAGGAATCAGGGTTGCTGTTAGAACTAAATTTCAGATTCCCCAGGAATGACTCCCATTCCCCAGGAATCAGGGCTGCACAAACTAATACCAAAATACGAATTTCCGACGCGCATAACTTTTTACTCGTTAACACTTAGGCCCTGAAAATTTGCAGGCACCTCCAAAATGCCAAAATGAAACTTTCTATTTTTACACTTTTCCAAAATACACGTTTTACGAGAAAACGGACGTATAACCACTTTTTGACCATTTTAACCACTTTTTGACTACAACCCAAATCACAAACCATAAACACTTTGACTCTAACTTTTTGCACACATT
This sequence comes from Helichrysum umbraculigerum, assembly GCA_949592205.1. Classification (NCBI taxonomy): domain Eukaryota; kingdom Viridiplantae; phylum Streptophyta; class Magnoliopsida; order Asterales; family Asteraceae; genus Helichrysum; species Helichrysum umbraculigerum. The sequence continues at coordinate 97,341,201 of CATIUR010000002.1, read as the reverse complement.
ATCAACCTACCAAAACAAGTCTAACACACTTGTCCAAACTCACATAACTACATTCTAACCTGATTTAACCCTTTTAACCCGTTTTGATGTCCATTTGGACACTTTTACCAAATCTACCATATACAACCACAACTCTACCCAATACCACATATGTTTGACTCTTACAACATTGTTGACTATTTGTCAACTTCATCTTTGACCAACCAATCACTTTTGACCTTTTTCTACAATTCAACACTTTAACCCAAACCAAACCAATCATATGACTTCATACTCTTGACAACCACATACACTAGACACCATAACTCTGTTTGACTTTCAAAGTCAACTACTATACATTGACCAACATATTTAATTCGAAAACTCATTGTTTGGGCGATTTACACAATTGAGCATCAAAGCAACAATTCAAAAGAAAGAAGCATATTATAACCATAAGCATGCTCCATATCCATGTCACTAGCTTCTCATAACCCTTCTATCCACATGTCTCTATCAAAACATCAACCTACAACATAAACACTGAAACGGGTAAGCACAACTGCTTAGTGAGTACACAGGCGATCAAACAAGCAATACACATAACACTTAGCATATAACCACACAAATACATGAACACATAATCACTGAGCTCTAAACACTGAACACTGAACACTGTACACTATGTTAACCGCAGTTAACTCTCTGATCACCACTAATCCTTTACACATAATCATTAACCAACAACAATCAATTCACTAATCAACACATCTTTTAACATAATCTTAAACACACACTCATAAGAAACAAAACATATAACAAGCAACTCTCACTTGATTGTATGATCCTCTAGCTCGGAAGCTATCCGGAAACACATACAACCAATTCATACACGGTTCACCACATAATCACTATTTAATCCACATATATCAACAAGTCATCTTCCACCCGATTGTGTAGCCTCTTACTCGAAAGCAATCCGGATCCAACACAATCGAATCATACGCTATTCTTCACCAATTCTTTTCCTTTACCTTTAAGCTAGTGACTTACTCATTACTTGGCTAACATCAAGCTAATGAGGAAATCACTACTTTTCTTACCAAGTAACATTTAATCACATAACAATTAAGAATAACAAGTAATCTAACACAACAACTAATTTAAGCAATAATCATAATTAAACAAACATAAACAAATAACTATTTCTTTGATTGTGTAAACCTCTAGCCCGCAAGCTATTCGGTCCTACACAATCACATCACCTGTTTAACCCCCGTATCACTCACCACAAACTCTTAGACGATTTCACCATATTGATCATCATAAGCCTCCACTCCTTTAGCACCTAATCATGTTATACATAACAACATGTCACACCCCCAAATTCGTTGATTTAGTTTAGAGGAAGCATTTGTTTAAGTAGGGGGTGCTGACGTCAACGTAGGACATACAAACATATCAGAGCATATGGATATCGCAAAACATACATATATTAAGATGCCATTAGTAATAGTTGAAAAGTAGTTAAGTTATACAAAAGTGGATTTCGTAGATATGACCAATACATATTAGTTATATAAAAGAAATCCATTTGTCCCAAAAGATGGCATCCTAATAGCTTCGTGGGTCGCCTAGTTTCCAAAAGTGCAGCGATCTTACGTGCGCAGCTAATTCCCTGAAAAACATAGTAAAGGTCAACAACAAAGTTGAGTGAATTCACAGGTTTTTAAGTTTGCAAATGTAGTTGTTCAACCAAAAACGTTCTCAAATAGTTATTGCCATAACAGTTAAATACAGTTCGTATCTTAGTTCAAAATATCGTTCAGTTGGAAAGTTACTCACTAGTATCGTTTATATATATAGTTGTAAGAATATAGAATCCTAAACCCAAGTAGTAGGGTTCTAAAAGTCATATCCCAAGACGTAGGGATGATAGTCCCTAATAATTCTTATGCCCAAGACGTAGGGTCCAATAGTTCACATTAGTTCATATGCCCAAGATGTAGGGTCGTTCATTAGTTCCTATGCCCAAGAAGTAGGGTCGTTCAATAGTTCCTATGCCCAAGATGTAGGGTCGTTCAATAGTTCCTTTGCCCAAGATGTAGGGTCGTTCAATAGTTCCTATGCCCAAGATGTAGGGTCGTTTAATAGTTCCTACGCCCAAGAAGAAGGGTCGTTCAATAGTTCCTATGCCCAAGATGTAGGGTCGTTCAATAGTTCCTATGCCCAAGAAGAAGGGTCGTTCAATAGTTCCTATGCCCAAGATGTAGGGTTATTCAGTAGTTCCTATTAGTTCTCATAGTTCCAATAAGTTCTTATGATTCTAACCGGTGCAAGTAGTTCAATCAAGTTCACTTAGTTCCAATAGTTCAAATAGTTCACGTAGTTCAATAGTTCACATAGTTCATGTAGTTCCAAATAGTTCACGGAGTTGTAACGAGTGCAATGAGTTCAATCAAAGTTCAAATAGTTCTAACATGTTCACATAGTTCTAACTGGTTCATTTAGTTCCAAAAATAGTTCGATAAAAGTACATTTTTCGTTTGTTAAGTTCAATCGTTCATATTAGTTTAGTTTCAAATTGTTCCATTAGTTCCAGTAAAGCAAAGTGCAATCGGATCGACAATAGTTCGCAAGTAATAAGTTCAAACATTTATATAATAATGTAAGTTATGGCAATCATCAAAACAGTTGTCTATGTTTTCCACCCCATATTTGTAAAGCGTTGAAAACAGTTGAAAAGTGGGGCTGTGAACTCACCTCGTGAGCTCGGTATGTGCGAGTGCTAGCAAAGCCTAAGCCCAAATGTTCTCCTAGTTAATAATCCTCTAACGCCCTAGACGTAAGAGATTAAATGTGTAAGTATGTGGATGTCGTATCATACCATCCATACCAGTGTTTGTTCAACCACATTATGTCCAAGTGTTTTGTGTCTCGTTTAAGTTTTTTTTTAAAAAAGTGAGTTTCGTTAATTCAAAACGTGGTCAAATGAGTTCTGTTTGACCCGAAACTTTTAGGTAAGTCTTAAATATGTTAATAGAGCTCGGAAAAATTATCGTTGTGTTTCGTTGTTAACCAAAAATGTCGTTTTTATTCCGAGTCCAAAACAGCCCCCGAACTCAGTTTTTAGTTGTTTTCGACTATTTTCGAGCTCGTTTTCGGGGGTCAAAACTTATCGAACGAATCCGATATTTTTACACGATGTTCTCACATATATCACCTACTTCCAATATCGTTTTCATGATTTTTAGGCATCCAAAATATTTTACAAAAATTCGTGATGGGGTCTGTCCACAGCAGCTATTTTACCCGTTTTATGTTCGCAAATCGGTTTATATCTCAATTTTGGTGTATTTTCAAGGGAAACTTTCTACATGAAAGTTGTATCTAACAACAATACGAAGGTTTTGGCACTGGTTTCGTGTATTAATTCAACTCACACAATTAGTTATGAATTTTATTCCGAAAAGACAGAATCTGTCCCGAAATCATCATCACCATACTTTTACGTTTTACTTAGTTTTCGTTAAGCTTTCTTGAGTGATCTTTCAATATATTAACTAATAACATGTTAAAGAGTTAAAAACAAGCAAGAATAGTGGAAGATTAAGAGATCCTTACAAAGCTTTAAGATGAAGAGAATAAAGGATGAAGATGATGATCGTTCTTGTTAGTTTAAGCTCCTTTTCCTTTGCAAGATTTAAGGTGTATGTTGATGATGACTATGGTGGTTTTGAGCTGTGGTTTCAGCCGAGAAAAAGAGCAAGAGAGGAGTAGAGAGAGTTGAAATTGAGTGAATGATTGAAGAGTAAATAATTGGAGTTTGAAAAAAAATGGGTTGTGTACTTGACAATCTTTAACAAGCATGGGATGTTTGATTTGGTTGAAAAAAAATCGGCCCAAGCATGGCCCTACCACATGTGTCTCAAGATTTTGTGTTGGTAAATATTGGTATTTAACCCGTATTCGTTTACCTGATCGTTATACGTTAAAACGTATTTAATTGGTTTAGTTTATTAACGTTATATCGCGATAAAATATTTCGAAGTATTATTCCAAATACTTAATAATGAGTTTCAAAAATCTTATTTTTGACTAGTTTGGTTGTCGGGTTCGTTATATTTATTTTGTTGCATTTGTTACGTTTATTACAAAATGTAAAAGCGTTTAATGTTTTATCGTTATGCAATAATGTTTAGCATAATACTTTCAAGTAAATAACTACTATGAAAATAGTTTTACGTTATTTAAAATTTTGTATCACCAACGTATGTATTTGTTTTGTTGGACTCGCTCCTATAGTTTCGTGCGTAATTACTAATAATGAAAAATTTTGTAATATCTCACGTATTAAATTATTGAGCTTTGCTAGACTATCTAAAAAATAGTGTGAATTCACTAAGTAGGGAATTAGCCTAACAATGCACGTGTTTAGTGTTCCTAATTGTATCGAAAATTGAGGGTTGTCACATTCTCCCCCCGTTAGAAAAATCTCGTCCCGAGATTTAGAACTATATTGGAGCCTCAGACTCATGTGTTTCCAATAGATTGTGTCGTCATCACGGTAGTGCTTTAGTTTATTGCATGAGTTCTAATGGTTATAGCATACTTGCCATACAGTTCAATGAGTTATATGTTCGAAAGGGTTCTATGTTCACGAAGTGCTAGTTCAAGACGTTCGAACAAAGTAACGTTAAAGTGTAGTAATAGTTCGCTTAGACATACCAATGTTGGCGTTGGGATCCTCTGGTGCATCCGGTGCACGTAGGATGAATGCGCGTCCACGAGCTGGTGGAAGGTTGGCGAGGCGGTTGTTGTTATCACCACGATTGTTATTTTGATTGTTGTTGGGGTTATTGAGCATCGGGCACCAATTTTGGTAGTGCCCCGGGTCTCCACACTCGAAACACCCAGCGTTTCGTCGCTCATTAGTTGCGGGGTCGTTTCTGCATGTCTGGGCTCGGTGTCCCCACTGTTGGCAGTTACCACAGGCGATACAATCCCCCTCGTGGTGCCTACCGCATTTCCCACACTTGGGTCTGTTACCTTGATAGGGTTTTGGTTCAGTGTTGGTGGTGACAGCGTACGCATGAGGGTTTCCAGCATGTCTCTTGTTCTGTTGACCTTGTTGGACATTCCTTTCATTGTTCCATTTCCGCTTGTCATGACCAGGGTTACCAGCATCAGAAATGTTCGGGTCATTCTTTCCCGTCACAGCTTTTTCAGTTAACGTTCCCATTCGGACCGCATCATCGGTCAAGCTATGCGCCAAGTCTACAGCGCTTCTGAAAGTAGCTGGTTTGGAGGACATTACCAAACTTCGAATCTGTGGGGCCAATCCCCAGGTGTAACGCTCGATGCGTTTGCTCTCCGGAGTCACCATGTGCGGCACCAGTCGTGCGAGCTCTTGAAACCTCGTGGTGTAACCAGTGATGTTGGCACACATCATTTTGATGTCCCTGTGACACTCCTCCAAATTAGGTATATAATTATACTTAATTACATGCATTTCTTACGCTAATTCCCTGCATTTGTGTTAAACTAAACCTATGATGTGATATGAGTCTAGCGAGCTCAAAGCAATAATACAAAAAGTATTACATTATACGTAGTATTTATAAATTACGTACGAACGTATCGGAACTAAGCCGACAAAAATAATTACCAGATTTGGTGACATGAAATAATTAATAATTCAATTATTAATTACGAGTATTTATATATCTATAATATATAGATAAAACGGTTCAATGATACGTTTAACATATAACGTATTATATAACGAACAGAAACAATTCTAAAACGTACCTAAAAGGTCAAAACCTGAAAAATGTTATTTTTCTAGTACGTTTTCAAGTATTTAGAACATTACTTCGAATTATGAATTCGAAACTCAACTGAAATTTGGCGCTTAAATGGACGTGCGCAGTAAAATGTACAAAAATGTACAACTATCAAAAATAATGATAATCTCATTATTCTGAAAACATATTACGAACCAGGAGATCACCTACAAAATAAAAATATAAAAAGTTTATTTTTATATTGCTATAATTATACCCGTACTCGAAATTGAGGTACCAAAAATGGGCTACCAACCTCAATTATTTGAGGTTACAGCAACCCATACTCGTTTAAATTATATACTCCCTCCCTACTCCATTTCACTTCCTGATCATTTCAATCCATCACCAAAAATCATCTTCTATCATTTTCTTTTTCTCTTTGATTGGGAGGATCACAAACAAGATCAAGGGAAGCAACAACTACAACATCATCATCATCACCGTCGACTATCATCATCGTTCATCACCATCACCATTTTTTTCACTTTGTAAGGAAACTTCCTAATTTTGAATTCTTTGCTTATAATTCGTTCCCTAACATGTTTATATACCATAATCTATACATATAACATACAAAGATTGATGATTATGATGATGTACACTAAAAAGGTTTTATAAAAACCAACCTTGAAATCATGAAATAATATAGTAAAAACATGTTATGAAGTGATAGTATGTCATATATTGATGATATATAACATGTATAGACTTTTACCATTCGAAACATAGCCTAAAAACATGTCGAAATCGAGCGGTGAAACTGGAAAACGAAACAGGGGGTCTGGGCTCGAGCTCGAAGCCGAACGGCTAAGGGCCAAAGCCGAACGGCTGAGAGCCCAAAGCCGAACGGCTAAGAGCCCAAAGCCGATCGGCTGTATGCGGGCAACGGGTCTGTTGGGCTTCAAGTTGGACCGTGACTTGGGCTTGGGCCAAAACTAATGAGGGGCTAAATAACTGGACTGGGCCGAGGCACAAAGCCGAACGGCTTATGGACAAGCCGAACGGCTGGCCAAGCCGAACGGCTGGCCCAAGCCGATCGGCTGGGCTGGGCTGGGCTGGGCTGCAGACTGGGCTGGGCTGCAGACTGGGCTTTAGTCGCGAACTGGGCCGGACGTTTCTTGGGCTGAGACTTTGGGCTTGGACCAAGAACCTTAAAAACAAATGAGTTAAATTAAATAAACAGATTGTGTAATGTATCCGAAAACTCAAGTTAGCAAACGATAGGTACGAATATGTGACATGACATACAAAATGGGTATATAAATATCTATACGAACATGTTGGAAACAGGATGATAATTATTAGATGAACGAAAATAAATACAGAATTATGAAAAGTGTATAACGTATACATTGGGACAAAACGAAGATTATGTTGTAACAAGTGAGACTTGTGATTTTGGAAACTTAACGACAAACTTCTATATATATGATATATATATAGATATGAGACGAGACAACGAATAATAATATATATATGCGAGAATATATACATTCAACTATATAAGTATATATATGTATATATAATTTCACACTCCGGACAATTCGACAAACGAACACAACTTGGAAAATATTATTTATTTTCAACACAATCACCAACGACCTATACAAACTTAAGAAATAGATAAATCCTCCAAACAAACAAATTATTAACATAAGTGAATAAAGTACTTATGGTTAATCCATTATTGTGTATAGGTTGACTACGTTTGGGTTACGCTATCTTATCTCGCTAGCATTCACATCCGAGCACTTACTGTGAGTTCACAAACCCCTTTTCACTGTTTTAATGCTTTTAAAACTCGGGGTGGAAAACATAGAAATCGTATGTATAACTGCATGCGACAACTGCTTTAAATACTGTATGTATTTACTTGATTGTTTATGAAAGGGTATTTCATACGTGACTGTTTGTGAAAGGGTATTTCACACAACTACTTGAACTATGATTTATGAAATGTTTTCATACTATTTTGGGAATTTAGACAACGAATCTTGGTACAGATCTAGGCTGAACGATGTAGTGCATAAAAGACCTTATGGCTACAGACTATAACCATTAGCTAGGTGACTCTAGCCACTGAGTATACGGATAGTACTATCGCCGTGACGACCCTCCTACGGATTTGGGAGCGTATACTTAATTGTCCAGCATGGCAAACAACAACAGATTAGGGTTGTGGTTTGGTTATAGGGTTAGATCGGGTTACCTTACTTGACAGGTTTAGCTCACCTTTCAAGGGATCACCGTCTAAATATTCCCACAAAACTATTGTTTAGGAAGTGATTTCCTACGTACACTGATTTGGAAATGTTAATCTTTATCTAGGTTAACCTGTGTTTCCTACTAATGACTGAATTAGGAAATGTTATCTCTTGATTGAAATAACGTGTGTTTCCTATTACAACTACAACTGATTTGGGAAATGTTATTTGTCAATAACTTGCGTTTCCTACCTGACAAACAACACTTATTGGAAATGTTATTCTTAAATGTTTAACTTGTGTTTCCTACATAACGAACAAACTTGTGAATTCACTCAACAATTTTGTTGACGTTTTACTCTATGTTTTTCAGGGAATTAGCAGCGTAAGTAAGATCTGCATGCATATCAGGACGGACTACCCTGGACTTGTTAGGATGCCACTACTTTTGGGACACCTGGATTTCCTCTGTATAACTGCAACTATTGCAGCCATACCTATGAAATCTACTTTTGATATTATGTATTTTATGAAATACTGATTTCAACTACTACTATTACTGTTACTACTTTCCAAGTGGTAACCTTTTGTAAAACTTTAACTAATGGCATCTTAATCTATTTCGTTCTGCGATAACCATATGCTCTGAGTATGTATGTATCTGTTGGTTGTGTTTTACTGCTCGCACCCCCGCCACGTCACTAAGCTTCCGCAAATCACTCTACGTAATTGTAATTACCGTTTGGCGGGGTGTGACAGACTTGGTATCAGAGCCATTGGTTATAGCGAACTAGAAGTCTTTAGGTGACTGAAAACCTTAGAGACCTAGACTATAGCCTTGGCTAGAACATTTGTGCATTCATGCATACATACTTTGCATACAACTAACATACGACTGACACGCCACACTCAATTTCTTTTGTCACAGTATGTCTAGTCAATCACATTACCATGTTTACGCTTCGGATGAAGAGCCGACCGAGGCTACTTTTGAGGGTCCCGCGATTACAGTAGGGGATGAGTCATCAGTTCATGTGAGAGCTATGTCTGATGACACTAGTGATGCTTACTTAGTACCACCTCCGACCGCACCTGTGGTCACTCCTACCCCTACACCACCTGTTGCGAGTACCTCTCGTGTGCCTGTACATCGGATGACAGCTAGGATCTGTGTTCGGGATTTTCCCAGGGGACCACTCGCGCCGCGCGATAAGGCGCCAGTGACTGAGTCTGAGGTTCCAGTTGTCGAGCCGCCACAGAAGAGGCTCCGACCTTCTCATCTGGACTGGATGCCTCGAGTATTGAGAGAGTGGAGATCACTAGAGGGTATTCCCTCGACCTTTGAGATTGGAGAGTCCTCCCACTCACCACCATCTGCATATCTCACTAGTGAGCCTCTGGAGCTCACTGTGCCTACCCTTGTGGCTGTGGTCCACACCATGTTTAGGATATCCTCTAGCAGGAGCAGAGATGTGATGGAGCTACTGAGCGATGCCTCCCGTACTGACATGGATATGGCTATGCTCCATCAGAGGATGGATTTTGTGGAGACTCACCGTCAGACAGACTGGCAGAGTCTAGCATCCACCCGTACACGCGTTGCAGCTTTAGAGAGGCGTGCTAGGGTGTCAGAGATTGTAGCTAGTGTTTGTGTGATGACTGCAGCAGTGATGGTTGCGGTTAGGATGTATTTACCATGGTTCCGTTAGGCCTGTGTATGGCGGTTGTGCCTACACCATATTAGACTATTACTTTTGGGGAAATATATGTATGTATTAATTATGGACTAGCTGTATGTTGGATGGAACTTTGTTAGTAGAATGGGTGTATGTATAGGAAACCCATCATCTTTTGTATAACGCTAACCATCGATGGGTATATTAGAAATCCCATCTCATTTTGTACTAAACTCACGTAACAGCGTTATGATCTTTAATATATAATGTATGCTTGGTTTACGTCTCGTATTCATTATGCTTATTATCAACCATGTTATTTCCTCTTACAACTGTCGACTTGTGATTAAACCTATACTTTATCGACACTTTGTGACCAACTCTTGTAAACCCTGAAACATTTTACAGCTTGATGATTGATTATTCTTGAGAACCTCTGAAATTTACAGTGTTAAACGACAATGAAAAGAAATATGTATTGGACATTATATAATGACGACTGGCCAACGTGATTATATTATGCTAGATACATGTGGGTGTTTCAAAGTTGTATGGCACGTGTTGTAAAACCCTGTTCATTCATCTTTTCATGCCATTCATTTCTATCAAATGTGAATCTTTGATCTATTCACATTCAATATCTCAACATTAACACTCTGCATTTTATTCACCGCAGAGCTGAATCATGCCTCCCAAAAGACGAGTTACTAGAAACAGTCAAAAGACGACTACGCCTCCACCACCACCACCTACTGAAACCACTGAACAAATGATCGCACGAAGAATAGCTGAAGGTATTGCTGAATATGAGGCAAGCCGAAATCGCGAACCCGTAGTTAACAACAGTGGATCTACCCCTGTTAATACTGAGACACTCGTGAATGCTAGCCGAGGGTGTTCATACAAAACATTTCAGGCTTGTAAGCTAATTTCTTTTCGTGGCACCGAGGGTGCAATTGGTATGATTCACTGGATAGAGAAAACTGAGTCGGTATTGGATATTAGTGACTGTTCACCTGACTGTATGGTGAAGTATGCTGCTTGCACTTTGGCTGACAAAGCGCTCACTTGGTGTAACAGTCAGATCCAATCACTTGGTCGACCAGCTGCTTATTCAATGTCATGGGGAACATTTAAGAATTTGATGTTGGAGGAATTCTGCCCTCGCAGTGAGATGCAGAAAATAGAAACAGAGTTGTGGAACATCACCATGATTGGTGCTGATATTACTGGGTACACCACTAAGTTTCAGGAACTTGCACGTCTAGTGCCACACATGGTGACACCTGAGTATAAGCGTATCGAGCGCTACATATACGGTCTGGTACCGCAAATCCGCAGTCTGGTAACATCATCTAAACCGGACTCATTCAGGAGTGCTGTTACTCTAGCACAAAGTTTGACCGAGGAGGCAGTCAGGATGGGAAATCTGACTAAGAAAGCTGTGTCGGAAAAAGGTGAACCGAACAGTACTGATGTTGGTAGTTCTGGTGGTGCAAAGCTGTAACAACCCCAAAATTAGGGCCAATTTAAAATTTTCCTAATTACGTGTTTACTACTTGTATTTAGTATGAAATAGGACTAAGTACGATAATTACTTACTATATATACATATATGTGATTATACATATATACACGTATACGATTCGTTCAAATCGTATGAAATTACAATAATACAAAATACGGTCGTTGGTGAAACTATTATTAAATAATAGTGAATTATTTAAAAACATTACTTATTACTTTATATTATGTTTATAATATAATAAACTCGTACGCTTTGTTTAAAACATTATTTACTTTAAAATATTGCGAGAATATATTACACGATTATACGTTTTATTAAAACGTAGCTTTACAGTACAAAAACGCGCGAGACACGCCCGACACGTTAAATACACTTGAGTTATATTTTATAACTTCATAATAAGTATTTTGATAAAATACTTCAAGTAAAAATATCGCGATTACACGCGTACGGTTAACACGTTTAAAAACGTTACATAATTCAAATAAACGCACGATTCGCGACCGGTGACCAAACGAAATATTGAATATTATTTTAGTGACTTAAAATATATTATTTGAGTAAAACTTTTATTTAAAATATCGGATTTTAAATCGTTAACAAAACGTATTATATAAAACGTTATACGATTAATTAAAACGTAAAACGACCGGGTAAACGAGCACCGCACTTAACGTAACTTTGGGGAAACAATTTAAACACCAAGTGGGGGTGGGACCCATGAGATTTCTGCTGAAATCTTCCCTCCCATACCTTTTCCCCCTTTTTCCTTTGATGATCTACTCACTCCATCCACCATATCTCATTTCATCTACTCCCACACTCCATCCAACTCTCTCCAATCTCTCTCCCTCCCTCCCCCTGCGATTTTAATCAGTCCAAGACCACCACCATCATCCACCACAAGCCACCACACTCATCTCCCTCATCCACCATCGGTTTTTGAAGCTCCAAGCAAGGAAACGAAGCTAGTCACCTCCTCATCACGTTTTCGACTCTAGATCTTTGATCTCGTTGTAAGGATCTCTTTTCCTTTGCTAGATTTACTTGGTTACTACTTATTAACATGTTTAGTTGCTTACTTAACAAAGAAATGTCCAAATCTTTGGTTAAAACTCGTTTTTAAAACACTTATGTACATACCACTTCCTGGCCAGAAAAACCGTCGCACGAAAACAACCATAACTCGAGTTGTAGGTTAAATAAACGTGTGAGACCACTTGGAAAAGTTTGGTATTTTCGTCTTGAACAAAAAGTTCTTCTTTAGCTACTTCCAGAAATACACCCATTTTCGGCTATTACTTGATCTTTGGACATAGGTCTGTTCTGGACCGAATCCGACCCCTCGACATATTTATTTTTGTTTAAAATATTAAACGGACATATGAAAATACCATAAAATGCAGAAATGAACATTACATATAGTAGAACATGTGTGATTTTTGGTTAGACTTGAATCGGTTTAGAAGTTGGTTAAATAGAGTGTTCATCGAGTTCAAAATCTAGAAACTATAACCTTCGGCAGAAACTATAACCTTCGGCAGAAACTATAACCTTCGGCAGAAACTATAACCTTCGGCAGAAACTATAACCTTCGGCAGAAACTATAACCTTCGGCATAAACCTTAACCTTCGGTAGAAACTATTCGGCAGAAACCATAACTTTCGGCAGAAACCTATAACTAGCAGTTTTAACTATAACAATTTAAATACGATACAACAATCAAAGTATAATAATAATAGTTGAGATTATTATTACCAAAAATTCACTAACGGGCCACACTTAATTACAAAAGATTACAAACGTACAAACAAATACTTGGACATTAACTAGTTTGGGAACAACTAGCATGGATACCTTACAAGTATTCCATTTACTTACTGAACCTTATGCGTATTAGGACGCTAAGGGCTGCTAGTTCGGATACTACTTTGCTTGCTTACTGTATTGTCTGCTAAACTCAGGTGAGTCTCACGGCCCCATTTTCAATGTTTACATGTTTTAATAATTGGGGGAGATGCAACACAAATTATTTTCGTGATCACTGTTATTCGGTTAGTTAATTTAGTTGTTAACTTAATTAACTGCATTGTTACTTGTATTCGGTTTACCATTTTGGTACATAGTTCGGTTATCATTGTCGGTCTTGATTTTCATTGTTCGGTATATGCACGAGTGTTTTAATTCGGTAAAAGTCCTCAACAGTGTATGATTCATTAACTTAATAAGGCGCGGTTACTAAAGGATAGTACTATCATGGGAGTGACGTCCCCGTCCGGGTTGCTAGCTACAACCAAGTTAAAAACGGGCACTTTAGTAATTGTTATGGGTGTGTCACCAAATCGGGAGGCAAAGATCGGGTTAGGCTTTGAATCATAGCTCAGTGCAATACAAATGTCATTATCGGTAAATCATTGTTCGGAAACCTTAATTGGTTTAAATCATTGGTCGGTAACCCTAATGGGTTAATCATTGTTCGGTTACATTGTTTATCATGGTTCAGTATATTGTTATTCATTGATCGGTTTACACTGTTTAAATTATCGTCGGATAATCATGTTGATCACATCAATGTTTATTTAAACATGTGAGATTCACCAGCTTTATAGCTGACCTTTTAAGTGTTGTATTCTCAGGTGCTCATCTACAGTAGAAATGGTCTACAGGATAAACTAAGCTATCACGAGTCGCATACTTTCAAACATTTGGGACCACATTGCATTACTTTTGTATTTTCAAATTATGTATTTGAAAATTTCCTATAAACCTCGCAGCTTTGTAAAACTTATTTGGTAAAGTAATATCTATTTTCAAAACGTCTCATTTAGAGTCGTTTGCTAGTACTTTGGTGCTTTGAATATTGATTAGTCACACCCAAATCGTCGCTTCCGCAAATCATGAAATTGGGGGTGTGACAGATTGGTATCAGAGCCTAAGGTTATAGTGAACTAGGTTGCATGTAGTGGGCCTAGACTATGACCATTAGGCAGTATTCCTTACTAGGTATAACTGATTCAGTGATTACACCATACGAGTTTAATTTAACATAGCGTAGCTAACTATGTACAATTAAATAAAGATGATGTAAGATCTGAAAGGGGTTATGTCGAACGGAAATGCATTAGTAGACTCTGATCACGAGAGAACCGGGACTCATGATTGTTTTGTGCTAGACACAATTAGGTGGATATATATACATATATATGGTATATGCATATACGAAGTGAGTATTATATATATTGTAGATATATATATGAATAGGCCTCGACTGTTTGGTAAAATACTGGATATACATGATAATCGGTTATTCCTAGGGCGACATTGTACGGATACCCCGTCAGTGGTCTAGTTCGGTTGATACATAGGTAATCACGTTCGGTTAGCACTTCGGATATATAATTCGGAAATATACTTGGTATGTATATTAACAAGCTTCGGGCACGGAATATGTTATAGACTATTAAAAATAGTATTTATATTTGTAGACTTCAGATAATCAGAATTGTACTCGATGTTCGGGTATTGATTTAGGTTTCGTGTCTACCCAGTTTAGACCACTATTAGAAACTAAATCGCTTAAGGTAAACAGATGCACCATAGGGCTTGCTAATTGTAAGTTGATCTAATCAGGATAAATAGTATCGGGATGCACCCTAGTTTTAGAGGGTCATCTTTTCAATGTAAACTTACCCCGGTAGAGTTAAGAAAATTTTTACATCGTATTCGGTACACTGATTATTGAAAAATTTTCATTCCATCGTCGTATTGTTTTCATTCGTAAATCGGTCTTTCTCTAAGAACTAAAAATTTTCCTATTATATCTATCAAGTTCATTTGAACAGTAATGACAAACCTTACAATGGATAACCCTGCGTCGAATGACGAATCAATTTTTAAAATATCACTCCGGATGTGATAGCTTTCGGCATTTTTGTAAACTTTAACTCTTGCAATCTTTGGATACATATGTTTAATAATCTTCAACTATGATTTCATTTAGGGTTAAACTTCGGTTTTAGAAACGGTGTACTTTGATTTGGCATATGTGTCAACTTTGAAAACTCTGACAATTTTAAAAATTCTGACAAACTTTGAAAACTCAGGGATTTAAACTACGATTTTTATCTACGATTTCAACTACAACCTAAACTACAGTCTTTACAATGTTTTCAATTATGATTTGTGACTCTGTTTTATAAACTACGTATCTCTCTTTTATGAACTATTTGGAACTGTTTTACGAACTACGTTAGTTACTACGTAAGTTTTAAATCGGACGTAACGACCATTTTATTCCCTTATACGGTTAGTATACAATGAGATTAGCAAATTGTGGCCAATTAAATCCGGTAGTGTAATACGTAATTACACTTTAAAATTCAATGGCTAGGCTTTCTGTCTAGATCGGTAGCTTATATATCATTGTTGATATACATGGTCAAATCGGCCATCTTGTCGGAATCATTCATTCGGAGGAAAACTAATCGTTTTCCTAATCATGCATAAATCATTGATAGTATAAGACATAGCATTCGGTTAACTAATACGGTATAAAATTCGGTATACATGATTATGTATGCAAATCGGTTAAGATGTAAGTTCGGTATTCACTTCGGTGATCCGGTTCGGTGATATTATTCGGTTTAGGTACTCGAAAACTATATTTGTTAATATAGGACGTTTATACTTCATGTACGGTGTCGGTAGTTGCATTGAACTCTAAGAACACCGTAGGAACTCATTGAATTCGGCGGATTATAAATCCAAATCATAGTGATACTTGTTAAGACGGACCGACCGTGTCACATGGGTAACGGTCGGGTAAAGAATCGGACTTCTCCATTATTCAATTGAGATCAGTAGGTTTAAGCCTAACAAGGGGAGAAGGATAAATCGGATGTCTTAGTATTAGACATATCACATAGTCGGCCTTAGAAACACGCGAATCTAGGTTTCACTGGAATTTCGGGACGAAATTCTCCTAACAAGGGGAGAATGTAACAACCCCAAAATTAGGGCCAATTTAAAATTTTCCTAATTACGTGTTTACTACTTGTATTTAGTATGAAATAGGACTAAGTACGATAATTACTTACTATATATACATATATGTGATTATACATATATACACGTATACGATTCGTTCAAATCGTATGAAATTACAATAATACAAAATACGGTCGTTGGTGAAACTATTATTAAATAATAGTGAATTATTTAAAAACATTACTTATTACTTTATATTATGTTTATAATATAATAAACTCGTACGCTTTGTTTAAAACATTATTTACTTTAAAATATTGCGAGAATATATTACACGATTATACGTTTTATTAAAACGTAGCTTTACAGTACAAAAACGCGCGAGACACGCCCGACACGTTAAATACACTTGAGTTATATTTTATAACTTCATAATAAGTATTTTGATAAAATACTTCAAGTAAAAATATCGCGATTACACGCGTACGGTTAACACGTTTAAAAACGTTACATAATTCAAATAAACGCACGATTCGCGACCGGTGACCAAACGAAATATTGAATATTATTTTAGTGACTTAAAATATATTATTTGAGTAAAACTTTTATTTAAAATATCGGATTTTAAATCGTTAACAAAACGTATTATATAAAACGTTATACGATTAATTAAAACGTAAAACGACCGGGTAAACGAGCACCGCACTTAACGTAACTTTGGGGAAACAATTTAAACACCAAGTGGGGGTGGGACCCATGAGATTTCTGCTGAAATCTTCCCTCCCATACCTTTTCCCCCTTTTTCCTTTGATGATCTACTCACTCCATCCACCATATCTCATTTCATCTACTCCCACACTCCATCCAACTCTCTCCAATCTCTCTCCCTCCCTCCCCCTGCGATTTTAATCAGTCCAAGACCACCACCATCATCCACCACAAGCCACCACACTCATCTCCCTCATCCACCATCGGTTTTTGAAGCTCCAAGCAAGGAAACGAAGCTAGTCACCTCCTCATCACGTTTTCGACTCTAGATCTTTGATCTCGTTGTAAGGATCTCTTTTCCTTTGCTAGATTTACTTGGTTACTACTTATTAACATGTTTAGTTGCTTACTTAACAAAGAAATGTCCAAATCTTTGGTTAAAACTCGTTTTTAAAACACTTATGTACATACCACTTCCTGGCCAGAAAAACCGTCGCACGAAAACAACCATAACTCGAGTTGTAGGTTAAATAAACGTGTGAGACCACTTGGAAAAGTTTGGTATTTTCGTCTTGAACAAAAAGTTCTTCTTTAGCTACTTCCAGAAATACACCCATTTTCGGCTATTACTTGATCTTTGGACATAGGTCTGTTCTGGACCGAATCCGACCCCTCGACATATTTATTTTTGTTTAAAATATTAAACGGACATATGAAAATACCATAAAATGCAGAAATGAACATTACATATAGTAGAACATGTGTGATTTTTGGTTAGACTTGAATCGGTTTAGAAGTTGGTTAAATAGAGTGTTCATCGAGTTCAAAATCTAGAAACTATAACCTTCGGCAGAAACTATAACCTTCGGCAGAAACTATAACCTTCGGCAGAAACTATAACCTTCGGCAGAAACTATAACCTTCGGCAGAAACTATAACCTTCGGCAGAAACTATAACCTTCGGCATAAACCTTAACCTTCGGTAGAAACTATTCGGCAGAAACCATAACTTTCGGCAGAAACCTATAACTAGCAGTTTTAACTATAACAATTTAAATACGATACAACAATCAAAGTATAATAATAATAGTTGAGATTATTATTACCAAAAATTCACTAACGGGCCACACTTAATTACAAAAGATTACAAACGTACAAACAAATACTTGGACATTAACTAGTTTGGGAACAACTAGCATGGATACCTTACAAGTATTCCATTTACTTACTGAACCTTATGCGTATTAGGACGCTAAGGGCTGCTAGTTCGGATACTACTTTGCTTGCTTACTGTATTGTCTGCTAAACTCAGGTGAGTCTCACGGCCCCATTTTCAATGTTTACATGTTTTAATAATTGGGGGAGATGCAACACAAATTATTTTCGTGATCACTGTTATTCGGTTAGTTAATTTAGTTGTTAACTTGATTAACTGCATTGTTACTTGTATTCGGTTTACCATTTTGGTACATAGTTCGGTTATCATTGTCGGTCTTGATTTTCATTGTTCGGTATATGCACGAGTGTTTTAATTCGGTAAAAGTCCTCAACAGTGTATGATTCATTAACTTAATAAGGCGCGGTTACTAAAGGATAGTACTATCATGGGAGTGACGTCCCCGTCCGGGTTGCTAGCTACAACCAAGTTAAAAACGGGCACTTTAGTAATTGTTATGGGTGTGTCACCAAATCGGGAGGCAAAGATCGGGTTAGGCTTTGAATCATAGCTCAGTGCAATACAAATGTCATTATCGGTAAATCATTGTTCGGAAACCTTAATTGGTTTAAATCATTGGTCGGTAACCCTAATGGGTTAATCATTGTTCGGTTACATTGTTTATCATGGTTCAGTATATTGTTATTCATTGATCGGTTTACACTGTTTAAATTATCGTCGGATAATCATGTTGATCACATCAATGTTTATTTAAACCTGTGAGATTCACCAGCTTTATAGCTGACCTTTTAAGTGTTGTATTCTCAGGTGCTCATCTACAGTAGAAATGGTCTACAGGATAAACTAAGCTATCACGAGTCGCATACTTTCAAACATTTGGGACCACATTGCATTACTTTTGTATTTTCAAATTATGTATTTGAAAATTTCCTATAAACCTCGCAGCTTTGTAAAACTTATTTGGTAAAGTAATATCTATTTTCAAAACGTCTCATTTAGAGTCGTTTGCTAGTACTTTGGTGCTTTGAATATTGATTAGTCACACCCAAATCGTCGCTTCCGCAAATCATGAAATTGGGGGTGTGACAGATTGGTATCAGAGCCTAAGGTTATAGTGAACTAGGTTGCATGTAGTGGGCCTAGACTATGACCATTAGGCAGTATTCCTTACTAGGTATAACTGATTCAGTGATTACACCATACGAGTTTAATTTAACATAGCGTAGCTAACTATGTACAATTAAATAAAGATGATGTAAGATCTGAAAGGGGTTATGTCGAACGGAAATGCATTAGTAGACTCTGATCACGAGAGAACCGGGACTCATGATTGTTTTGTGCTAGACACAATTAGGTGGATATATATACATATATATGGTATATGCATATACGAAGTGACTATTATATATATTGTAGATATATATATGAATAGGCCTCGACTGTTTGGTAAAATACTGGATATACATGATAATCGGTTATTCCTAGGGCGACATTGTACGGATACCCCGTCAGTGGTCTAGTTCGGTTGATACATAGGTAATCACGTTCGGTTAGCACTTCGGATATATAATTCGGAAATATACTTGGTATGTATATTAACAAGCTTCGGGCACGGAATATGTTATAGACTATTAAAAATAGTATTTATATTTGTAGACTTCAGATAATCAGAATTGTACTCGATGTTCGGGTATTGATTTAGGTTTCGTGTCTACCCAGTTTAGACCACTATTAGAAACTAAATCGCTTAAGGTAAACAGATGCACCATAGGGCTTGCTAATTGTAAGTTGATCTAATCAGGATAAATAGTATCGGGATGCACCCTAGTTTTAGAGGGTCATCTTTTCAATGTAAACTTACCCCGGTAGAGTTAAGAAAATTTTTACATCGTATTCGGTACACTGATTATTGAAAAATTTTCATTCCATCGTCGTATTGTTTTCATTCGTAAATCGGTCTTTCTCTAAGAACTAAAAATTTTCCTATTATATCTATCAAGTTCATTTGAACAGTAATGACAAACCTTACAATGGATAACCCTGCGTCGAATGACGAATCAATTTTTAAAATATCACTCCGGATGTGATAGCTTTCGGCATTTTTGTAAACTTTAACTCTTGCAATCTTTGGATACATATGTTTAATAATCTTCAACTATGATTTCATTTAGGGTTAAACTTCGGTTTTAGAAACGGTGTACTTTGATTTGGCATATGTGTCAACTTTGAAAACTCTGACAATTTTAAAAATTCTGACAAACTTTGAAAACTCAGGGATTTAAACTACGATTTTTATCTACGATTTCAACTACAACCTAAACTACAGTCTTTACAATGTTTTCAATTATGATTTGTGACTCTGTTTTATAAACTACGTATCTCTCTTTTATGAACTATTTGGAACTGTTTTACGAACTACGTTAGTTACTACGTAAGTTTTAAATCGGACGTAACGACCATTTTATTCCCTTATACGGTTAGTATACAATGAGATTAGCAAATTGTGGCCAATTAAATCCGGTAGTGTAATACGTAATTACACTTTAAAATTCAATGGCTAGGCTTTCTGTCTAGATCGGTAGCTTATATATCATTGTTGATATACATGGTCAAATCGGCCATCTTGTCGGAATCATTCATTCGGAGGAAAACTAATCGTTTTCCTAATCATGGATAAATCATTGATAGTATAAGACATAGCATTCGGTTAACTAATACGGTATAAAATTCGGTATACATGATTATGTATGCAAATCGGTTAAGATGTAAGTTCGGTATTCACTTCGGTGATCCGGTTCGGTGATATTATTCGGTTTAGGTACTCGAAAACTATATTTGTTAATATAGGACGTTTATACTTCATGTACGGTGTCGGTAGTTGCATTGAACTCTAAGAACACCGTAGGAACTCATTGAATTCGGCGGATTATAAATCCAAATCATAGTGATACTTGTTAAGACGGACCGACCGTGTCACATGGGTAACGGTCGGGTAAAGAATCGGACTTCTCCATTATTCAATTGAGATCAGTAGGTTTAAGCCTAACAAGGGGAGAAGGATAAATCGGATGTCTTAGTATTAGACATATCACATAGTCGGCCTTAGAAACACGCGAATCTAGGTTTCACTGGAATTTCGGGACGAAATTCTCCTAACAAGGGGAGAATGTAACAACCCCAAAATTAGGGCCAATTTAAAATTTTCCTAATTACGTGTTTACTACTTGTATTTAGTATGAAATAGGACTAAGTACGATAATTACTTACTATATATACATATATGTGATTATACATATATACACGTATACGATTCGTTCAAATCGTATGAAATTACAATAATACAAAATACGGTCGTTGGTGAAACTATTATTAAATAATAGTGAATTATTTAAAAACATTACTTATTACTTTATATTATGTTTATAATATAATAAACTCGTACGCTTTGTTTAAAACATTATTTACTTTAAAATATTGCGAGAATATATTACACGATTATACGTTTTATTAAAACGTAGCTTTACAGTACAAAAACGCGCGAGACACGCCCGACACGTTAAATACACTTGAGTTATATTTTATAACTTCATAATAAGTATTTTGATAAAATACTTCAAGTAAAAATATCGCGATTACACGCGTACGGTTAACACGTTTAAAAACGTTACATAATTCAAATAAACGCACGATTCGCGACCGGTGACCAAACGAAATATTGAATATTATTTTAGTGACTTAAAATATATTATTTGAGTAAAACTTTTATTTAAAATATCGGATTTTAAATCGTTAACAAAACGTATTATATAAAACGTTATACGATTAATTAAAACGTAAAACGACCGGGTAAACGAGCACCGCACTTAACGTAACTTTGGGGAAACAATTTAAACACCAAGTGGGGGTGGGACCCATGAGATTTCTGCTGAAATCTTCCCTCCCATACCTTTTCCCCCTTTTTCCTTTGATGATCTACTCACTCCATCCACCATATCTCATTTCATCTACTCCCACACTCCATCCAACTCTCTCCAATCTCTCTCCCTCCCTCCCCCTGCGATTTTAATCAGTCCAAGACCACCACCATCATCCACCACAAGCCACCACACTCATCTCCCTCATCCACCATCGGTTTTTGAAGCTCCAAGCAAGGAAACGAAGCTAGTCACCTCCTCATCACGTTTTCGACTCTAGATCTTTGATCTCGTTGTAAGGATCTCTTTTCCTTTGCTAGATTTACTTGGTTACTACTTATTAACATGTTTAGTTGCTTACTTAACAAAGAAATGTCCAAATCTTTGGTTAAAACTCGTTTTTAAAACACTTATGTACATACCACTTCCTGGCCAGAAAAACCGTCGCACGAAAACAACCATAACTCGAGTTGTAGGTTAAATAAACGTGTGAGACCACTTGGAAAAGTTTGGTATTTTCGTCTTGAACAAAAAGTTCTTCTTTAGCTACTTCCAGAAATACACCCATTTTCGGCTATTACTTGATCTTTGGACATAGGTCTGTTCTGGACCGAATCCGACCCCTCGACATATTTATTTTTGTTTAAAATATTAAACGGACATATGAAAATACCATAAAATGCAGAAATGAACATTACATATAGTAGAACATGTGTGATTTTTGGTTAGACTTGAATCGGTTTAGAAGTTGGTTAAATAGAGTGTTCATCGAGTTCAAAATCTAGAAACTATAACCTTCGGCAGAAACTATAACCTTCGGCAGAAACTATAACCTTCGGCAGAAACTATAACCTTCGGCAGAAACTATAACCTTCGGCAGAAACTATAACCTTCGGCAGAAACTATAACCTTTGGCAGAAACTATAACCTTCGGCATAAACCTTAACCTTCGGTAGAAACTATTCGGCAGAAACCATAACTTTCGGCAGAAACCTATAACTAGCAGTTTTAACTATAACAATTTAAATACGATACAACAATCAAAGTATAATAATAATAGTTGAGATTATTATTACCAAAAATTCACTAACGGGCCACACTTAATTACAAAAGATTACAAACGTACAAACAAATACTTGGACATTAACTAGTTTGGGAACAACTAGCATGGATACCTTACAAGTATTCCATTTACTTACTGAACCTTATGCGTATTAGGACGCTAAGGGCTGCTAGTTCGGATACTACTTTGCTTGCTTACTGTATTGTCTGCTAAACTCAGGTGAGTCTCACGGCCCCATTTTCAATGTTTACATGTTTTAATAATTGGGGGAGATGCAACACAAATTATTTTCGTGATCACTGTTATTCGGTTAGTTAATTTAGTTGTTAACTTAATTAACTGCATTGTTACTTGTATTCGGTTTACCATTTTGGTACATAGTTCGGTTATCATTGTCGGTCTTGATTTTCATTGTTCGGTATATGCACGAGTGTTTTAATTCGGTAAAAGTCCTCAACAGTGTATGATTCATTAACTTAATAAGGCGCGGTTACTAAAGGATAGTACTATCATGGGAGTGACGTCCCCGTCCGGGTTGCTAGCTACAACCAAGTTAAAAACGGGCACTTTAGTAATTGTTATGGGTGTGTCACCAAATCGGGAGGCAAAGATCGGGTTAGGCTTTGAATCATAGCTCAGTGCAATACAAATGTCATTATCGGTAAATCATTGTTCGGAAACCTTAATTGGTTTAAATCATTGGTCGGTAACCCTAATGGGTTAATCATTGTTCGGTTACATTGTTTATCATGGTTCAGTATATTGTTATTCATTGATCGGTTTACACTGTTTAAATTATCGTCGGATAATCATGTTGATCACATCAATGTTTATTTAAACCTGTGAGATTCACCAGCTTTATAGCTGACCTTTTAAGTGTTGTATTCTCAGGTGCTCATCTACAGTAGAAATGGTCTACAGGATAAACTAAGCTATCACGAGTCGCATACTTTCAAACATTTGGGACCACATTGCATTACTTTTGTATTTTCAAATTATGTATTTGAAAATTTCCTATAAACCTCGCAGCTTTGTAAAACTTATTTGGTAAAGTAATATCTATTTTCAAAACGTCTCATTTAGAGTCGTTTGCTAGTACTTTGGTGCTTTGAATATTGATTAGTCACACCCAAATCGTCGCTTCCGCAAATCATGAAATTGGGGGTGTGACAGATTGGTATCAGAGCCTAAGGTTATAGTGAACTAGGTTGCATGTAGTGGGCCTAGACTATGACCATTAGGCAGTATTCCTTACTAGGTATAACTGATTCAGTGATTACACCATACGAGTTTAATTTAACATAGCGTAGCTAACTATGTACAATTAAATAAAGATGATGTAAGATCTGAAAGGGGTTATGTCGAACGGAAATGCATTAGTAGACTCTGATCACGAGAGAACCGGGACTCATGATTGTTTTGTGCTAGACACAATTAGGTGGATATATATACATATATATGGTATATGCATATACGAAGTGACTATTATATATATTGTAGATATATATATGAATAGGCCTCGACTGTTTGGTAAAATACTGGATATACATGATAATCGGTTATTCCTAGGGCGACATTGTACGGATACCCCGTCAGTGGTCTAGTTCGGTTGATACATAGGTAATCACGTTCGGTTAGCACTTCGGATATATAATTCGGAAATATACTTGGTATGTATATTAACAAGCTTCGGGCACGGAATATGTTATAGACTATTAAAAATAGTATTTATATTTGTAGACTTCAGATAATCAGAATTGTACTCGATGTTCGGGTATTGATTTAGGTTTCGTGTCTACCCAGTTTAGACCACTATTAGAAACTAAATCGCTTAAGGTAAACAGATGCACCATAGGGCTTGCTAATTGTAAGTTGATCTAATCAGGATAAATAGTATCGGGATGCACCCTAGTTTTAGAGGGTCATCTTTTCAATGTAAACTTACCCCGGTAGAGTTAAGAAAATTTTTACATCGTATTCGGTACACTGATTATTGAAAAATTTTCATTCCATCGTCGTATTGTTTTCATTCGTAAATCGGTCTTTCTCTAAGAACTAAAAATTTTCCTATTATATCTATCAAGTTCATTTGAACAGTAATGACAAACCTTACAATGGATAACCCTGCGTCGAATGACGAATCAATTTTTAAAATATCACTCCGGATGTGATAGCTTTCGGCATTTTTGTAAACTTTAACTCTTGCAATCTTTGGATACATATGTTTAATAATCTTCAACTATGATTTCATTTAGGGTTAAACTTCGGTTTTAGAAACGGTGTACTTTGATTTGGCATATGTGTCAACTTTGAAAACTCTGACAATTTTAAAAATTCTGACAAACTTTGAAAACTCAGGGATTTAAACTACGATTTTTATCTACGATTTCAACTACAACCTAAACTACAGTCTTTACAATGTTTTCAATTATGATTTGTGACTCTGTTTTATAAACTACGTATCTCTCTTTTATGAACTATTTGGAACTGTTTTACGAACTACGTTAGTTACTACGTAAGTTTTAAATCGGACGTAACGACCATTTTATTCCCTTATACGGTTAGTATACAATGAGATTAGCAAATTGTGGCCAATTAAATCCGGTAGTGTAATACGTAATTACACTTTAAAATTCAATGGCTAGGCTTTCTGTCTAGATCGGTAGCTTATATATCATTGTTGATATACATGGTCAAATCGGCCATCTTGTCGGAATCATTCATTCGGAGGAAAACTAATCGTTTTCCTAATCATGGATAAATCATTGATAGTATAAGACATAGCATTCGGTTAACTAATACGGTATAAAATTCGGTATACATGATTATGTATGCAAATCGGTTAAGATGTAAGTTCGGTATTCACTTCGGTGATCCGGTTCGGTGATATTATTCGGTTTAGGTACTCGAAAACTATATTTGTTAATATAGGACGTTTATACTTCATGTACGGTGTCGGTAGTTGCATTGAACTCTAAGAACACCGTAGGAACTCATTGAATTCGGCGGATTATAAATCCAAATCATAGTGATACTTGTTAAGACGGACCGACCGTGTCACATGGGTAACGGTCGGGTAAAGAATCGGACTTCTCCATTATTCAATTGAGATCAGTAGGTTTAAGCCTAACAAGGGGAGAAGGATAAATCGGATGTCTTAGTATTAGACATATCACATAGTCGGCCTTAGAAACACGCGAATCTAGGTTTCACTGGAATTTCGGGACGAAATTCTCCTAACAAGGGGAGAATGTAACAACCCCAAAATTAGGGCCAATTTAAAATTTTCCTAATTACGTGTTTACTACTTGTATTTAGTATGAAATAGGACTAAGTACGATAATTACTTACTATATATACATATATGTGATTATACATATATACACGTATACGATTCGTTCAAATCGTATGAAATTACAATAATACAAAATACGGTCGTTGGTGAAACTATTATTAAATAATAGTGAATTATTTAAAAACATTACTTATTACTTTATATTATGTTTATAATATAATAAACTCGTACGCTTTGTTTAAAACATTATTTACTTTAAAATATTGCGAGAATATATTACACGATTATACGTTTTATTAAAACGTAGCTTTACAGTACAAAAACGCGCGAGACACGCCCGACACGTTAAATACACTTGAGTTATATTTTATAACTTCATAATAAGTATTTTGATAAAATACTTCAAGTAAAAATATCGCGATTACACGCGTACGGTTAACACGTTTAAAAACGTTACATAATTCAAATAAACGCACGATTCGCGACCGGTGACCAAACGAAATATTGAATATTATTTTAGTGACTTAAAATATATTATTTGAGTAAAACTTTTATTTAAAATATCGGATTTTAAATCGTTAACAAAACGTATTATATAAAACGTTATACGATTAATTAAAACGTAAAACGACCGGGTAAACGAGCACCGCACTTAACGTAACTTTGGGGAAACAATTTAAACACCAAGTGGGGGTGGGACCCATGAGATTTCTGCTGAAATCTTCCCTCCCATACCTTTTCCCCCTTTTTCCTTTGATGATCTACTCACTCCATCCACCATATCTCATTTCATCTACTCCCACACTCCATCCAACTCTCTCCAATCTCTCTCCCTCCCTCCCCCTGCGATTTTAATCAGTCCAAGACCACCACCATCATCCACCACAAGCCACCACACTCATCTCCCTCATCCACCATCGGTTTTTGAAGCTCCAAGCAAGGAAACGAAGCTAGTCACCTCCTCATCACGTTTTCGACTCTAGATCTTTGATCTCGTTGTAAGGATCTCTTTTCCTTTGCTAGATTTACTTGGTTACTACTTATTAACATGTTTAGTTGCTTACTTAACAAAGAAATGTCCAAATCTTTGGTTAAAACTCGTTTTTAAAACACTTATGTACATACCACTTCCTGGCCAGAAAAACCGTCGCACGAAAACAACCATAACTCGAGTTGTAGGTTAAATAAACGTGTGAGACCACTTGGAAAAGTTTGGTATTTTCGTCTTGAACAAAAAGTTCTTCTTTAGCTACTTCCAGAAATACACCCATTTTCGGCTATTACTTGATCTTTGGACATAGGTCTGTTCTGGACCGAATCCGACCCCTCGACATATTTATTTTTGTTTAAAATATTAAACGGACATATGAAAATACCATAAAATGCAGAAATGAACATTACATATAGTAGAACATGTGTGATTTTTGGTTAGACTTGAATCGGTTTAGAAGTTGGTTAAATAGAGTGTTCATCGAGTTCAAAATCTAGAAACTATAACCTTCGGCAGAAACTATAACCTTCGGCAGAAACTATAACCTTCGGCAGAAACTATAACCTTCGGCAGAAACTATAACCTTCGGCAGAAACTATAACCTTCGGCAGAAACTATAACCTTCGGCATAAACCTTAACCTTCGGTAGAAACTATTCGGCAGAAACCATAACTTTCGGCAGAAACCTATAACTAGCAGTTTTAACTATAACAATTTAAATACGATACAACAATCAAAGTATAATAATAATAGTTGAGATTATTATTACCAAAAATTCACTAACGGGCCACACTTAATTACAAAAGATTACAAACGTACAAACAAATACTTGGACATTAACTAGTTTGGGAACAACTAGCATGGATACCTTACAAGTATTCCATTTACTTACTGAACCTTATGCGTATTAGGACGCTAAGGGCTGCTAGTTCGGATACTACTTTGCTTGCTTACTGTATTGTCTGCTAAACTCAGGTGAGTCTCACGGCCCCATTTTCAATGTTTACATGTTTTAATAATTGGGGGAGATGCAACACAAATTATTTTCGTGATCACTGTTATTCGGTTAGTTAATTTAGTTGTTAACTTAATTAACTGCATTGTTACTTGTATTCGGTTTACCATTTTGGTACATAGTTCGGTTATCATTGTCGGTCTTGATTTTCATTGTTCGGTATATGCACGAGTGTTTTAATTCGGTAAAAGTCCTCAACAGTGTATGATTCATTAACTTAATAAGGCGCGGTTACTAAAGGATAGTACTATCATGGGAGTGACGTCCCCGTCCGGGTTGCTAGCTACAACCAAGTTAAAAACGGGCACTTTAGTAATTGTTATGGGTGTGTCACCAAATCGGGAGGCAAAGATCGGGTTAGGCTTTGAATCATAGCTCAGTGCAATACAAATGTCATTATCGGTAAATCATTGTTCGGAAACCTTAATTGGTTTAAATCATTGGTCGGTAACCCTAATGGGTTAATCATTGTTCGGTTACATTGTTTATCATGGTTCAGTATATTGTTATTCATTGATCGGTTTACACTGTTTAAATTATCGTCGGATAATCATGTTGATCACATCAATGTTTATTTAAACCTGTGAGATTCACCAGCTTTATAGCTGACCTTTTAAGTGTTGTATTCTCAGGTGCTCATCTACAGTAGAAATGGTCTACAGGATAAACTAAGCTATCACGAGTCGCATACTTTCAAACATTTGGGACCACATTGCATTACTTTTGTATTTTCAAATTATGTATTTGAAAATTTCCTATAAACCTCGCAGCTTTGTAAAACTTATTTGGTAAAGTAATATCTATTTTCAAAACGTCTCATTTAGAGTCGTTTGCTAGTACTTTGGTGCTTTGAATATTGATTAGTCACACCCAAATCGTCGCTTCCGCAAATCATGAAATTGGGGGTGTGACAAAAGCGAAAGTGGAACGGTAGTGGTACTGATCGTCAGGGTCAGCAGAACAAGAAATCTTCTGGAAATGCGAAAGCATATGTTGCCACTACCACCGAATCGAAACCATACCTGGGTAACAAACCCAAATGTGGTAAGTGTAACCGACACCACGAAGGTGGGTGTGGGTATTGTGGAAACTGTAGGGCATGGGGACATAGAACCCGAGAATGCAAAACTAACCCTCCCCCACGAGCAAACACTGAGCGTCAAAACCAGGGATGTTTTGAATGTGGTGAGCAAGGACACTACCGTAACCGATGCCCTAAGCTCAACAACAACAACCGCGGTAACAACAATAACCGAGCCAACAACATCAACAACCAACCGGCTCAAGGAAGGGCATTCGTGATCGGGGCACAAGAGGCACGCCAGGACCCTAACACCGTCACTGGTACGTTTCTTGTAAACAATCATTATGCCTCTGTGTTAATTGATTCGGGTGCTGATTTAAGTTTTGTGTCTACTGAATTTAGACCACTATTAGAACTTGAATCCCGTAAGTTAGACAACAAGTATACCATAGAATTAGCCGATGGTGAGTTAATCGAATCAGGAGAAATAGTACCGGGATGTACCTTGGAGTTAGAAGGTCATCTCTTCGAAATAGACTTACTACCGGTTAAGTTGGGAAGTTTTGACGTTGTAGTCGGTATGGATTGGTTATCTAAGAACCGCGCTGAGATCATATGTCATGATAAACTGGTACGATTACCACTGTCAACAGGAGAAACACTTGTGGTTCAAGGTGAGAAACGAAAAAGTACCACAAAAATGATTTCGTGCTTGAAGGCCAGTAAGTATCTCCGAAAGGGGTACCAAGCATTTTTGGCACACATTGTAGAAAAGAAAACTGAGGAGCGACGTATAGACGATGTGCCCATTGTACGCGACTATCCAGGAGTATTTCCTGATGAGTTGCCGGGATTGCCACCCCCACGACAAATTGAGTTTCACATTGACCTGGTGCCAGGAGCCGCACCTATCGCACGAGCACCTTATCGTCTAGCTCCCTCGGAAATGCAAGAGTTATCCACACAATTGCAAGAACTTCTAGACTTGGGATTCATTCGACCGAGCTTTTCCCCTTGGGGAGCTCCGGTTTTGTTTGTTAAGAAAAAGGATGGATCTATGCGGATGTGCATCGATTATCGAGAATTGAACAAGGTAACTATCAAGAACAGATACCCGTTACCACGCATTGACGATCTGTTTGATCAATTGCAAGGGTCGAGTTATTATTCAAAGATTGACCTACGATCTGGTTACCATCAACTTAAGGTACGAGAAGAGGATGTACCGAAAACTGCTTTTAGGACTCGTTACGGTCACTACGAGTTTCTAGTCATGCCTTTTGGGCTGACCAACGTACCAGCAGTATTCATGGATTTGATGAACAGAGTGTGCAAACCCTATTTGGATAAATTCGTCATTGTGTTTATTGACGACATCTTGGTATACTCACGATCGAAAGAGGATCACGAGCAACATCTGAAGCTTGTTCTCGAACTACTACAAAAAGAGAAGCTTTATGCAAAGTTCTCTAAATGCGAATTTTGGATACGAGAGGTCCAATTCCTTGGTCATGTGATAAATGACAAGGGAATTCACGTAGACCCATCCAAAATTGAGGCAATCAACAACTGGGAAGCACCGAAAACCCCAACTGAAGTACGACAATTTCTTGGTCTAGCTGGCTATTACAGGCGATTCATCGCAAACTTTTCAAAGATAGCACAGCCACTTACCACATTAACTCAAAAAGACAAGAAATTTGAGTGGAATGATAAGCAAGAGAATGCATTCCAACTACTGAAGCAGAAACTGAGCAGCGCACCTATACTATCACTACCCGAAGGAGTAGATAACTTTGTTGTTTACTGTGATGCGTCGCATCAGGGATTGGGTTGCGTACTGATGCAAAACGAAAGGGTCATTGCTTATGCATCACGACAACTAAAAGTGCATGAGAAAAACTATACGACTCATGATCTGGAATTGGGAGCCGTTGTTTTTGCACTAAAGATCTGGAGACACTACCTATACGGTACAAAGTGTACGATCTTCACTGATCATAAGAGCCTACAACATATATTCGACCAAAAATAACTTAACATGAGACAACGACGTTGGGTTGAATTACTTAACGATTACGACTGTGAAATAAAGTATCACCCGGGTAAAGCTAACGTAGTAGCAGATGCCCTGAGTCGTAAAGAACGAATCAAACCTCGAAGAGTTCGAGCCTTGGGATTGACAATCCACTCGAATCTCATTACTCAAATTCGCGAAGCACAAGAACTTGCTTTCACCTCCGAACGCCTTAAGGATGAATCCTTGAAAGGGATGGAAAAACAACTAGAGAAAAAGGACAACGAAGTGTTGTACTTTATGAATCGAATTTGGGTACCATGCGTAGATGAGTTACGCAAGCTGATTTTGGATGAGGCACACAAGTCCAATTACTCAATACATCCTGGTGCAGACAAGATGTACCATGACTTGAAAGGTTTCTACTGGTGGCCTGGAATGAAACGTGACATTGCCACCTACGTAAGTAAATGTTTGACTTGTTCTAAAGTCAAAGTTGAATACCAAAAGCCGTCTGGACTTTTGCAACAGCCTGAGTTGCCCAAATGGAAATGGGAGCAAATAACAATGGACTTCATTACGAAGTTACCTAGAACGGCATCGGGAGCAAATGCCATATGGGTGATTGTCGATCGATTGACGAAATCAGCCCACTCCCTCGCTATTAAGGAAACGGATGGAATGGAGAAACTAGCTAAAATCTATATTAAAGAGATTGTTTCTCGGCATGGTGTGCCACTATCCATCATCTCTGATAGAGATGCACGATTCACTTCTCGCTTTTGGCAAACATTACAACAGGCAATGGGTACTCGACTTGATATGAGTACTGCCTACCACCCGCAGACTGACGGCCAAAGTGAGCGAACGATACAGACGCTCGAAGACTTGTTGCGAGCATGCGTGATAGACTTTGGTGGTAACTGGGATACACACCTACCTCTAGCCAAATTTTCTTATAACAATAGTTATCACACGAGTATACAGATGGCACCATTTGAGGCGTTATATGGACGCAAGTGCCGATCACCACTCTGTTGGGCAGAATTTGACAACATACAACTATCTGGACCCGAACTTGTCCAGGAAACCACTGACAAAATAACTCAAGTATTGAGCCGACTGAAAGCGGCACGAGATCGACAAAAGAGTTACGCTGATAACCGCCGTAAACCTCTTGAGTTCCAAGTAGGCAACAAAGTCCTACTCAAAGTATCTCCCTGGAAAGGAGTAGCACGATTTGGCAAACGAGGAAAGCTGAACCCACGATACATCGGACCGTTTGAAATCCTTGCTAGGGTTGGTCCTGTCGCTTATAAGCTCAAACTACCACAAGAGCTTAGTAGCATACACGATACTTTCCACGTTAGCAACCTCAAAAAGTGTCTTTCTGATGAAACACTTATCATTCCTCCTGACGAAGTCTTCATTGACTCAAAACTTAACTTTGTGGAGGAACCTGTTGAAGTAATGGATTCTAAAACGCAGAAACTTCGACACAAACGAATCAAACTGGTTAAAGTTCGTTGGAACTCGAAACATGGCCCAGAGTTTACCTGGGAACGAGAGGATGAAATACGAAAGAAATACCCTAACCTATTTGAGAGCGTGACCGAGACTCACGGCTCGACTTAAATCTCGGGACGAGATTTCACTAACGGGGGGAGAATGTGACACTCCTCCAAATTAGGTATATAATTATACTTAATTACATGCATTTCTTACGCTAATTCCCTGCATTTGTGTTAAACTAAACCTATGATGTGATATGAGTCTAGCGAGCCCAAAGCAATAATACAAAAAGTATTACATTATACGTAGTATTTATAAATTACGTACGAACGTATCGGAACTAAGCCGACAAAAATAATTACCAGATTTGGTGACATGAAATAATTAATAATTCAATTATTAATTACGAGTATTTATATATCTATAATATATAGATAAAACGGTTCAATGATACGTTTAACATATAACGTATTATATAACGAACAGAAACAATTCTAAAACGTACCTAAAAGGTCAAAACCTGAAAAATGTTATTTTTCTAGTACGTTTTCAAGTATTTAGAACATTACTTCGAATTATGAATTCGAAACTCAACTAAAATTTGGCGCTTAAATGGACGTGCGCAGTAAAATGTACAAAAATGTACAACTATCAAAAATAATGATAATCTCATTATTCTGAAAACATATTACGAACCAGGAGATCACCTACAAAATAAAAATATAAAAAGTTTATTTTTATATTGCTATAATTATACCCGTACTCGAAATTGAGGTACCAAAAATGGGCTACCAACCTCAATTATTTGAGGTTACAGCAACCCATACTCGTTTAAATTATATACTCCCTCCCTACTCCATTTCACTTCCTGATCATTTCAATCCATCACCAAAAATCATCTTCTATCATTTTCTTTTTCTCTTTGATTGGGAGGATCACAAACAAGATCAAGGGAAGCAACAACTACAACATCATCATCATCACCGTCGACTATCATCATCGTTCATCACCATCACCATTTTTTCACTTTGTAAGGAAACTTCCTAATTTTGAATTCTTTGCTTATATTTCGTTCCCTAACATGTTTATATACCATAATCTATACATATAACATACAAAGATTGATGATTATGATGATGTACACTAAAAAGGTTTTATAAAAACCAACCTTGAAATCATGAAATAATATAGTAAAAACATGTTATGAAGTGATAGTATGTCATATATTGATGATATATAACATGTATAGACGTTTACCATTCGAAACATAGCCTAAAAACATGTCGAAATCGAGCGGTGAAACTGGAAAACGAAACAGGGGGTCTGGGCTCGAGCTCGAAGCCGAACGGCTAAGGGCCAAAGCCGAACGGCTGAGAGCCCAAAGCCGAACGGCTAAGAGCCCAAAGCCGATCGGCTGTATGCGGGCAACGGGTCTGTTGGGCTTCAAGTTGGACCGTGACTTGGGCTTGGGCCAAAACTAATGACGGGCTAAATAACTGGACTGGGCCGAGGCACAAAGCCGAACGGCTTATGGACAAGCCGAACGGCTGGCCAAGCCGAACGGCTGGCCCAAGCCGATCGGCTGGGCTGGGCTGGGCTGGGCTGCAGACTGGGCTTTAGTCGCGAACTGGGCCGGACGTTTCTTGGGCTGAGACTTTGGGCTTGGACCAAGAACCTTAAAAACAAATGAGTTAAATTAAATAAACAGATTGTGTAATGTATCCGAAAACTCAAGTTAGCAAACGATAGGTACGAATATGTGACATGACATACAAAATGGGTATATAAATATCTATACGAACATGTTGGAAACAGGATGATAATTATTAGATGAACGAAAATAAATACAGAATTATGAAAAGTGTATAACGTATACATTGGGACAAAACGAAGATTATGTTGTAACAAGTGAGACTTGTGATTTTGGAAACTTAACGACAAACTTCTATATATATGATATATATATAGATATGAGACGAGACAACGAATAATAATATATATATGCGAGAATATATACATTCAACTATATAAGTATATATATGTATATATAATTTCACACTCCGGACAATTCGACAAACGAACACAACTTGGAAAATATTATTTATTTTCAACACAATCACCAACGACCTATACAAACTTAAGAAATAGTTAAATCCTCCAAACAAACAAATTATTAACATAAGTGAATAAAGTACTTATGGTTAATCCATTATTGTGTATAGGTTGACTACGTTTGGGTTACGCTATCTTATCTCGCTAGCATTCACATCCGAGCACTTACTGTGAGTTCACAAACCCCTTTTCACTGTTTTAATGCTTTTAAAACTCGGGTTGGAAAACATAGAAATCGTATGTATAACTGCATGCGACAACTACTTTAAATACTGTATGTATTTACTTGATTGTTTATGAAAGGGTATTTCATACGTGACTGTTTGTGAAAGGGTATTTCACACAACTACTTGAACTATGATTTATGAAATGTTTTCATACTATTTTGGGAATTTAGACAACGAATCTTGGTACAGATCTAGGCTGAACGATGTAGTGCATAAAAGACCTTATGGCTACAGACTATAACCATTAGCTAGGTGACTCTAGCCACTGAGTATACGGATAGTACTATCGCCGTGACGACCCTCCTACGGATTTGGGAGCGTATACTTAATTGTCCAGCATGGCAAACAACAACAGATTAGGGTTGTGGTTTGGTTATAGGGTTAGATCGGGTTACCTTACTTGACAGGTTTAGCTCACCTTTCAAGGGATCACCGTCTAAATATTCCCACAAAACTATTGTTTAGGAAGTGATTTCCTACGTACACTGATTTGGAAATGTTAATCTTTATCTAGGTTAACCTGTGTTTCCTACTAATGACTGAATTAGGAAATGTTATCTCTTGATTGAAATAACCTGTGTTTCCTATTACAACTACAACTGATTTGGGAAATGTTATTTGTCAATAACTTGCGTTTCCTACCTGACAAACAACACTTATTGGAAATGTTATTCTTAAATGTTTAACTTGTGTTTCCTACATAACGAACAAACTTGTGAATTCACTCAACAATTTTGTTGACGTTTTACTCTATGTTTTTCAGGGAATTAGCAGCGTAAGTAAGATCTGCATGCATATCAGGACGGACTACCCTGGACTTGTTAGGATGCCACTACTTTTGGGACACCTGGATTTCCTCTGTATAACTGCAACTATTGCAGCCATACCTATGAAATCTACTTTTGATATTATGTATTTTATGAAATACTGATTTCAACTACTACTATTACTGTTACTACTTTCCAAGTGGTAACCTTTTGTAAAACTTTAACTAATGGCATCTTAATCTATTTCGTTCTGCGATAACCATATGCTCTGAGTATGTATGTATCTGTTGGTTGTGTTTTACTGCTCGCACCCCCGCCACGTCACTAAGCTTCCGCAAATCACTCTACGTAATTGTAATTACCGTTTGGCGGGGTGTGACAGTCCCATAGCTCCGTTTCAATCTTTTGGAGCTCACTACGGGGACAGAACTCTTCTAGTATCATTCTTTTCAGATCCTCCCAAGACATGGTGTAGGCATTCGCACGTCCAAGAGTTTGGAGTTGAGCATTCCACCAAGTCAGTGCCTTGTCAGCTAAGGTACATGTGGCATACTTCACCATGCGATTAGGTGCACAGTCGCTAATATCAAGCACTGATTCCATCTTCTCTATCCAGTGGACAATGCCGATAGCTCCTTCTGTTCCGTTGAAAGCACTTGGTTTGCAGGAAAGGAAGGTTTTGTATGAACACCCTTGTTGGGTATTCACAGGTGCCTCATTGTTGACAGGGGCTGTCCCGCCGTTGTTTATCACAGTATCGCGATTTCGACTTGCCTCATACTGGGCAATAGCTTCAGCTACTCGTCGATTGATGATCTGTTCCGTAGTTTCAACAGTAGGAGGTGTAGTTGCTCGTCGACCGTTCCTTGTCTTTCGTGGTTTTGGCGGCATGATGACGTTCTATGAAGAGGCAAATGCAGAAGTCAATACCGATGTAATGAATGTGAAGAATAAACTTTCACATTTTTCAGTAATCGATCAATAAGAAGAGTTTATGATATCCCCATCACGCATCTTACGATCATGAAACGCCTATATGTACGTAGTATAATATAATCACGTTGGCCAGGCGTCATTATATGATGCTAAATACATACTTCTTTTCATCAATCATTCTAATGCGATTAGGTTCACACGAATCAATGAATAGAATGTAGTATGGTTCAAGGAGTTCAAATCGAAGTCAACCATACTATAAATCGAATAGAGTAAGAGTACAAAGGTTTCGGTCAGTTGGTTCGCGTATGCTGATGTGTCATAACAATAGTTGTCGAATATCGAGTTATACGTATGCAATTAAACGTGCATGCATGAGTGTCCTAGCCACGGCTATAGTCTAGGTCTCTATAGTCTCTAAGTCACCTAAGAAATCTAGTTCGCTATAACCAATGGCTCTGATACCAAGTCTGTCACACCCCCAAATTCGTTGATTTAGTTTAGAGGAAGCATTTGTTTAAGTAGGGGGTGCTGACGTCAACGTAGGACATACAAACATATCAGAGCATATGGATATCGCAAAACATACATATATTAAGATGCCATTAGTAATAGTTTACAAAGTTACGATTTATTAAATCGTAATAGTTGAAAAGTAGTTAAGTTATACAAAAGTGGATTTCGTAGATATGACCAATACATATTAGTTATATAAAAGAAATCCATTTGTCCCAAAAGATGGCATCCTAATAGCTTCATGGGTCGCCTAGTTTCCAAAAGTGCAGCGATCTTACGTGCGCAGCTAATTCCCTGAAAAACATAGTAAAGGTCAACAACAAAGTTGAGTGAATTCACAGGTTTTTAAGTTTGCAAATGTAGTTGTTCAACCAAAAACGTTCTCAAATAGTTATTGCCATAACAGTTAAATACAGTTCGTATCTTAGTTCAAAATATCGTTCAGTTGGAAAGTTACTCACTAGTATCGTTTATATATATAGTTGTAAGAATATAGAATCCTAAACCCAAGTAGTAGGGTTCTAAAAGTCATATCCCAAGACGTAGGGATGATAGTCCCTAATAATTCTTATGCCCAAGACGTAGGGTCCAATAGTTCACATTAGTTCATATGCCCAAGATGTAGGGTCGTTCATTAGTTCCTATGCCCAAGAAGTAGGGTCGTTCAATAGTTCCTATGCCCAAGATGTAGGGTCGTTCAATAGTTCCTTTGCCCAAGATGTAGGGTCGTTCAATAGTTCCTATGCCCAAGATGTAGGGTCGTTTAATAGTTCCTACGCCCAAGAAGAAGGGTCGTTCAATAGTTCCTATGCCCAAGATGTAGGGTTGTTCAATAGTTCCTATGCCCAAGAAGAAGGGTCGTTCAATAGTTCCTATGCCCAAGATGTAGGGTCATTCAGTAGTTCCTATTAGTTCTCATAGTTCCAATAAGTTCTTATGATTCTAACCGGTGCAAGTAGTTCAATCAAGTTCACTTAGTTCCAATAGTTCAAATAGTTCACGTAGTTCAATAGTTCACATAGTTCATGTAGTTCCAAATAGTTCACGGAGTTGTAACGAGTGCAATGAGTTCAATCAAAGTTCAAATAGTTCTAACATGTTCACATAGTTCTAACTGGTTCATTTAGTTCCAAAAATAGTTCGATAAAAGTACATTTTTCGTTTGTTAAGTTCAATCGTTCATATTAGTTTAGTTTCAAATTGTTCCATTAGTTCCAGTAAAGCAAAGTGCAATCGGATCGACAATAGTTCGCAAGTAATAAGTTCAAACATTTATATAATAATGTAAGTTATGGCAATCATCAAAACAGTTGTCTATGTTTTCCACCCCATATTTGTAAAGCGTTGAAAACAGTTGAAAAGTGGGGCTGTGAACTCACCTCGTGAGCTCGGTATGTGCGAGTGCTAGCAAAGCCTAAGCCCAAATGTTCTCCTAGTTAATAATCCTCTAACGCCCTAGACGTAAGAGATTAAATGTGTAAGTATGTGGATGTCGTATCATACCATCCATACCAGTGTTTGTTCAACCACATTATGTCCAAGTGTTTTGTGTCTCGTTTAAGTTTTTTTTTAAAAAAGTGAGTTTCGTTAATTCAAAACGTGGTCAAATGAGTTCTGTTTGACCCGAAACTTTTAGGTAAGTCTTAAATATGTTAATAGAGCTCGGAAAAATTATCGTTGTGTTTCGTTGTTAACCAAAAATGTCATTTTTATTCCGAGTCCAAAACAGCCCCCGAACTCAGTTTTTAGTTGTTTTCGACTATTTTCGAGCTCGTTTTCGGGGGTCAAAACTTAT
This sequence comes from Helichrysum umbraculigerum, assembly GCA_949592205.1. Lineage (NCBI taxonomy): Eukaryota > Viridiplantae > Streptophyta > Magnoliopsida > Asterales > Asteraceae > Helichrysum > Helichrysum umbraculigerum. The sequence goes on along the minus strand of CATIUR010000002.1, from coordinate 97,301,909 downwards.
CGAACGAATCCGATATTTTTACACGATGTTCTCACATATATCACCTACTTCCAATATCGTTTTCATGATTTTTAGGCATCCAAAATATTTTACAAAAATTCGTGATAGGGTCTGTCCACAGCAGCTATTTTACCCGTTTTATGTTCGCAAATCGGTTTATATCTCAATTTTGGTGTATTTTCAAGGGAAACTTTCTACATGAAAGTTGTATCTAACAACAATACGAAGGTTTTGGCACTGGTTTCGTGTATTAATTCAACTCACACAATTAGTTATGAATTTTATTCCGAAAAGACAGAATCTGTCCCGAAATCATCATCACCATACTTTTACGTTTTACTTAGTTTTCGTTAAGCTTTCTTGAGTGATCTTTCAATATATTAACTAATAACATGTTAAAGAGTTAAAAACAAGCAAGAATAGTGGAAGATTAAGAGATCCTTACAAAGCTTTAAGATGAAGAGAATAAAGGATGAAGATGATGATCGTTCTTGTTAGTTTAAGCTCCTTTTCCTTTGCAAGATTTAAGGTGTATGTTGATGATGACTATGGTGGTTTTGAGCTGTGGTTTCAGCCGAGAAAAAGAGCAAGAGAGGAGTAGAGAGAGTTGAAATTGAGTGAATGATTGAAGAGTAAATAATTGGAGTTTGAAAAAAAATGGGTTGTGTACTTGACAATCTTTAACAAGCATGGGATGTTTGATTTGGTTGAAAAAAAATCGGCCCAAGCATGGCCCTACCACATGTGTCTCAAGATTTTGTGTTGGTAAATATTGGTATTTAACCCGTATTCGTTTACCTGATCGTTATACGTTAAAACGTATTTAATTGGTTTAGTTTATTAACGTTATATCGCGATAAAATATTTCGAAGTATTATTCCAAATACTTAATAATGAGTTTCAAAAATCTTATTTTTGACTAGTTTGGTTGTCGGGTTCGTTATATTTATTTTGTTGCATTTGTTACGTTTATTACAAAATGTAAAAGCGTTTAATGTTTTATCGTTATGCAATAATGTTTAGCATAATACTTTCAAGTAAATAACTACTATGAAAATAGTTTTACGTTATTTAAAATTTTGTATCACCAACGTATGTATTTGTTTTGTTGGACTCGCTCCTATAGTTTCGTGCGTAATTACTAATAATGAAAAATTTTGTAATATCTCACGTATTAAATTATTGAGCTTTGCTAGACTATCTAAAAAATAGTGTGAATTCACTAAGTAGGGAATTAGCCTAACAATGCACGTGTTTAGTGTTCCTAATTGTATCGAAAATTGAGGGTTGTCACACAACATATAATACACTTAGACACTAATAATCAATATCAAATAACTAGAAATCATACTCTATCAACACTTTTGATTACACTATTAAGTTTACTACATGAATTCACCTTAATTCATTAAAACCCTTATGAACATATTACTAACTTATAAATCTTTAACCCATTTTAACACTAATTCATTCACTATTAAGCTTTACTAACTTCAATTAAACATATTAAACACAATTTCATATCATAATAACTAGTTCCATGAAACCCCACCAAAACCCCCATAATTGCCCAAGAACACTAATCATAAATTCATCACTTTCAATATGTTATATTATTACCCATGATCATAAAAACACCTACTAACATCAAATCATTCAATTTAGAACCCTAATTTCGGATTAGAACCCTCAATTTTACAAAACCCATCAAAATCTCATAAAACCCCCAAACCCTAGGTTAATCATATGAGAAATCACTTACATGTTATTAGGAATGATGAAAGAATGAAGAATTTGAAAACCATAAGCTTGAATCAAGAATCTTAGAGATGAAATTAGAGTTAGAATCGTCCATGTGGTTATAATGAATATTATTATCAATATATGCTTATTACCCCTTATTTTTCTCTCTAACTAGGGCGATTTTGTGAGACTTCCTTCTAGCCGAATTTTTTCAATTTTTCTTGCAAAGTTCGTCCAAGTTTAATCTGTTTTTTGCTGTTATTGCTTTCATTAATCCTTCTCCAATTGATTACAATCTGATCTAGTGATTTCGATCATTGATTGGGCTGAAATTCTGGAATTAGGGTTTGTTTTGAATACGGCAACTAACAAGAAACCCTAAATTCGTTTTTCTTTGGAATTCGTATTTAGAGTTTCATATTTGGTAAATTCTGAATCGTTTCATACTTATCATTGGTATATACAACCATTCGATCCAGGTTTTTCATTTGACCAGATTCGTTTTAGGGTTTGGTATCCTATTTCGTTTTTTTGGGCATTTGGATATTGCCAATCACGTTTCTGTGTTTGACTTGCTGCAAACTATTTACGTGTTAAAGGGTTTGTTTGGTGAATTAATTGCTTGCGGCCTACTCTAATACTGATTATTACTTTGTTGGCCGAACTATTAATTGTTGATTGTGGTGTTACTAGGCCGATTTGATCAGATTATATTTGGCTGATTGGTTTATTGTTGGCTACTGTTTTTTACGTTTAAGTCTGACCAGATTGCGCACCTGATTAGGGTTCGTGTTTGTTCAGATTGATTCCTCATAGTTTAGCCGATTTGGAGCTGTGATTAGGGTTTGTGGATTGGCTTTGATTGTGATCAGATTGTGGGTTGATCTTGGCTTGAGGGCAGATTGCGTATTTGGCTTGGACTAGATTCTGATTGGTTTCATTATTGCTGGTTTGAGGGTCGATTGTTGGTAGTTGATTTCAAATGATGGGGGTTAAGAGAGATGGGACACCTATTGCACCAAAAGTTAGTCTTGGATCTAAATCTTTTAGAATGGTTAACGGAAAATTGGTTGGACCTGATGGACTTCCTGTTCCATCTACTTATTGTGGAGATGAATCTAGCTCGAATGATAATACACCACAAAAGCCTTCTTATGCTAGTGTGGTGAACGAGGAAGCTTGTAATCAGCCTACTACTAGTACCGGTAATAGGAAGGTAAACTTCCGTGCTTTGGAAGTGGAAAAGCCCCTTAATGATACGGCTGATGTTCATATTCCTATGTCTTCGGTTATGGAGGCAAATACTAGGTTTGAGAACACGCTGTTTGGATATTTTCTTGGTAAAAGGGTTGCGTTTCCTGTTGTTGAACTTTATGTCTTGAATGCTTGGAAGAAATTCGGTGTTAATAAAGTGATGATGAATTCCAAGGGATTCTTTTTCTTCAAGTTTAATTCTGCTATAGGTTTGGAGGGGGTGTTGGAGAATGGTCCTTGGTTCATTCGAAAGGTGCCAATTGTGTTAAAGAAGTGGTCTTCTACAGCTACCTTGTTGAAAGAAGATCTTGTCTCAATTCCAATATGGGTTAAGCTTCATGGGGTTCCAATAGCTGCTTTCACTGAGGATGGTTTGAGTGCTATTGCTACCAAATTGGGTACTCCTCTAATGCTTGATTCTTATACCAGCTCTGTGTGTTTTAGCTCATGGGGTCGGTTGGATTTTGCTCGTGCCCTGATTGATATTAGGGCTGATCGGGTCCCAAAGGATACTTTGGTAATCTCAGTCCCGTTTGTGGAAGGTACAGGGCATTCTCTACATACGGTTCGCGTGGAATATGAATGGAAGCCCCCTCGTTGTAATGCTTGTAAGGTATTTGGGCATGCGGAGGATCAATGTCCAAAGCGTGCTCCTGTTGTCTCGGAAAAACAAGGTGATGTGAATGTTGGTAAAGGGGCTGAAGTGAGGAACAAGAAAGACTCTGAAGGTTTCCAAGCCCCGAGAAAACCGTTCCGTGGCCTTGTGGTTGGTAAGAAAGTGGCTGTTGCACCTGCTAAACAGGTGTTTGTTCCTAAAAAGAAGACAAAGGAGGTTGGTAAAACTACAACATCTAATCCCTTTGAGACTCTGAATAAGTTAGATTCTACATTGGATAATACGGCTTTTATAAGTGAGCAGTTGGATAGTAAGCAGGAAGATCGTGGGAAGAAGGTGGCTTCTTCTGATGGTAACACTGATAGTAATCCCAGTTTGTATTCTCGTTGGAAAGACACTAATGGATCTCATGTTTCTGATGACTTTATGGCTGGTGAGGCTATTGAAGATGATGAAGATGATGTTCTTGATCCTGTAGATAACGAGATGGCTGATTACATGAGTCTTCATGATAGGAAAATGGATAAGAAGAAATAAATTCTGGATTTTGTTTGATTTCTGTTGAGTCAAGTGTGGTCTTTGTTTGATTTATGTTGAGTCAGATAGTGAGTAGTGGTTGTTTCCTTGTTATGTAGTGTTTTTGCCTATGTAACGGGCTGTGATGTGGGATTCACTCACATCCTTTGTTCTTAGATGCTTTTGGGAATATATTTACCGGGTAATTTTTTGCCCTTTACCCAAAAAAAAAAAGAATCGTCCCTGTGGTTTTTTTTTTCTTTTATCTCTGGAACTAAATGAAATAAACATAACTCATACGTACATATCTATATAAGTCGGCCTAATATTTTATCCCCTTTATTTTCTATAGTCTGGAACTGATAAAACCGTTTACGTTTTTCACTATATCTCGTTATCTACATAATAATATTTCGTAATAAAAATATATCAGTGTACGATATTAATTTCCTGAAATTCGGGGTGTTACAACTCTCCCCCACTTATTTCATTCGTGTCCTCACGAATGGCACTCGTACTACCCAGTCTCAACACTATCTCTACTCATGCACCAACACCTAATCATACTTAGAACACTTCACTTAATTCACTGGTCATACATAAACACATATATCACTTAGTTCTACTCAAACACATTATCAACACTAACTCTACAAGATCTTAATCATATACCTCCTACATATTGGTTTCACATAATTTAGTGAAATACGTATCACCAGATACAAGTCTATTATTCCTACTCTCTCTATTATCTCTTCTTTTTATCATATTATCTAACACGTAATTCACATAATTTAAACACCCCTTCTCTTACACTCTATCCTAACAATCACACTAAATCACTTTGATATTTGATAACTCCAACAATTCCATGTGAAATAGCATAATATAACTACGGTGATCAGGCGTAGACATATTATGTTATACACACTTCCTTCTCAAGCTATCTCATATCATCGTTTTTCAATGTGATTCCCACACAAGCACGTAACACACAATAACTAATTTAACAATTAAACACATAATCAAAATTACTTCACTACTTATCTACCTTATTTGCACATACAAATTACAACATTTAGCATAATCATAATCATAGCAATTCAAACAACATACAATAGTTTAAGTTCAAGCAATCCTATCATGGATCACCTAACTCTCTTAAACCATTGCTCCGATACCAACTTGAAACGCCCCGAAAACAGAACCATTTTTTTTTACCTAACACTGAAAACACACTCTATTAGGTCCCACATCTAAAATATGACATTATAGACTCGTTATATCGTTCTCTTAATCAAATAATGACTCAAATAACAAAAATGTGAATTTACAAGAGATTCCCCAGGAATGACTCCCATTCCTCAGGAATCAGGCATGCTGTTAACATTTGGATTCAGATTCCCCGGGAATGACTCTCATTCCCCAGGAATCTGGGTTGCTGTTAGCACTAAATTTCAGATTCCCCAGGAATGACTCCCATTCCCCAGGAATCAGGGCTGCACAAACTAATACCAAAATACGAATTTCCGACGCGCATAACTTTTTACTCGTTAACACTTAGGCCCTGAAAATTTGCAGGCACCTCCAAAATGCCAAAATGAAACTTTCTATTTTTACACTTTTCCAAAATACACGTTTTACTAGAAAACGGACGTAAAACCACTTTTTGACCATTTTAACCACTTTTTGACTACAACCCAAATCACAAACCATAAACACTTTGACTCTAACTTTTTGCACACGTTATCAACCTACCAAAACAAGTCTAACACACTTGTCCAAACTCACATAACTACATTCTAACCTGATTTAACCCTTTTGACCCGTTTTGATGTCCATTTGGACACTTTTACCAAATCTACCATATACAACCACAACTCTACCCAATACCACATATGTTTGACTCTTACAACATTGTTGACTATTTGTCAACTTCATCTTTGACCAACCAATCACTTTTGACCTTTTTCTACAATTCAACACTTTAACCCAAACCAAACCAATCATATGACTTCATACTCTTGACAACCACATACACTAGACACCATAACTCTGTTTGACTTTCAAAGTCAACTACTATACATTGACCAACATATTTAATTCGAAAACTCATTGTTTGGGCGATTTACACAATTGAGCATCAAAACAACAATTCAAAAGAAAGAAGCATATTCTAACCATAAGCATGCTCCATATCCATGTCACTAGCTTCTCATAACCCTTCTATCCACATGTCTCTATCAAAACATCAACCTACAACATAAACACTGAAACGGGTAAGCACAACTGCTTAGTGAGTACACAGGCGATCAAACAAGCAATACACATAACACTTAGCATATAACAACACAAATACATGAACACATAATCAATGAGCTTTGAACACTGAACACTGTACACTGTGTTAACCGCAATTAACTCTCTGATCACCACTAATCCTTTACACATAATCATTAACCAACAACAATCAATTCACTAATCAACACATCTTTTAACATAATCTTAAACACACACTCATAAGAAACAAAACATATAACAAGCAACTCTCACTTGATTGTATGATCCTCTAGCTCGGAAGCTATCCGAAAACACATACAACCAATTCATACACGGTTCACCACATAATCACTATTTAATCCACATATATCAAGTCATCTTCCACCCGATTGTGTAGCCTCTTACTCGAAAGCAATCCGGATCCAACACAATCGAATCATACACTATTCTTCACCAATTCTTTTCCTTTACCTTTAAGCTAGTGACTTACTCATTACTTGGCTAACATCAAGCTAATGAGGAAATCACTACTTTTCTTACCAAGTAACATTTAATCACATAACAATTAAGAATAACAAGTAATCTAACACAACAACTAATTTAAGCAATAATCATAATCAAACAAACATAAACAAATAACTATTTCTTATATTGTGTAAACCTCTAGCCCGCAAGCTATTCGGTCCTACACAATCACATCACCTGTTTAACCCCCGTATCACTCACCACAAACTCTTAGACGATTTCACCATATTGATCATCATAAGCCTCCACTCCTTTAGCACCTAATCATGTTATACATAACAATATATAATACACTTAGACACTAATAATCAATATCAAATAACTAGAAGTCATACTCTATCAACACTTTTGATTACACTATTAAGTTTACTACATGAATTCACCTTAATTCATTAAAACCCTTATGAACATATTACTAACTTATAAATCTTTAACCCATTTTAACACTAATTCATTCACTATTAAGCTTTACTAACTTCAATTAAACATATTAAACACAATTTCATATCATAATAACTAGTTCCATGAAACCCCACCAAAACCCCCATAATTGCCCAAGAACACTAATCATATATTCATCACTTTCAATATGTTATGTTATTACCCATGATCATAAAAAAACCTACTAACATCAAATCATTCAATTTAGAACCCTAATTTCGGATTAGAACCCTCAATTTTACAAAACCCATCAAAATCTCATAAAACCCCCAAACCCTAGGTTAAATCATATGAGAAATCACTTACATGTTATTAGGAATGATGAAAGAATGAAGAATTTGAAAACCATAAGCTTGAATCAAGAATCTTCGAGATGAAATTAGAGTTAGAATCGTCCCTGTGGGTTTTTTTTTTCTTTTATCTCTGGAACTAAATGAAATAAACATAACTCATACGTACATATCTATATAAGTCGGCCTAATATTTTATCCCCTTTATTTTCTACAATCTGGAACTGATAAAACCGTTTACATTTTTCACTATATCTCGTTATCTACATAATAATATTTCGTAATAAAAATATATCCGTGTACGATATTAATTTCCTGAAATTCGGGGTGTTACAGTATTAACACCAATTCCTTATCATTTATATGAAACCCACTTTGATTACTAATGATACAACTCAATTAATCCATTTTTAGGTTGAATTCAATTTACCCATCATCATATACACATTTATACACTATCAATTCACCATAATACACTTTAATTTCAACCTAAAAACCATTAATCATTCAAACTCTTTGAAACCCTAAGTTTCAATTCAAAACTAAGCAAGAATCATAATTACCTTGTGTTAGAAACGATTATTCCTTGATGAATTCGAGTTCTCTAGCTCCAATTTCATGTTTTGGAAGTGATTTTAGTTAGGGTTTGCGTTTTTTATCCTTCGTGATGCTTCTGGGTTTGTTTTTTTTTGAATGAATATATGATACGTACACATATACTGTCGCACCCCCCCCCCCCCCCCCCCGAAACACGTGGCAGCGGAAGTAGGAGGTGTCACGGGGGCGCTGACCAAATCAAATATCATCACACAAAGATTACAACAAACGACCTCTATATGAGACGTTTTAATAAAAAGTTACATTTCATAAATAAAACGTTTACAAATGTTATATCAAAACATTGGAGTTCCCATTAAAAGTGTAGAGATTTCTAATACATAAATGTTGATACAAAATATCATAATGCAATCTAATCTCTCGTTGTTTGTGAAAACATGCGACTCGAGCTAATGCTTTTCAAAAGCATCCTACTGCCTTGTTTCCTGTGGGTAGTCCTACTGCATCTGTGAACCTGAGAGATACATGCTAAAGGTCAACATAAAGTTGGTGAGTTCATAGGATTACGCAGTTAAAATCATAGTATTAACCACAAGATTTCATAGTTATCAAAGTAGCATGAATGCCAAAGTAAATCGTAGTATACTATTGCCATGAGCTCATAGTCCGAAGCTTAACCGTAGTTGTTTACCCCCAGTGAGTGTGTAACCAGTACACTCGGCTGTACGAAATATTATGCATCCATATAGTGGTTAGAGCGACTAACCCGGATGGTGGATTGTCAGGTCCCGATAGATCTAACCATAATGTTCGCGCTTAGTATTAACGTACTATGATATTTGTTAGGGGCCATCGTAGTTTGGTTTAGTTACTCATGCAATCAGTATAAGAATTTTCGTTACTTGCGTTCATAAGTAAAACAGTTTATAAAACAAAGCATGTATTCTCACCCCAAAGTAAAAAGCAGTAAAAAGTGGGGCTATGAAACTCACCTTAGATTAACAAGTAGCAAGCAAATATCAAATAAGCAAGCAAGCCGGTGTGCAACCTTCTAACGTCCTAAAAACGTATAAGGTTGGGTATAAGTAGATGTCTCAAAAGACCATCTATAGCGATTGTATAAGTGGGGGTTAATGTCCACTTAAGCCAATCGTGTAGGTGGAGGGTTAATGTCCACCTAAGGCTAGTTCATCAACTAGTATGTCCAAATAAGTTGTTCAAGTTTATTTGTCAAAAACGCGTACGACCCATTGGTGAAAGTTTGTAATAATAATTCATTTAGACATTATTATTAAGTTTGTTTTGTTGTATACTATTCATTAGTACATATCGTGTGTTGCAAACCGATTATTTTAATTTGTATAAGTCTTAAACCGTAGGTCAAAGTTGGTCAACTCATTGGTCAAAGCTGGTCAAACTGATCAAGGTTGGTCAAACTGGTCAAAGTGGGTCAAACTGGTCAAGGTTGGTCAAACCTGGTCAAACTGGTCAAAGTGGGTCAAACTGGTCAAAGTTGGTCAAACTGGTCAAACCTGGTCAAACCTGGTCAAACTTGTCAAACCTGGTCAAACTTGTCAAAGTTGGTCGATTTATGCAACACATAGCCAATTTATGCAACACTAGTCAATTTATGAAACACTTAGCCAATTTATGCAACACTTAGCCAATTTATGCGTTAGAGTATTTGGTCCAAGTTTTCTAGGTGTCGATTTCTAATTCGGGAAACTTTCTAAGTTTAGTTTTTGGTCCAAGTTTTCTAACTAAGTCACCCAAACTCATTTTTGTTACCACTTTCCAAAAATAGTAAGTTTTGTCGTTTTTTTGGAACCGAGCCGTTTTTGTTGACTCGGTCAAACCTACACGGTTTGACCCGAAACTTTTACTCAACCCAAATATCAGTTTATAGAGTCCATACAACTTGTCGGTTCGTGTCGGAGTTCATCCAAAGTGTCGGTTTTTAAACATGCAACTTAAGATTTCAATTTTTCTTATTTTCGACTTTTGTCGGTTTGTTTCGTCATTTTATTTCTACCACTTCTGGTCCAATTCAAGGTCTACAATTTGTATCAACTGATCATTCATGTGTCTAGTTCATAACGTAATTTTCCTGAGATGTATTATGTCCATTTACATATTTAAATAAATTCGCGTATGAACCGTACTCGGTTTTCGAAAAACTTCCAGACCAGACTCAAAGATCAGATTATAGCCAAAAATACGTACAGATCTGGAAAAAGTGTAAAACACAAAAGTTGTAGCTCTTTTCAATACGCAACTTTTAAAAAAACATTAGTTGTCTAACTCTCAGTAAAACTCAAGATACGACCATTTTAGTAAACTGTGTTCTTGAAGACAGAATCTGTCTTCTTACCTATGTGTTACAAAAACGTATTTTAACCTTTTATTTGGACATATTAGTGTTAGCTGAGCTACAAAACAAGTAAATAAACAACATGCAAGTGAAATAAGTGAGGGTTTTAGTGATTCTCACAAAGAAATAATGTAGAGACTTGAGAGCTTGTCTCAATTCCAATGTAGAGAGCTTGTTGAAAGAGGATCTTGTCTCAATTCCAATATGGGTTAAGCTTCATGGGGTTCCAATTGCTGCTTTCACTGAGGATGGTTTGAGTGCTATTGCTACCAAATTAGGTACTCCTCTGATGCTTGATTCTTATACCAGCTCCATGTGTTTTAACTCATGGGGTCGGTTGGATTTTGCTCGTGCCCTGATTGATATTAGGGCTGATCGGGTTCCTAAGGATACTTTGGTAATATCAGTCCCGTTTGTGGAAGGGACGGGGCATTCTCTACATACGGTTCGCGTGGAATATGAATGGAAGCCTCCTCGTTGTAATGCTTGTAAGGTATTTAGGCATACGGAGGATCAATGTCCAAAGCGTGTTCCTGATGTCTCGGAAAAACAAGGTGATGTGAATGTTGTTAAAGGGGCTGAGGTGAAGAACAAGAAAGACTCTGAAGGTTTCCAAGCCCCGAGAAAACCGTTCCGTGGCCTTGTGGTTGGTAATCCAAAGAAAGTGGCTGTTGCACCTGCTAAACAGGTGTTTGTTCCTAAAAAGAAGACAAAGGATATTGGTAAGACTACAACATCTAATTCCTTTGAGTCTCTGAATAAGTTAGATTCTACATTGGATAATACGGCTTCTATAAGTGAGTAGTTGGATAGTAAGCAGGAAGATCGTGGGAAGAAGGTGGCCTCTTCTGATGGTAACACTGATAATAATCCCAGTTTGTATTCTCGTTGGAAAGACATTTATGGATCTCATGTTTCTGATGACTTTATGGCTGGTGAGGCTATTGAAGATGATGAAGATGATGTTCTTGATCCTGTAGATAACGAGATGGCTGATTACATGAGTCTTCATGATAGGAAAATGGATAAGAAGAAATAAGTTCTGGATTTTGTTTGATTTCTGTTGAGTCAAGTGTGGTCTTTGTTTGATTTATGTTAAGTCAGATAGTGAGTAGTGGTTGTTTCCTTGTTATGTATTCTTTTGCCTATGTAACGGGCTGAGATGTGGGATTCACTCACATCTATTGTACTTAAATGCTTTTGGGAATATATTTACCGGGTAATTTTTGCCCTTTACCCAAAAAAAAAAGAGACTTGAGAGCTTGATCTTTCTTGAAGAACTTTGCAAAATGATGAAGGATTAAAGTGGTGATTTATGGTGGTGTATTGGTGGTTTGTGGTGGTGTAAGAGGTGTTTAGTGGTGGTTTTTAGGTGAGTTAGATCTCTGGAAATAGAGAGAGAGGAGAGAGCTAGAGAGCATTTGTGAAGTGTGTGGAAATGGATGAATGAGAAATGATGTAAGTTTGCATGGTTCTTGAGTGGAAGTGTAAGGAATCTCCATGATGAGGTTTTGCATGAATCTTGTATGGGGGGAGGGGGTGGTGAACGAATTTGGGGGCCCCATCAAGGGTATTTTGGTCATTTTCTTGTTTCCAAATTAATTTGTTACGTTTCCCGTTCGTTTACCCGATTGTTTAGACGTTTATTTAGACGTTAAACGTTTAATACACGCGTTTAAGTAACGGTTTAAATTCCGACATTTTCACTTGAAATATTTAATATAAATACATGAAAACATTTATAAAAATGTTCCGTCTTTTGATCGGTCTCGATTTGCGTGCTCGTTGTACGGAGGTTTAATCGCGTAACATTTTAAATAGACGTTTTTATTGACGAATCATTATACGATGTTTTTAATAATAATTTCACACAAAATAATATATTTTAAATTATAAAAATATATTTTGACTTTCGTTCAGTTGTCGGGCGCGTTCTGCGCGCTTTCGTTGCGTTTGTGTTACTTTATACGATATTAATAATTCGCTAAATATTATCACCATAATATTTGTAAGTTTTTGAGTTTATTAAATAATTTCATATTATTTAATATTTTGTTCACCAACGTTCGTATTTATAGTGGGTCAGACTCTGTCCGGTTGTTTCGCACAATTTCATCAAATTGCGTAAGCGTAATATAAAACAATTACGTAGGTGTATATTCACAATAATATACAAATAGTTACAAGTAATTACAAGTATTTAGCCTAAATCACATCTAAATACACGTAATTAGGGTTTCGGTTAAGTTTAGAAGTTAACCTAAATTGTCGGGTGTCACATATACATGGGTGGATATATATATATGCGTTTTAATTTTATTCTCCGTGATTACCATTGTCTGGAACTTTAAAACCATCATACAATTATTATTATAATATTTCACCTAAACTAATAATAAATTAAAACAATTACCATTACTTTATTCACAATATTACTTTTGGATTTTGGGGTGTTACAACTCTCCCCCACTTATTTCATTCGTGTCCTCACGAATGTTACTCGTATAAATTCGTATTAATACTTTCTCTACATATGCGGAAGCATTTATTCATATACGATACTTTACACAATCAATTAATTCATAACATGAATGTACACCACTCATATATCCACGTAATCTCTTTTATTCATATTTCATTTTAGTTCCAGACACTTCTTTGCCATAAGAAGTTTTGATTCATATTCACCTCATTAGATACATATCCCTTTTCATTCGTTTAATTACATATTACCAGTTTAATTCACCATGATTAAAAAGGTACTATATTTCCATACTGGTAAAGTTTCAAATATACTGCTACCATCAGCAGACTTTAACTCAACTTCATTCAAATAGCACGTATATTACATTAGTCTTAATAGCTTTCCAACTATATATTTATTTCGTACCACTTTAATCACATAAGTAATTAATCATCATATGCACATAACGTGTGTACATGTCTTAAATACTTATGCATATAACCCATATGCTTATACCTTTATCCACCTATGCACGAAATGTGCATACATAATAATCCAATTATACATCGATATTTTATTTCATCAATTTTTCACACAACCAATGTGCATTTCAACTTCATCAATCATAAGCACATAATTTGTGCTTTTAACTCTATTCCTCTCGTTAGCACAGTATACAATATCCAGTACAATGTGTAATAGTATCAACTATCTCATCATGACTAATACACATAACATACGTCACCCCCTTGAGCAACTCATAAATATAAATACATATTTTCAATTCTTTCCACATGCACATATCTAAGAATGTACATGCTTCTGTTTTTTACCCGCGCACATATAATGTGCATACACCCTATTTCATACTGACCACTTACCTGGATCATCTTTTATTAGCCACATAAATACCTTGAAACACATAATCACTTGAATTAAGTGAAACTCATAACTACCTAAAACAACCCTTTGGTTATATGAAACCTCTTACTCGCAAGTAATCCGGAATCATGTAACCTTAAACGCAAACGATTAAGCAACATGTGTAGAGGTCGGATTTCATATATAATATCATAATCACATAATCACTTAGCATCAAATCGCATCGAAACAGATGCCAAGCTCAACATAGGTTAGCACAAGCTACATCAGTATAAGTACTAACAACAACATATTATATAGTGTCATACCAGCTATGTCAGCAAAGTATGAATACCAAGATTATCATATTCCGTAAACAACTCTGATACAGGATCAATACTAACCGCAGCTAGCAACTGATCAATCATAATTCTCTATCGAGTCTATATTACTTAGTACAATGCTACATTAGCGATCTCTTATGGGCATAGGCATCCCAGATAATTCAGTCTTATGGTTCTTCATTATCCGCATAAGGCCTTTTTTTCCTAGGCGCTCATTTTGTATGGGCTTTTAGTTTAATGTTTTTATTCAGTGGACGTGGTTATTGGCAAGAACTTATTGAATCCACCGTTTGGACTCATAATAAATTAAAAGTTGCTCCTGCTACCCAGCCGAGAGCCTTAAGCATTGTACAAGGACGTGCTGTAGGAGTAACCCACTACCTTCTGGGTGGAATTGCCACAACATGGGCGTTTTTCTTAGCAAGAATTATTGCAGTAGGATAATGGCTAAGAGGATTTGAAAGGCATTATGGCATTAAGATTTCCAAGGTTTAGCCAAGGCTTAGCTCAGGACCCCACTACTCGTCGTATTTGGTTTGGTATTGCTACCGCGCATGACTTCGAGAGTCATGATGATATTACTGAGGAACGTCTTTATCAGAATATTTTTGCTTTTCACTTCGGGCAATTAGCAGTAATTTTTCTGTGGACTTTCGGAAATCTTTTTCATGTAGCTTGTTGTCGCACCCCCAAATTTTGACGCGGAAGCGGGTCGATTCGGGGCGCGACTAATCAATACACAAAGCACATAAGATACATAATGAACGACCACTACATGCGTCGTTTTACAAATACATTGATTAACGTAAGAGTCTACATATGGTTTACAAAAGATGAGTTCGCATAGATATTTGAGAGATTCTAATACATATATAATTTATACAAAATATAGAAATGCAAGGAAATCTCTTGATGATTATATGATTGCATGCGACTCGAGCTACAGTATCCTGATGGGCAGTCCAACCTACTGCTGAGTACCTGAGATAACATGCTAAAAGGTCAGCTAAAAAGCTGGTGAGCTCACAGGTTTAATGATAAGATGTAATGTATGAACCACAAGATTTAATGATGTTTGAAATTAATCAAATATAATGTATATAAAGCCATGAGCACATATTCTGAGCTTAACTGAGATGTCAGGATCACAATTAAGTGCCTGAGCGAGGGTTCCTCTATGCGTATGCCTAATCAACATACGTATGAACAAATGATAATGCGTCCGTTTGACCATTCAGTGCTTGCTGACCCAGACGGGGATTGTCAATCCCATATGGTACCATACACTAACATTCACGCTACCAAGTATTACCAAACTATGCTTGAGGACTTAAATAATTAGATGATTACAGAGATATTTGATACTTGCGTTCACATGTAAAACAAAACAGGCATGTATTCTCACCCCTAGGTTTAAAACAGTAAAATAGGGGCTATGAGACTCACCTGAGCCTAATGAGATGCTATGAAGCACTAATGAGATTATACAAGAGAATTGATGTCGTTCAATCGACTGAAACCTGCAGGGCGTCTTAGACGCGCAAGGTTTTTAAAATGATTAGATATTGAACCTGCCGGGCGTATTAAACGCGCAAGGTTTTGATTGATTAGATGACTCTACGGACCATCTATGTTAGTTGTTCCCTCAACTAGTTATGCCCAAATACTTTGGTTGTCGATTATGTTTGAGTTTTGAAAATGTATACGGGTCGTTGGCGACGGTTTGTAATAATATTTTCAATCTATTATTATTATACATGATTTGTTGTGCTTATAAAAGTGTATGTGTTTCATATATAAGTCGTATCGTATAGGTTTAGTTGTTAATCAAGTTCATTATATCCGTTACACTTTATTTCATAATTTACAAAATTTGGTACGAGTCTGAAAATAGTAATCTGCCATTTTCGGCCCCTAAACGACCCCGGATGGCCTAAAACTGACAAGGCTAAGGTACTTAGCATTGATTATTGGGTCGTTTCCGAGTGACCTTGCGAATTTGAGCTCAATCTATAACGCCCCTCATTTAATACAACAATATAATATTAAAACTAGCGGAAGCGACTACTTGAAATACATATTCTATTAAAACCTGCTAGAAATTTTCGCAATCCTTTATACAATATGTTTAACTACTAAACAACCATAATTAACATGTTCACAAACCCGGGGCATTATATACTATAAAACATTATTTAGTACAAACTGGATCAGAGTTGCAAGTTTCAAACATTCCCAGCATCAAAACATCCTTCCCGACTACCCACATAATATACATCACCTGCAGGAAGTAAATTGAGGGATTAGCACAAAGCTAAGTGAATGAATAATCAACTACAATTCAATTTAGCTGGCAATCTGTTCACAATCAATAATGCAACAAATATCGTCAAGAGGAACGGTGGTTCCTAGAGACCCTGTTCCGGGTGGCCCCATCAGAACACTTAAATCAACTGTAGGCCAAAACAGTGATTAACCGCTAACTAAATGCTAATCTCCATCAACACATGTACGCAACCCTATGTTGACCAACATTAGCAATCAAGTCCAACCAACAATCTAGTTGACCTCTGGATTATACATTTCAATTCAATGTTCAACAAACAACCAATCAAATGGCATATCATTTCAAGGTTAACATGCTATCAATAGTAATCCTATAATTACTGATTGAAATCAAACTGACACAACCAAATCAAACTGTGAGTTTCAAATCCACTCACCTGATCGTTTCGTTTCACTTACTCAGCTGTCTTATCTCGCTGAGCTCTTTGGTTATCTGAGAATTACAATCAAACATAAGTTAGTAACGATGTTCTTCGAATATCATACATATGAATACATCTTATAACATGAAAACCAAATCAATATATACACATTTGATAAGTACATTAACAAACCTATCAAATAATATTAACACATTCAAGATTAAAAGAAGTTCATTCAAAATTCACATTTCCTGAAAAAGTGTTGAATCCGCCGGATTCATCTGAATCCGTCCGGATTCATTTGAATCCGCCGGATTCCCAACCGGATTCAACACCCTTTCGTTTCCAATTTTGATCAGGTCCTTTTAAAACGAATACGTTCCTGAATACGGTCATGAATACGCCGTATTCAACAAATTTCTGGTTTGCGTTTTTCGGGGGAATCCGCCGGATTCAGGGGAATCCGACCGGATTCCCGTGTTTCGTGCAGAACCCCTGAACCTGCTATGGCATAAACTCAGCAAATACAAACCATATAACCACAACAACGATTACAGCAACATGTTTCAGCCTATATATCATCATATAACATACCATAACATGTTTAAAACATCATTTCACTATAAATTCAAGTTTATGAACTAATAATTTGCATATGAATATCAAGATTTAAGCAAGATTCAAGAATTCAAAATCGAAACTTACTAGTGATGATGATGATGTTACAAAGCTCAGAATTCACAATCACAGTTCAAAGATCACTTGTTTAAATCTTAGGGTTTCAAGGGTTTTAGAGGTTTTAGGTTTTACTAAATAAGGAAAGTGAAGAACTTTCCTAAAAGGGAAAGTATTTAAGTCGGTCAACTTTTAACACCGACCCGTATCCACTTAAAACTAGTCCCGTTTCAATCTATTGCCTGGAACCTAAAACCCATTTGCGAGAAACTTCTTTTATTGCACCGTCAACTATAGTAAATTAAAACAATCGACAATTTACTAAGCACAATAAGTCCTGAGGCTTATTTAACTAAGTTTCGAAATTTAAACATATTTATCAAATAATTTCTAATACAGTTAAATACATCAATTTAAAATTAGAAATTACCGGACCAGAAGAGAGGATGTTACAATTCTTCCCCCCTTAAGAAGATTTCGTCCCCGAAATCTCATCACGATCAAACAATCCAGGATATCTGGATCTCATACTATCCTCAGTTTCCCAAGTTAGATTTTCACCTAAACTATGTTTCCATTTCACTAACACCATGGGAATCTGTTTCTTCCTAAGTTTAGTAACTTTTCTGTCAAGAAGTTCAACGGGTTCTTCAACTAACTTCTGACTTTGATCAACTTTCAAATCTTTCAAAGGAAGAATCTGAGACTGGTCTTCAACGTTACATTTCCTCAAATAACAAATGTTAAACGTATCATGAATACCAGCAAGCTCTGGAGGAAGATCCAATGTAACAGACTGATCGTTAACAATCTGACGAATTCTAAACGGTCCAATATACCGAGGAGCCAATTTTCCACGTTTCCCAAACCGAATTACCCCTTTCCAAGGCGAAACTTTCAAGTAAACAAGTTCACCTTCAACAAAAGTAACTGGTCGACGTTTAGGATCAGCATATTGTTTCTGTCTATCACGTGCAGCTTTCAACTTTTCACGAGCCACTGCAACTTTATCAGCTGTCATCTGAACAATATCTGGACCTGCAAACTGTTTCTCACCTGCCTCTAGCCAACAAGTTGGAGTTCTACAACGGCGTCCATAAAGCATCTCATATGGAGGCATGCCAATGCTAGAATGATAAGAGTTATTATAAGCAAACTCAACCAATGGCAAATGAGAATCCCAAGAACCACCATACTCTAAAATACAAGCCCTCAACATATCCTCCAATGTCTGAATCGTACGTTCTGACTGACCATCTGTCTGAGGATGATAAGCTGTACTAAGATTTACACGTGTACCCAATTCATGCTGCAAACTCTGCCAAAAATGAGATACAAACCTTGGATCTCTATCAGATACAATCGATAATGGAATACCATGCCGAGTAACAATCTCATTCATATACAACTGTGCAAGCTTACTCAGAGATGCAGTATCACTAGTAGCTAGAAAATGAGCACTCTTGGTCAATCGATCAACAATGACCCAAACCATGTCATTTCCACGGACAGTTCTAGGCAGTTTGGTTACAAAATCCATAGTCAAATGTTCCCACTTCCATTCAGGAATCTCAAGCTGTTTCAACGATCCATACGGCTTCTGATGTTCAGCTTTAACTTGAGAACAAATATGACAAGAACTAACAAACCTTGCTACATCCATCTTCATTGTAGGCCACCAATACAAAGGTTTCAAGTCATTATACATTTTAGTGCTTCCTGGATGTACAGACAATCTGGACTTATGGGCTTCATTCAGAATAATATCCCGAAGACCACCAAACAAAGGTATCCAAACACGAGACTGAAAGGTTTTTAATCCTCTCGAATCATCCAATAACAATTCCTTTCGATTCAACATAATTTCAGATTTCAAATTATGATCTAATAAAGCCTCTAATTGTGCAGCTTTAATCTGACCCACCAAATCAGAAGAAACTTCTAAACGCATAAAATAAACTCGATCAGAAGTTACCTTGCGGCTTAAAGCATCAGCAACCACATTGGCTTTCCCTGGATGGTATTTAATCTCACAATCATAATCTTTGATTAATTCTAACCATCTTCTCTGACGCATATTCAACTCTTGTTGCGAAAATATATACTGAAGACTCTTGTGATCTGTACAAATAACACATTTGGTACCATACAAGTAATGCCTCCAGATTTTCAAAGCAAACACAACAGCTGCAAGCTCTAAATCATGGGTAGGATAATTTCTTTCATGAGGTTTAAGCTGACGAGAAGCATAAGCAATCACATGATCTCGCTGCATTAAAACACAACCCAAACCAGCAATCGATGCATCACAATAAACAACAAAATCATCGGACCCATCTGGCAATGCTAACACAGGAGCCTGACATAACAACTGTTTCAGAGTCTGAAAAGCTGTTTCCTGTGTTCAGTCCATATAAACTTTTCATCCTTACGGGTCAATTTAGTCAACGAACCGGCAATTTTAGAAAAATCCTTAATAAACTTCCGGTAATAACCCGCCAAACCAAGAAAACTTTTTATTTCTGAAGCAGACTTCGGAGCTTTCCAATTCATTACAGCTTCAATTTTCGAAGGATCAACTTTAACACCATCATTACAAATAATATGACCCAAAAACTGTACTTCCCGAATCCAAAATTCACATTTAGAAAACTTTGCATACAAATGTTCTCTCTTTAAGGTTTCCAATACCAACCTCAAATGCATTTCATGCTCTGATTCGGATTTAGAATATACCAAAATATCATCGATAAACACAATCACAAACTTATCAAGAAAAGGTCGACAAACACGGTTCATCAAATCCATAAAAACTGCTGGAGCATTCGTCAAACCAAAAGGCATAACCAGAAATTCAAAATGACCATATCTGGTTCTAAATGCAGTTTTAGGAATATCACAATCCCTAACACGAACTTGATGATAACCTGATCTCAAATCAATCTTTGAATAAAATGAAGATCCCTGCAACTGATCAAATAAATCATCTATCCGAGGCAGAGGATATTTATTCTTTACTGTCCTTTTATTCAATTCCCTATAGTCAATGCACATTCTAAAAGACCCATCTTTCTTTTTCACAAACAGAACTGGTGCACCCCAGGGAGAAGAACTAGGTCTAATAAACCCTTTATCCAACAACTCCTGTATCTGATTCATCATTTCACGTATCTCAGACGGAGCTAATCTATAAGGGGCTTTGGCTATAGGTGAAGAGCCAGGAACAAGATCAATCTGGTATTCAACTTCCCTAACCGGTGGTAAACCAGGTAATTCATCAGGGAATACTTCCGGATACTCAGAAACAACCGGTACATCAGAAAGGGACTTCTTTTCTAACTTAGCATCAATCACATAAGCTAGATACGATTCACAGCCCTTGGACAAAGATTTCCTAGCTTTCATCATACTAATCAAAGGTATACAAACATTATCCCATTCTCCTCGAGCCACGACATATGACTTTTCAGAGATTGGAATTCTAATCAGCTTATTGTGGCAATCTATGCTTGCTTTATACTGACTTAACCAATCCATACCAATAATCACATCAAAACTAGCAATTGGCATCAACAGAAAGGAAATTGGGAAAGTCTGACTATCTATCATAATACTAGCTCCAATTACCGAGGTGGTAACAGGAACCGATTTGCCACTAGCTATTTCTACTTCAACTGGTTTTGTAATCACAGTAGGCATCATTTTCAACTTATCACAGAAGTACATGGATACAAAAGAACAATTTGCACCAAAGTCAAACAAAACACGAGCTGGTACAGAATTTACAAGAAAAGTACCCGTGATCACGTCATCTGTATGGACAGCTTCATCCACTGTCATCTGGAATGCCCTACTAACTGCAGATGGCGGAGTCTTCCGCTTCTGACCCGAAGAAGCTGATGAACCAACAACTGTCCCCGAACCCTGTCTCTTAGCCTCAGAACACTGATTTGCACGATGACCTTCCTTATGGCAATTCCAGCACACATAAGTAGGAAAAACACAATCTTTGGCTTCATGACCAATCACGCCACATTTCACACATCTAGTGGTTTGCACAGTACACGGCCCAAAATGTCTAGCTCTACACTTAATACACCAATTGGGACGATCAGAAGTACCACCACGACTTTCTTGTTTCTTACCCTGCTGATTTCCTTGCCACCGTTGCTTACCTTTACCAGAAGATTCACTCCTAGATTTCTGAGAAACTATTTCTTTACTTGGTACTTGTTGAGGTTTCAAATCACTGTCAACAGATCGAGCTAACATGAAAGCTTGAGGAAGAGAGCTCGCTAATCTCACTGAAGTTCGATAATGATTAGGTAAAGTACCCACAAACTGTTCTATCTGAGTTTTCTCATCAGGAACCCACTGCTGAACAAACCTGAGTTTCTCTGTAAACTGATTTATCAAATCATCCATTGACATGTTATCAGTTAATTGCAAATCCATAAACTCTTTTCTAATCCTAGCTATATCATAGTTTGAGCAATACTGCTTACAAACTTCATTACGAAAATCAGTCCATCGGATAGATGCTTTCTGAAAAGAAGTTAATACAGAAGTAATCGAATCCCACCAATTCATAGCTGCTCCTTTTAAAAGTTGAGTTGCATAAGGAACTTTCAGTCCTTCCTCACATTGACAGACTTCAAATTTCTTTTCAACATCTCTCAACCAATCTAGAGTTACAGAAGGATTCGTACTACCCGAATACACAGATGGATTACTGCTCATAAAGGTTTTAAAAGAACACACCTTTTGCTTTGGTGGGGAAATCATACCAAACACAGGATGAGAAGATTCAGCCTCTTTTTGTTGTTTATACATTCTAAGTGCTTGGTTTTCCTCTTCCAAATGAAGCAAATACTGATCCCTTTCTACCTCCTCTCTAGCATGGAAAGAAGTACCAGCATTCTCATTACGGTCATCATGAGTCTCAGCAGCAACTTCAGGCCTTGAGGCATTATTAGGGTTAACAGGTAGTTGCTCGTTATCCGCCATATCTGTAAACACCACAACAGCTTACAAATCATTAGTCGTTAGCACCTATTCTACTAACAGCTTTACATTCAGTACATAATCCCATTCCCAAGAATGTTTGACACAACACAATCAAAGTTTAGGATTGAACATACAATCATATTCAATTGCCCCAAACTCTTGCTCTGATACCAACTTATAACGCCCCTCATTTAATACAACAATATAATATTAAAACTGGCGGAAGCGACTACTTGAAATACATATTCTATTAAAACCTGCTAGAAATTTTCGCAATCCTTTATACAATATGTTTAACTACTAAACAACCATAATTAACATGTTCACAAACCCGGGGCATTATATACTATAAAACATTATTTAGTACAAACTGGATCAGAGTTGCAAGTTTCAAACATTCCCAGCATCAAAACATCCTTCCTGACTACCCACATAATATACATCACCTGCAGGAAGTAAATTGAGGGATTAGCACAAAGCTAAGTGAATAATGCAACAAATATCGTCAAGAGGAACGGTGGTTCCTAGAGACCCTGTTCCGGGTGGCCCCATCAGAACACTTAAATCAACTGTAGGCCAAAACAGTGATTAACCGCTAACTAAATGCTAATCTCCATCAACACATGTACGCAACCCTATGTTGACCAACATTAGCAATCAAGTCCAACCAACAATCTAGTTGACCTCTGGATTATACATTTCAATTCAATGTTCAACAAACAACCAATCAAATGGCATATCATTTCAAGGTTAACATGCTATCAATAGTAATCCTATAATTACTGATTGAAATCAAACTGACACAACCAAATCAAACTGTGAGTTTCAAATCCACTCACCTGATCGTTTCGTTTCACTTACTCAGCTGTCTTATCTCGCTGAGCTCTTTGGTTATCTGAGAATTACAATCAAACATAAGTTAGTAACGATGTTCTTCGAATATCATACATATGAATACATCTTATAACATGAAAACCAAATCAATATATACACATTTGATAAGTACATTAACAAACCTATCAAATAATATTAACACATTCAAGATTAAAAGAAGTTCATTCAAAATTCACATTTCCTGAAAAAGTGTTGAATCCGCCGGATTCATCTGAATCCGTCCGGATTCATTTGAATCCGCCGGATTCCCAACCGGATTCAACACCCTTTCGTTTCCAATTTTGATCAGGTCCTTTTAAAACGAATACGTTCCTGAATACGGTCATGAATACGCCGTATTCAACAAATTTCTGGTTTGCGTTTTTCGGGGGAATCCGCCGGATTCAGGGGAATCCGACCGGATTCCCGTGTTTCGTGCAGAACCCCTGAACCTGCTATGGCATAAACTCAGCAAATACAAACCATATAACCACAACAACGATTACAGCAACATGTTTCAGCCTATATATCATCATATAACATACCATAACATGTTTAAAACATCATTTCACTATAAATTCAAGTTTATGAACTAATAATTTGCATATGAATATCAAGATTTAAGCAAGATTCAAGAATTCAAAATCGAAACTTACTAGTGATGATGATGATGTTACAAAGCTCAGAATTCACAATCACAGTTCAAAGATCACTTGTTTAAATCTTAGGGTTTCAAGGGTTTTAGAGGTTTTAGGTTTTACTAAATAAGGAAAGTGAAGAACTTTCCTAAAAGGGAAAGTATTTAAGTCGGTCAACTTTTAACACCGACCCGTATCCACTTAAAACTAGTCCCGTTTCAATCTATTGCCTGGAACCTAAAACCCATTTGCGAGAAACTTCTTTTATTGCACCGTCAACTATAGTAAATTAAAACAATCGACAATTTACTAAGCACAATAAGTCCTGAGGCTTATTTAACTAAGTTTCGAAATTTAAACATATTTATCAAATAATTTCTAATACAGTTAAATACATCAATTTAAAATTAGAAATTACCGGACCAGAAGAGAGGATGTTACACAATCCGTTATAATAACTTTTTCATCGAGAAGTACGTTTGAAAGACTTGAAATTGTCGACGTTTTCGAAAAAATGTTTATTCTATTTTAGCTGGGATTCGCAGGGCTAGTTTATTGATCCGTTGGATCATGAAATATAAAGGGGGAATCCGCTGGATTCCATTGAATCCGCCGGATTGGTGGCATTTGTGGGGAATACGCCGTATTCCCTTGAATACGCCGTATTCATGTTTTCTGGGCGGGAATCCGCCGGATTCCCTTGAATCCGCCGGATTCCGAGGTCTGGTTCGAGTCTGTCGTTCAAAAATTCACCCAAAACCCATTTTAATCCGCAAACAACCAACAATGATCTATCCTAACATTAATACATGATGATATACGTTATTTAAACACGGAATTGCAAAGTTTAAGTTAATGATTTCTTACGTATTTAAAAATGGAGCTTAGATAGTGATGATGATGAAAACGAAGGAGATGATGAAGATGATGATGATGATCCACGAAATGATGATGATAATCTGTTGCTTGTTAATTGTGTTGTTGTTTTGAAGTGAAATCGAGAGAGATTGAGATGGAGTAACAAAATGAAAATGAAATGGAATGAGGGAGTAAGGGTGTGGTTTGGTTAGCTTCTGAGGGAAAGAGACCGGCTCCAATTATTGGAGTCGGTTGGTGATATTTTGTGGTACAAAATACCCGTGTTTTCGTACCCGATCGAAAAGTAGTATAATGTTTTAATTCGATAATTATCTAAAAATGAACTCGTTTATACTTTTATTGGAAGTATTTTATAAAAACACTTTTTGTGAGATAAAAAAAATATATCTTTGTTTTACGTTTTAGAGACGGATATTATTTAAATGATTTGGTCGCGTTTGAGTAAAATGATATAAAACAAAATATGTTTTATTTTAATCGAATGCAAATAATAATTATTATTTCCCATAATAATACATTATTTATATGTTTTGTCACGAATGTTTTACATTTGTACGATACGAATACTTTATATATTATGTAAATAATATATACTAAATAATGAGTTATTAAATAATAGTTTCATATTACTTAATATTTGTTTTTCACCAACGCCGTATATATATGAATCGGAAATTTGGCCGATTTGAAAATGAACGATTAAATATAATCGCGTACTGATATATATTTAACAATATATATATTGATACATACAATTAGCCTAATACATACAACTAATTACACGTATTTCTAAATGATTAGGAACTAAAAACTAGTCCTAATTTGACGGGTGTCACATTCTCCCCTTGTTAAGAGAATTTCGTCCCGAAATTTAGCTCGAAGTTGGCGTGTGAGTGGAGTTTGAAAATAGATGTGGATATTTGAGTCGCATCTGGTCTTCCCGTTCCCAGGTGAATTCCGGACCAAGCCACGAATTCCACCGAACCTTGACGATGGGGATACGACTTTGCTTAAGCTGTTTGACCTCACGGTCCATGATCTCCACTGGTGTCTCGACAAAATGAAGTTTGTCGTCGATTTGAATTTCCTCGAGCGGAATAATGAGTGTCTCATCGGACAGGCATTTCTTGAGGTTAGAAATGTGAAATGTGGGATGCACGCTACTAAGCTTTGGAGGTAGCTGCAGTCGATATGCGACTGGACCAATCCTTTCAAGGATCTCGAAAGGTCCGATGTATCTAGGGTTTAACTTCCCACGTTTACCAAAACGGATGACACCTTTCCAAGGTGATACTTTGAGCAATACTCGATCTCCAACTTGGAACTCGAGATGCTTGCGTCTCACGTCAGCATAACTCTTCTGACGATCACGTGCGGCTTTCAGCCGTTGCTGGATACCAACGATCTTCTCGGTGGTTTCATGAATGATTTCCGGACCAGTGAGTTGGCTATCTCCAACTTCGGTCCAACAGATAGGCGACCGGCACTTACGACCGTACAGTGCCTCGAAAGGTGCAGCCTTGATGCTGGTGTGGTAACTGTTGTTGTATGAGAATTCGCACAAAGGCAAATGATGCTCCCAATTTGCACCGAAGTCAATTACGCAGGCGCGTAACATATCTTCCAGTGTTTGAATAGTCCTTTCACTTTGGCCATCGGTTTGTGGATGATAGGCTGTACTCATATCTAAACGAGTACCCAATGACTTTTGCAATGATTGCCAAAAGTTAGATGTGAATCGGCTGTCTCTATCAGAGATAATTGAGATTGGAACGCCGTGTCGGGATACGATCTCCTTCAAATAGATTCGTGTGAGACGTTCCATTTTGTCAGTTTCCTTGATGGCGATAAAATGAGCTGATTTGGTGAGCCGGTCTACGATCACCCAAATGGCGTCGCAACCGCTAGCTGTTCTTGGGAGTTTAGTGATGAAATCCATAGCGATTTGCTCCCATTTCCATTCTGGAATGTCCGGTTGCTGTAGCAAACCGGTGGGCTTCTGATATTCAGCTTTAACTTTTGAACATGTGAGGCACTTGCTGACATACGTGGCAATCTCTGCTTTCATGTTTGGCCACCAGTATGATCCCTTGATGCCATGATACATCTTGTCAGATCCAGGATGTATAGAATATTTGGACTTGTGAGCTTCATCCATCACAAAGTCTCGAAGATTCCCAAACTTGGGTAACCAGATTCGGTTTGCGAAGTATCTGACCCCATTGGGTTTGGTTTCAAATTGATTCTCCATATTTTGCAAGGCCTCTTCCTTGATGTTTTCAGGTTTCAATGCTTCGAGTTGAGCAGTGAGAATTTGAATGATTAGATCATTATGTATGGTTATGCTAAGAGCTCGGACTCGAAGTGGTTTTGTGCGCTCTTTGCGACTTAGGGCATCGGCAACCACATTTGCTTTGCCCGGATGGTACTTGATCTCGCAGTCATAGTCGGTGAGTAACTCGACCCAGCGACCTTGCCTCATATTGAGATCCTTCTGATCGAATATATGCTGGAGGATTTTGTGATCGGTGAAGATGGTACATTTTGTGCCATACAGATAGTGTCTCCAGATCTTGAGTGCGAACACTACGGCTCCTAATTCGAGATCATGAGTTGTATAGTTCTTCTCGTGAACTTTGAGTTGTCGGGAGGCGTAGGCTATGACTTTGTCTCGTTGCATCAACACGCAACCAAGACCTTGGTGTGAGGCATCGCAGTATACCACGAAGTCTTCATTGCCTTCGGGTAATGATAGAATTGGTGCACTGCAAAGCTTTTGCTTCAATAGCTGAAATGCTGACTCTTGTTTATCAGTCCAATCGAACTTCTTTTCCTTCTGAGTTAGTATTGTGAGAGGTTGAGCTATTTTGGAGAAATTCTCAATGAAGCGCCGATAATAACCAGCCAGTCCTAAGAATTGGCGTACTTCGGTCGGCGTCGTCGGTGCTTGCCAGCACTTGATAGCCTCAATCTTTGATGGATCTACGTGAATTCCTTGACTATCAATCACATGACCAAGGAACTGAACGGTTTTCATCCAGAACTCACACTTGGAGAATTTAGCATATAACTCTTCGTGTCTAAGAAGCTCTAGAATGACTTTGAGATGCTGCGCGTGCTCTTGCTCATTGCGCGAGTAAATAAGAATGTCATCGATGAAAACAATGACAAACTTGTCGAGATATGGTTTGCACACTCGGTTCATAAGGTCCATGAATACTGCCGGTGCGTTAGTCAAACCAAAGGGCATCACTTGGAACTCATAATGTCCATAGCGAGTTCGAAAGGCAGTCTTTGGGATGTTGATGTCACGAACTCGTAACTGATGATAGCCTGATCTTAGATCTATCTTCGAATAGATACTTGACCCTTGAAGTTGGTCGAATAGGTCATCAATTCGAGGTAGTGGGTAACGGTTCTTGACGGTCAATTTGTTCAACTCTCTATAGTCGATACACATTCTGAATGAACCGTCCTTCTTTTTCACAAATAGAACCGGAGCTCCCCATGGTGAAGAACTCGGTCTAATGAATCCCTTATCTAGGAGTTCCTGCAACTGAGTAGACAACTCCTGAAGTTCTGAAGGGGCTAAACGATATGGTGCTCGTGCAACAGGTGCTGCCCCCGGCACGAGATCTATTGAGAACTGAACTTGCCTTGGTGGTGGAAGACCAGGCAATTCTTCAGGAAAGACTTCTGGAAAGTCTCTGACGATGGGCACATCCTCAAGTCGTTTCTCTTCCGACTTTTTCTCCAAGACATGTGCGAGGATCGCCTGGTGTGACACCCCCAAATTTGATGATTTGCGGAAGCTTGATTTGGGTGTCACTAATCAATATACAAAGCACATAAGATATGATGAACGACCACTATATGCGTCGTTTTAAACTTGTATAGATAAAGTAAATGTTTACATCAAAATATTGTTACATTAGCTCGGTTCCTGAAATTGAGAGATCACATAGCATAATTACTTTTACAAAATATAATAATGCAGTCCAATCTCTAGTTGTATGTATGCTGACTCGAGCTAATAATTCCTGCTTGTGCAGCCAAACTACTGCTGGGTACCTGTGATAAATACTAAAATGGGTCAGCGAAAACGCTGGTGAGCTCACAGGTTTGTATGTCAATGTATAGTTGTCAGAACCGCAAGATTTATATTGAATTTAAAATGCAATTAAGCAAAATAAAAGTTATACTGTCCATGAGCACATAGTCTGAGCTTAACTTGATTTGTCAGGCCCAATTAAGGAAACCTAACTTGAAATGCCTCCTACGAGTGCCTAATCAACACTCGTCTTCCCAAATGCTAATACATCCGTTTGACCGGTTAGTGTGTGCTAACCCGGATGAGGATTGTCAATCCCATATGATATCATATACTAACATTCACGCTATAAAATACTAGAGACTATGCTTATGGAGGACTTTAAATTGATTAGCCTGAAACTCATGTAGTATTTGAAGTTTGTCACTTGCGTTCTACTTGTAAAACAAAATCGAGTAGTAATATCACACCCCTAGTTGAAAAGCAGTGAAAATGGGGCTATGAAACTCACCTGAGTCTTGAAGTGTTTAATTTAGTAAACTTGAAGTAATTAGCGGTGAATTGATGTCCAAAGGCTTGAAACCTGAATGTGTCCACCACACTTGAATTGTTATTCATTGTACCGGTATCTCGAAAGACTACCATTTAAATCGTTTGTTTAACTTGATGTCCAAATTACCCCGATTTGGTTGATTGTATTGTTACAAGTTACTACGACTTGTTTGATTGACTTGATACAAGTTACAACGACTTGTTTGATTGTGAATTAGGTTTTGAAAATGTATACGGCCCGTTGGTGATTGTTTGAATTTAAATATGTTAATGTTCTCCTTATGTCTCGACGTGTTAACCTTGAAAAGTAAATTCCATTATGATTGAAAAGTTGTATCGTGTAAGCGTTTTGAAGTTGTACAAGTTTGACACTTGTTGTAAAAATGTTCTTACGGAATCTAAGTACGGGGGTCCGGGGGCAGCGCCCCTGGTTAGCGGGGTCCAAGGGGCGGCAGCCCCTGGCGGGGTCCAAGGGGCAGAGCCCCTGGCTGGGGTCGAATCGAGTGATAATTGGGTAAAATCGCATCTGGACTTGAAATTGGGTAAAATCGAGTGATAAAATTTAGGGTCTCGACACTTAGTGAAAATCTGCGTTTTCTGGTTTGTGCGACGTAGGGTGCGACGTTGGGTGCGACGTCGCAGATCCGGACTGCGACGTTGGGCACGGCGTCGCTATGTGCGACTTTCGCAATTTAATGCGACGTTGTGCGTGGCGTCGCTATAGGCGACGTAGTTGATTTCTGCGACGTTGGGGTTTACGTCGCTAAGTGCGACGTCCGCAATTCAATGCGACGTAGAGTGCTGCATCGCTATATGCGACGTTGAGGATTTGTGCGACGTAAGTCGCTACGTCGCATTTACGCCAGGCCAAATGCGACGTACGGGATCTGATCGGAGTTTCGACTTCAAAAACGTATTTTCCGGCCATCGATCGGTCTAATATTTTTACCCAACCCATTTTAGGACATTACAAGGTTATACAAACAACTAGCAAGTTATAAAACTTAAAAACGAGAGTTTTCGGAGTTGTGTCGGAAACTTACAAATCGCCGAAATGAAATTCCGGAAAGGTAGAAGTGTAGATCGTCGCGAGGTGGTCGTTTATTTCCAAAGGAGTATGACGATTTGAAGTCGTTTTAGGTGTTCATTTTGTGATTTTAATGGATTATGGAGGTGGTATTGATAGAGAGAAAAGAAAGAGAAAAGGAAAAGAGAGAGAAAGGAGAAAAGAAAGAAATGAAAAGAAATTGGTGGGAATGGGAGGTTAACTCCCATTTTCGCCCCGCGTTCCCGCTCCGTGCGGTGTTCGTTTCCCCCGTAGTTTAAACGTTATATATTTATTTTATAAATTTAACTTTTCGTTTTAATTTACAAAAGTTTATTCCAATATTTTGTTGAAGTATTTTTACTAAATATTTAGAATTTATGTTATAAAAGGTGTTTTGTATCGTTTTGTTTGCGAAGTTACATTTGATTCGCGTTTATATAAATTGTGTAATAAAGCTTGGATACGAAATATCATAACAAATAATATTCTAAATAAAATTGAGTTATTAAATAATATTTGTATTACTTAATAAAATTGTTCACCAACGTCCGTATTTGTTGTGTCGAATTTCATTCGAATTGAAGCTCGTACGATTTAAACAAACCGCATAATTGTAGATATATATATTCAACAATATATATAATAATTGATACATTAATTAGCCTAACACAGAACTAATTACATGTATTAAAGCTTGATTAGGCACTAAATTATAGTCCTAAATTGACGGTTGTCACACCTGGTACCCTTTCCTAAGGTACTTGCGAGTTTTCATGCATGATATGATATTCAGTCTCGTCCTACCGGTCTTCCCTTGTATGATTAGAGTACTACCGGTGACAAGAGGTATACGGACGATTTTGTCGTAGCAGACAATTTCAGCTCGGTGCTTGGATAACCAATCCATTCCAATAATGACGTCGAAACTTCCAATCTCAACGGGTATAAGGTCAATAGAGAAGATCTCATCGGATAGATTTAAAGTGCAATTAGGTATTACACTGTCAGTCTCTATGAGTTTACGATTAGCTAACTCTACAATGTACTTAGCATCTAAAGCAATAGGGGTAATGTCAAGCAATGGACTAAACTCATCAGATATGAAACTCCTATCAGCACCAGTATCAAACAGAACAGAAGCAGTAAGATTGTTGAGAAGAAACGTACCCGAGATCACATTCGGGTCTTGACGGGCCTCTCTTGAGTTCAGAACGAAAGCTCTTCCCTTCGTAGTGTTGTTACCCTTGTTCTTCAGCTTTGGGCACTCATTCCTAAAGTGACCAGTTTCTCCACACTCATAGCAGGACTTTGGTTGGCTGGTGGTTGTGTTGGTGTTGACGGTGGTAGACCTACAGTCTTTGGTCAAATGTCCATACCTTTGACATTTTCCACAAGGTGTACCGCAAGGACCATCATGATGACGGTGGCACTTTGAACAGTAGGGCTTATTTCCAGTGTAGCCCTTGTTGGAACCAGAACCAGTGTTGGTGGTCTTATCAAACTCAGACCTCTTTGATGATGATTGGTTTTGAGTGGTGTTCCCAGACCACTTTCTTTTGTTGTTGTTACCAGAAGATGGAACAGATGTCTCACGGCTGACAACCATTGCCATAAGTTCATGAGCAATTCCGATAGCTCTATCAATGGTGGTTGGTTGCGCTGAGGCGACATTTCCCTGGATATTCTCCGGAAGGCCGCGGATGTATTTCTTGATACTTTTTCCTTCCGTATCAACCAAACCTGGGCACAACAGAGCGAATTGGTGGAACTTGGTGGTGTATCCAGCAATATCGTTCCCTTGTACCGCCAGATGCCAGAACTCCACTTCCAGTCGGTGTAGTTCTTCCTCGCGACAGTACTTCTCCCTTAGCTTTTTCTTCAATTCAGGCCAAGGAAGTCGGTTTGCGATCTCGACGCCCATAGAGTTAGCGTGGGGGTTCCACCACGTTAGTGCACCTTCTTGAAAGGTGTAAGCAGCAAACTTGACCTTACTATCTTCAGCACAGTTACAGAGACTGAAGACAGATTCCATTCTTTCAATCCATCGGATTAAGCCAATAGCACCTTCCGTGCCTTTAAAGTAGAGTGGCTTGCAGCTGAGAAAGTCCTTGTAGGAACAAGGTTTGATAACAGGAGTAGGAGTGATATTGACTGTCTCTTCACTCCTTTGAGCGTCTCGAGCAGCCATGGCTTCGGCTACAGCTCGGGTAACAGCAGCATTGAGTTCAGCTTGACTGAAACCTTTCTTCTTTAGCGGCATGATTCTGACAAAAGTAAATAGAGTGGATGAGTTGTTTGCACCAAACATGATACATCACATACGCATATATATATTTATGGGGTAATATAAAATGACAAAAGTGATAATCACATTTGACAAACAACAGAGTTGCATACTAGATGCGAGTTTGCGAGTGGGTGGGGTAAGCAACTACTTATGGGAACCTATAGTCCTTCTAACAACAGGTTCCACTTGTGATTCCAAAGAATTAGAATGATGGAGGAAGTACGAATGATATATTCCTCGCGAACATGTGATTGTACAACGGAATGTGTTCTGAGATGTTATGTGCGTATAAAAGGGATAAACGATAGTAATTCATACGCATCGTCTGTGGTAGGGAAGATGTTAACGAGTGTATTATCGTGCGTGATCTATATATATTGGATATATATAATAGCTTAGAAGATAATACGCGAGTGGGGCTTAATCATATATCTTCAATATATATAATAGCCTATAAGATAGCACATAAATGAGGCCTATGTATGTATATACGCCTATATCACATAATAGCCTAATGATTGTCTAGCACAAACCAAGTATAAGTCTCGGTTTCTCTCTTGGTCAGAGTCAACTATTGTATTCCTATTCAACATAACCCCTTTCAGATTTTACATCGTACTCATTTAATTGTACATAGTTAGCTAGGCTATGTTAAATTAAACTCATATGGTGTAATCACTGAACCAGTTATATCTAATAAGGAATACTGCCTTACGGTCATAGTCTAGGCCCACTAAATGCAAGCTAGTTCACTATAACCTTAGGCTCTGATACCAATCTGTCGCACCCCCAAATTTTGATGCGGAAGCGGGTCGATTCGGGGCGCGACTAATCAATACACAAAGCACATAAGATACATAATGAACGACCACTAAATGAGTCGTTTTACAAATACATTGATTAACGTAAGAGTCTACATATGGTTTACAAAAGATGAGTTCGCATAGATATTTGAGAGATTCTAATACATATCTAATTTATACAAAATATAGAAATGCAAGGAAATCTCTTGATGATTATATGATTGCATGCGACTCGAGCTACAGTATCCTGATGGGTAGTCCAGCCTACTGCTGAGTACCTGAGATAACATGCTAAAAGGTCAGCTAAAAAGCTGGTGAGCTCACAGGCTTAATGATAAGATGTAATGTATGAACCACAAGATTTAATGATGTTTGAAATTAATCAAATATAATGTATATAAAGCCATGAGCTGTAGTCTGAGCTTAACTGAGATGTCAGGATCACAATTAAGTGCCTGAGCGAGGGTGCCTCTATGCGTATGCCTAATCAACATACGTATGAACAAATGATAATGCGTCTGTTTGACCAGTCAGTGCTTGCTGACCCGGACGGGGATTGTCAGTCCCATATGGTACCATACACTAACATTCACGCTACAAAGTATTACCAAACTATGCTCTAGGACTTAAATGATTAGATGATTAACTGATACAGAATATAGAGATATTTGATACTTGCGTTCACATGTAAAACAAAACAGGCATGTATTCTCACCCCTAGGTTTAAAACAGTAAAATAGGGGCTATGAGACTCACCTGAGCCTAATGAGATGCTATGAAGCACTAATGAGATTATACAAGAGAATTGATGCCGTTCAATCGACTGAAACCTGCAGGGCGTCTTAGACGCGCAAGGTTTTTAATAATGATTAGATATTGAACCTGTCGGGCGTATTAAACGCGCAAGGTTTTGATTGATTAGATGACTCTACGGACCATCTATGTTAGTTGTTCCCTCAACTAGTTATGCCCAAATACTTTGGTTGTCGATTATGTTTGAGTTTTGAAAATGTATACGGGTCGTTGGTGACGGTTTGTAATAATATTTTCAATCTATTATTATTATACATGATTTGTTGTGCTTATAAAAGTGTATGTGTTTCATATATAAGTCGTATCGTATAGGTTTAGTTGTTAATCAAGTTCATTATATCCGTTACACTTTATTTCATAATTTACAAAATTTGGTACGAGTCTGAAAACAGTAATCTGCCATTTTCGGCCCCTAAACGACCCCGGATGGCCTAAAACTGACAAGGCTAAGGTACTTAGCATTGATTATTGGGTCGTTTCCGAGTGACCTTGCGAATTTGAGCTCAATCCTTTATAATAAATTTTTCATCGAGAAGTACGTTTGAAAGACTTGAAATTGTCGACGTTTTAGAAAAAATGTTTATTCTGTTTTAGCTGGGATTCGCAGGGCTAGTTTATTGATCCGTTGGATCATGAAATATAAAGGGGGAATCCGCCGGATTCCATTGAATCCGCCGGATTGGTGGCATTTGTGGGGAATACGCCGTATTCCCTTGAATACGCCGTATTCATGTTTTCTGGGCGGGAATCCGCCGGATTCCCTTGAATCCGCCGGATTCCGAGGTCTGGTTCGAGTCTGTCGTTCAAAAATTCACCCAAAACCCATTTTAATCCGCAAACAACCAACAATGATCTACCCTAACATTAATACATGATGATATACGTTATTTAAATACGGAATTACAAAGTTTAAGTTAACGATTTCTTACGTATTTAAAAATGGAGCTTAGATGGTGATGATGATGAAAACGAAGGAGATGATGAAGATGATGATGATGATCCACGAAATGATGATGATAATCTGTTGCTTGTTAATTGTTGTTGTTGTTTTGAAGTGAAATCGAGAGAGATTGAGATGGAGTAACAAAATGAAAATGAAATGGAATGAGGGAGTAAGGGTGTGGTTTGGTTAGCTTCTGAGGGAAAGAGACCGGCTCCAATTATTGGAGTCGGTTGGTGATATTTTGTGGTACAAAATACCCGTGTTTTCGTACCCGATCGAAAAGTAGTATAATGTTTTAATTCGATAAATATCTAAAAATGAACTCGTTTATACTTTTATTGGAAGTATTTTATAAAAACAGTTTTTGTGAGATAAAAAAATATATCTTTGTTTTACGTTTTAGAGACGGATATTATTTAAATGATTTGGTCGCGTTTGAGTAAAATGATATAAAACAAAATATGTTTTATTTTAATCGAATGCAAATAATAATTATTATTTCCCATAATAATACATTATTTATATGTTTTGTCACGAATGTTTTACATTTGTACGATACGAATACTTTATATATTATGTAAATAATATATACTAAATAATGAGTTATTAAATAATAGTTTCATATTACTTAATATTTGTTTTTCACCAGCGCCGTATATATATGAATCGGAAATTTGGCCGATTTGAAAATGAACGATTAAATATAATCGCGTACTGATATATATTCAACAATATATATATTGATACATACAATTAGCCTAATACATAGAACTAATTACACGTATTTCTAAATGATTAGGAACTAAAAACTAGTCCTAATTTGACGGGTGTCACACTTGTCAAGGAAATTTTGAGTCATGGGTACAGGACCCTTTACATGTAAGACCTATTGCTCATGCAATCTGGGATCCTCATTTTGGTCAACCGGCTGTAGAAGCTTTTACTCGAGGGGGTGCTCTTGGGCCAGTGAATATCGCCTATTCTGGTGTTTATCAGTGGTGGTATACAATCGGTTTACGAACTAATGAAGATCTTTATACAGGAGCTCTTTTTCTATTATTTATCTCTGCCATATCTTTAATAGCGGGTTGGTTACACCTATAACCGAAATGGAAACCGAGTGTTTAGTGGTTCAAAAATGCGGAATCTCCTCTCAATCATCATTTATCAGGACTCTTCGGTGTTAGTTCCTTGGCTTGGACAGGGCATTTAGTCCATCGCTTACATATAGTTAGCAGGTTCATCTAATTCATTTAGTGTACCATCACTAATTATATCCCCTTCTTCTATTTGGAAACCATAATAGAACTCAGGAGGATTTCTAACTCTACTAGATCTGCGAACGTGTAAGGATATGTCTTCAGGTTCAACAGGTGTCTCACCTTCTTGTTGGACTTCAGTGTTTATAATTTTATAATTAGGGATATGGCTACAAAAACCGTTAGTAATTAGTAGCATAATACCCGTGCAATGCATCGTGTTATGATACTCTTTTTTAAACGATGTAGATAAATAGATGATGGTCCTAAAAATCTGAAACGCCTCAAATTCGTGAACATTTTTTTTTTTTTTTGTATAAAAACTTATAACACACTTTACATGACTTATATAAACATAAGATACACTTCTGAAACGTTTAACCCTAAATTGAAACTCAAAATCGACCTGACAACGATCCCACCAGGATCCTGAATGATCCCACCAGGATCCTGAATGATCCCACCGGGATCAAGTGGCCTGATCATAATGCACCAAACGATCCCACCATAATCGTTATGATCCCACCGGGATCCTTTGTTTCAGCAAAACTCATACTTTTGACCCAAATTCAAATGCGCATAACTTTTAACTCGTTATGAGTTAGGCCACCAAATTTTGCAGGCACCTCCACTATGCCAGAATGAAACTTTCTCTTTTTACACTTTTTCAAAATACGCGTTTATCGAGAAAACGGACGTATGACCAGTTTTTGACCATTTTAAGCCATTTTAGTGAACAAGTCATATTCCAAATGGCTTGTCCTCTGACTCTGAGCTTTTTCCCACATATTCTACTATACATTTGACACTTGTAACCATAGTCACAACCAACATACTTATATCGTAACCCGTTTTGACCCTTTGACCCGTTTGGTGCCCATTTGGACACTTTCATCAAATCTAACACATATTAACCATTTGACACTTGATTTCAACTCATTTCAACAACATACCATGATTAATGATTCATGACCACTCAAATGAACCATATTTCAATAATTGACACTTTGATCACAATTTCACCAAAACTATTATCAATATCCCCATATTTAACATCTAGCAACATTTATCACTATACAATATACCCATTACCCAATTTGACATCATCATAATCAATTGATCAACATTATCAATCAATCACCCTTTTGAATTGATCATACTACACATGATCTCTCTTTACATAATCCTTTTTATTTCACTATTTCATTACTTGTATAATCACCTTGATGATCACTTCTTATCATAATTCAAGATTCATCATAAATCAATTCAAGGTTATGAAGAACCATATCAAATTTCATTAATTCATATTAACTTCTTAAATTCATTATTCCATTACTTATGCCATAATCATATACATGACTTAATCACTTATATATTACTTCAATTACCATTAAAACCTCACTTGTATTCTATTTCAATTATCACTAATGATCACCATAATCATTTTATCAACTTAATCATAATCATTCTCATAATCATAATTAATTCAATTACTTAACCTATTGATTCAATATTTCAATTTTCATAATCATATTTCAACAACCTTTCTAAACACAAATTAAGGTGTATTTGAAACGCCCCGAAAACAGAACCATTTTTTTTAACCTAACACTGAAAACACACTCTATTAGGTCCCACATCTAAAATATGACATTATAGACTCATTGTATCGTTCTCTTAATCAAATAATGACTCAAATAACAAAAATGTGAATTTACAAGAGATTCCCCAGGAATGACTCCTATTCCTCAGGAATAAGGCATGCTGCTGTTAACATTTGGATTCGGATTCCCCAGGAATGACTCTCATTCCCCAGGAATCAGGGTTGCTGTTAGCACTAAATTTCAGATTCCCCAGGAATGACTCCCATTCCCCAGGAATCAAGGCTGCACAAACTAATACCAAAATACGAATTTCCGACGCGCATAACTTTTAACTCGTTAACACTTAGGCCCTGAAAATTTGCAGGCACCTCCAAAATGCCAAAATGAAACTTTCTATTTTTACACTTTTCCAAAATACACGTTTTACGAGAAAACGGACGTATAACCACTTTTTGACTATTTTAACCACTTTTTGACTACAACCCAAATCACAAACCATAAACACTTTGACTCTAACTTTTTGCACACATTATCAACCTACCAAAACAAGTCTAACACACCTGTCCAAACTCACATAACTACATTTTAACCTGATTTAACCCTTTTGACCCGTTTTGATGTCCATTTGGACACTTTTACCAAATCTACCATATACAACCACAACTCTACCCAATACCACATATGTTTGACTCTTACAACATTGTTGACTATTTGTCAACTTCATCTTTGACCAACCAAAATCTTTTGACCTTTTTCTACAATTCAACACTTTAACCTAAACCAAACCAATCATATGACTTCATACTCTTGACAACCACATACACTAGACACCATAACTCTGTTTGACTTTCAAAGTCAACTACTATACATTGACCAACATATTTAATTCGAAAACTCATTGTTTGGGCGATTTACACAATTGAGCATCAAAACAACAATTCAAAAGAAAGAATCATATTATAACCATAAGCATGCTCCATATCCATGTCACTAGCTTCTCATAACCCTTCTATCCACATGTCTCTATCAAAACATCAACCTACAACATAAACACTGAAACGGGTAAGCACAACTGCTTAGTGAGTACACAGGCGATCAAACAAGCAATACACATAACACTTAGCATATAACAACACAAATACATGAACACATAATCACTGAGCTCTGAACACTGAACACTGTACACTGTGTTAACCGTAGTTAACTCTCTGATCACCACTAATCCTTTACACATAATCATTAACCAACAACAATCAATTCACTAATCAACACATCTTTTAACATAATTTTAAACACACACTCATAAGAAACAAAACATATAACAAGCAACTCTCACTTGATTGTATGATCCTCTAGCTCGGAAGCTATCCGGAAACACATACAACCAATTCATACACGGTTCACCACATAATCACTATTTAATCCACATATATCAACAAGTCATCTTCCACCCGATTGTGTAGCCTCTTACTCGAAAGCAATCCGGATCCAACACAATCAAATCATACACTATTCTTCACCAATTCTTTTCCTTTACCTTTAAACTAGTGACTTACTCATTACTTGGCTAACATCAAGCTAATGAGGAAATCACTACTTTTCTTACCAAGTAACATTTAATCACATAACAATTAAGAATAACATGTAATCTAACACAACAACTAATTTAAGCAATAATCATAATTAAACAAACATAAACGAATAACTATTTCTTTGATTGTGTAAACCTCTAGCCCGCAAGCTATTCGGTCCTACACAATCACATCACCTGTTTAACCCCCGTATCACTCACCACAAACTCTTAGACGATTTCACCATATTGATCATCATAAGCCTCCACTCCTTTAGCACCTAATCATGTTATACATAACAACATATAATACACTTAGACACTAATAATCAATATCAAATAACTAGAAATCATACTCTATCAACACTTTTGATTAAACTATTAAGTTTACTACATGAATTCACCTTAATTCATTAAAACCCTTATGAACATATTACTAACTTATAAATCTTTAACCCATTTTAACACTAATTCATTCACTATTAGGCTTTACTAACTTCAATTAAACATATTAAACACAATTTCATATCATAATAACTAGTTCCATGAAACCCCACCAAAACCCCCATAATTGCCCAAGAACACTAATCATATATTCATCACTTTCAATATGTTATATTATTACCCATGATCATAAAAACACCTACTAACATCAAATCATTCAATTTAGAACTCTAATTTCGGATTAGAACCCTCAATTTTACAAAACCCATCAAAATCTCATAAAACCCCCAAACCCTAGGTTAATCATATGAGAAATCACTTACATGTTATTAGGAATGATGAAAGAATGAAGAATTTGAAAACCATAAGCTTGAATCAAGAATCTTAGAGATGAAATTAGAGTTAGAATCGTCCCTGTGGTTTTTTTTTTTTCTTTTATCTCTGGAACTAAATGAAATAAACATAACTCATACGTACATATCTATATAAGTCGGCCTAATATTTTATCCCCTTTATTTTCTACAGTCTGGAACTGATAAAACCGTTTACGTTTTTCACTATATCTCGTTATCTACATAATAACATTTCGTAATAAAAATATATCCGTGTACGATATTAATTTCCTGAAATTCGGGGTGTTACAACTCTCCCCCACTTATTTCATTCGTGTCCTCACGACCATACTGTGACACCCGGTCAAAAAGGGCCAAAATTAGGGGCCAATTTAAACTTTAATTATTCGTACTCGGTACGAATCAAAAACAAAGTATTCGGATAATATATATAACTATATATATATATATAACATGAAATGATTATTTAATAATCACACGCGAACAAACTTGAAACCACCGAGGAAACATAAAAATAAAAGTTGTCCCAAAACATTTCCAAATAGAATATTATTAACAGAAATAATATTACGATACTCAGAAAATTTGTAAAACTCTTTTTGGATAATTAAATGTATCCGTAAGTTCAAAGTGAAACAACGATATAATTTAGTATCACACTAAAA
This sequence comes from Helichrysum umbraculigerum, assembly GCA_949592205.1. Lineage (NCBI taxonomy): Eukaryota > Viridiplantae > Streptophyta > Magnoliopsida > Asterales > Asteraceae > Helichrysum > Helichrysum umbraculigerum. The sequence continues at coordinate 97,260,471 of CATIUR010000002.1, read as the reverse complement.
GTATTTTTGTGAAATACTTCAAATAAAAACCTATACGATTTAAATTTTAGAAATTTATCGTTTGAAAACATTTTACTAAATAACGATCGGGTACACGAACACGGGTCGGAAAACACCCACTCACCTCAATAATTGAGGCCGGTTATAACAACCGACCTCAATTATTTCACAGACTCTTCATCACTCTCGGTTCCCTCCTCTCTTCTCTTTTCTCTCGGTTCCAATTCAACAACAACAAAACTACAACAATAACAACATCACAGCAACAATCATCATCATCATAATCAGTGATCATCTTCTTCATCATTATCATCGGGACATCACCATCATCCTCACGGGTTCGAATTTTACTACGTAAGAACACTAATCAATTCTTGTTAATTTTTCGTTTAAAATACGTAATATATCATGTTGTAGCATAATACTAAGTTCCTTGTTTGCGGAAATGGGATTAAAACTAGTTTTGTTAAGTTTCTGCACGAACAGACATGAACAGACACGAACCAGAGAGAATCACGCGATCGCGTGATGTTTTTCTTGAGTTCACGCGATCGGGTCAAAGGGATAGTCACGCGATCGGTTGGGGGGTTCACGCGATCGGGTAAACGAGGATGTCACGCGATCGGTTGGGAAGTTCACGCGATCGCGTGATCTTCTATTTTGGGTCAGAATTGTTCAGTGACATTTTTACAAACTTTGAAACGGAAATACAAACTTAAACAATAGATTATAATACGACCGAATACATGTTAATACAAGTAAAGACTATACAATCAAATGCTCATTAGAATCTCGCGTGTTTAGGACATTAGGAGACTTTGGACCATACGTTCCTCGTTGGATATATTCACTGCTCGGATAGACTCAGGTGAGTCTAACAGCCCCATTTTTACTGTTTCAAATATTGGGGTGAGATACAATGCTTACATGTTTTCGTGATCATATGTTATTTGATTAGTTAATTTGAGAATTAACTCAAGGAATTAAATGATTATTTAGTTCAGATAACTATATTAGTTACATTGTTTGACTACCATTATTTGGTCTTGATTATCATTGTTAAATCATTATTTCGAAACCTGCGTTGGTTTCATCATTGTTAAATTTAATGTTGTTCAAAAACCTGCGTTGGTTTGTTCAATATTACGAAACCTGCGTTGGTTTCATCATGGTTAAATTTATTATTGTTCCAAAACCTGCGTTGGTTTGTTCAATATTACGAAACCTGCGTTGGTTTCATCATTGTTAAATTATTATTGTTCAAAAAAAACCTGCGTTGGTTTGTTCAATATTACGAAACCTGCGTTGGTTTCATCATTGTTAAATTTTATGTTGTTCTAAAACCTGCGTTGGTTTGTTCAATATTACGAAACCTGCGTTGGTTTCACCATTGTTTAAAAATCATTATTTCGAAACCTGCGTTGGTTTCATCATTGTTTTGAAAACTAAACTGTTTAATCATTGTTTAGGAAACCTGCGTTGGTTTCATCGTTGTTTTGAAAACTAAATTGTTAAATCATTGTCTAGAAAACCCGCGTTGGTTTCATGGTTGTTTGAGGAACCTGCGTTGGTTCAAATCATTATTTAGTAACCTTAATTGGTTAAATCATGGTTTTAGAAAACTTAATTGTTTTAAATCATTGTTTGGTTTATTAATTTAAATCCTTGTTCAGACGAAACATTTTATTTTCGTCAAATTTGAGTGTTGATCACATCAATGTTTATGTTAAACCTGTGAGATTCACCAGCTTTATAGCTGACCCTTTTTAGCGTTGTATTCTCAGGTGATCAGCAGTAGTAGGATGGCCCTCAGGATAAGCTATCTACTCACGAGTCGCATGCATCCATTTTGACATGAAGATTTTCCTGCATTATATTTTGTATAATGGTTATGTATTAAAATCTTCAAAACTACTTTTGCGAACTCGCTATTATGTTGTAAACTTTAACTCAAAACTTGTATTACTTTTGTAATTTTTATAAACGTCTCATGTAGAGTCGTTTGCTTATACTTTGGTGCTTTGTATATTGATTAGTCACACCCAAATCGTCGCTTCCGCAAATCATGAAATTGGGGGTGTGACAGATTGGTATCAAAGCCTGAGGTTATAGTGAACTAGGTTGCATTTGGTGGGCCTAGACTATAACCATTAGGCTGTATTCCTCATTAGGTATAACTGGTTCAGGAATTACATCATATGAATTTAATTTAACATAGCCTAGCTAACTATGTACAATTAGATGAAAATGATGTAAAGTCTGAAAGGGGTTATGTCGAACAGGAAGACAATAGTAGACTCTGACCACGAGAGAACCGGGACTCAAGCTGTTTTGTGCTAGACACAACTAGGCGGATATATACGCGTATATGGTATGTGCGTATATGATTAAGCTATTATATATATATAATGTATATATATGGATATGCCTTGGACATGAAATATACGATAGGGCCTTGGATAAATCATAAGGACTTACCGGTCGTAAGTAGATCGAATCAGGGAAAATAGTACCGGAATGTGCCCTAGGTATAGAGGGTCATCTCTTCGAGAGAGTCTTACTCCGGTAAGGATAGAAAATCTTGTTCTTCATCTGTCGTTATGCTTAACGATCAAAATCAATATTCCTCTTAGGATTGAGATCTTTTCCTATCATTCCTAACCAATTCTCTCAAATCGGCAAACACCCAATGGATAATCCCGCGTTGGATAACAAACAAAATTTAAATATCTGTTCTGATGAGATATTCTTGACACTTCTGTAAACTTCAACTCTTGTAATCTGTTAGACTTGCATGTTAACTGATTACAATCCTATTATCTCTTATTGTCAAATGACATTTCATACTTCAGTTCATTTGTTCAGTATTCATATGATTAAGATAATCATTTACTTCGATTCAAACTCTGACATGTTCCTTATCTTGTTATTGAAGGAACATGCCTCCAAAACGAAAATCCTTCACAAATGCTGAACTGGAACGACTCATCAACCAGCGAGTGACTGAAGCACTGGCTGCACAACAACCTCCTCCCAACAGTGGATCTGGACCAAACCCGAGGAGCACAGAAGTCAACAACGACGCTCCGGTGCCAAAACCCTGCACCTACAAAGACTTCCTCAATTGCAACCCTCTTACTTTCAAAGGTACGGAAGGAGCCATCGGTCTACTACAGTGGATTGAGAAGATGGAGTCTGTCTTCCGTATCTGCAACTGCCCGGAGGACTGCCAGGTAAAGTTCTCTATCTGCACATTACTGGAGGGTGCACTCACCTGGTGGAACACTTATGCCCAGACGGTGGGTGTCGATGAGGCTTACAAACTTCCATGGGATGATCTGAAAAGGATGATGACCGAAGAGTACTGCCCGAGGGAAGAGATCCAACGGCTGGAAACAGAGTTCTGGAATCACTCTATCAGCGGCAATGACATAGCTGGATACACTACTCGCTTCCACCAACTAGCTCTCTTGTGTCCAACAATGGTTAACCCCGAGTATAAAAGGGTGGAGAGGTACATCTGGGGACTTCCTGCAAGTATCAGAGGGATGGTGACTGCTTCCAAACCAGGAACCATCCAGGGTGCCGTTCGTATGGCTCATAGCCTCATGGTACAGGTTGTTCAGGAAGGAAAGGACAACAAAAGGAAATCTGAGGGAAACTCTGACAACCAGAGTCAGGCTACCAAGAAGTCTGCAACCACCAAAGTCAATGCCTCTGGATCTGGATCTGGAACAGAAAACAAGAAGGAGTACTATGGAGCAAAACCCTACTGTTCAAAGTGCAAACGCCATCATGATGGACCTTGTGGCGACCCCTGTGAGAAGTGCAAGCGTTTTGGGCATCTTGCAAAAGATTGCCGAGTAAAAGCTTGTTTTGAATGTGGTGTAATGGGACACTACCGAAACGACTGTCCTAAGCTGAAAAACACCAACACTGCCAAAGGAAGGTTCTTCGTACTGAGAGCTAAGGACGCTCAAGCAGACCCTGACACTGGTACGTACAATTGTGCGTCATGTCTATTCTATTCTTTGATGATAAATATACAATTAGATTAGCAAATTGTGGTTAATCGAATCAGGAAGTGTAAAACGTAATTACACTTTAGAATTCAATGGCTAGGCTTTTTGGTCTAGAGCGGTAATTGGGATATCATTATTGATATACATAGGCGAATAGGCCATCTTGTTGGAATCATTGTTGCAGGAAACTTATCGTTTTCCTAAACATGAATGTATCAGTGAAAATATGTGCTACAGTATTCGATTAGCTAAAACAGTATATGGCTAGGCATGCATGTTGTGGCATATAAATTGATTATCACTGCGGTGATCTAGTCGGAACATGGTTATCACGTTAGTGACAAAACATTGGATAAGAATCGAAACACTATATTTGTTAATATAGGGCATGTGTACATTATGTCAGTGTTGATAGTTACATTGAACTATAAGAACACCATAGGAACTCATTGAATTCGGTGGATTATAAATCCAAATCATAGTGACACTTGGTAATACGGACCGACCCTGTAATGTAGGTAACGGGCGGGTAAAGAATCGGACTTCTCCATTATTCATTTGAGATCAGTAGGTTTAAGCCTAACAAGGGGAGAAGGATAAATCGGATGTCTTAGTGCTAGACATATCACATAGTCGGCCTTATTAGCACGCGAGCATAAGTTTCACTTGAATTTCGGGACGAAATTCTCCTAACAAGGGGAGAATGTGACACCCGGTCAAAAAGGGCCAAAATTAGGGGCCAATTTAAACTTTAATTATTCGTACTCGGTACGAATCAAAAACAAAGTATTCGGATAATATATATAACTATATATATATATATAACATGAAATGATTATTTAATAATCACACGCGAACAAACCTGAAACCACCGAGGAAACATAAAAATAAAAGTTGTCCCAAAACATTTCCAAATAGAATATTATTAACAGAAATAATATTACGATACTCAGAAAATTTGTAAAACTCTTTTTGGATAATTAAATGTATCCGTAAGTTCAAAGTGAAACAACGATATAATTTAGTATCACACTAAAAGTATTTTTGTGAAATACTTCAAATAAAAACCTATACGATTTAAATTTTAGAAATTTATCGTTTGAAAACATTTTACTAAATAACGATCGGGTACACGAACACGGGTCGGAAAACACCCACTCACCTCAATAATTGAGGCCGGTTATAACAACCGACCTCAATTATTTCACAGACTCTTCATCACTCTCGGTTCCCTCCTCTCTTCTCTTTTCTCTCGGTTCCAATTCAACAACAACAAAACTACAACAATAACAACATCACAGCAACAATCATCATCATCATAATCAGTGATCATCTTCTTCATCATTATCATCGGGACATCACCATCATCCTCACGGGTTCGAATTTTACTACGTAAGAACACTAATCAATTCTTGTTAATTTTTCGTTTAAAATACGTAATATATCATGTTGTAGCATAATACTAAGTTCCTTGTTTGCGGAAATGGGATTAAAACTAGTTTTGTTAAGTTTCTGCACGAACAGACATGAACAGACACGAACCAGAGAGAATCACGCGATCGCGTGATGTTTTTCTTGAGTTCACGCGATCGGGTCAAAGGGATAGTCACGCGATCGGTTGGGGGGTTCACGCGATCGGGTAAACGAGGATGTCACGCGATCGGTTGGGAAGTTCACGCGATCGCGTGATCTTCTATTTTGGGTCAGAATTGTTCAGTGACATTTTTACAAACTTTGAAACGGAAATACAAACTTAAACAATAGATTATAATACGACCGAATACATGTTAATACAAGTAAAGACTATACAATCAAATGCTCATTAGAATCTCGCGTGTTTAGGACATTAGGAGACTTTGGACCATACGTTCCTCGTTGGATATATTCACTGCTCGGATAGACTCAGGTGAGTCTAACAGCCCCATTTTTACTGTTTCAAATATTGGGGTGAGATACAATGCTTACATGTTTTCGTGATCATATGTTATTTGATTAGTTAATTTGAGAATTAACTCAAGGAATTAAATGATTATTTAGTTCAGATAACTATATTAGTTACATTGTTTGACTACCATTATTTGGTCTTGATTATCATTGTTAAATCATTATTTCGAAACCTGCGTTGGTTTCATCATTGTTAAATTTAATGTTGTTCAAAAACCTGCGTTGGTTTGTTCAATATTACGAAACCTGCGTTGGTTTCATCATGGTTAAATTTATTATTGTTCCAAAACCTGCGTTGGTTTGTTCAATATTACGAAACCTGCGTTGGTTTCATCATTGTTAAATTATTATTGTTCAAAAAAAACCTGCGTTGGTTTCATCATTGTTAAATTTTATGTTGTTCTAAAACCTGCGTTGGTTTGTTCAATATTACGAAACCTGCGTTGGTTTCACCATTGTTTAAAAATCATTATTTCGAAACCTGCGTTGGTTTCATCATTGTTTTGAAAACTAAACTGTTTAATCATTGTTTAGGAAACCTGCGTTGGTTTCATCATTGTTTTGAAAACTAAATTGTTAAATCATTGTCTAGAAAACCCGCGTTGGTTTCATGGTTGTTTGAGGAACCTGCGTTGGTTCAAATCATTATTTAGTAACCTTAATTGGTTAAATCATGGTTTTAGAAAACTTAATTGTTTTAAATCATTGTTTGGTTTATTAATTTAAATCCTTGTTCAGACGAAACATTTTATTTTCGTCAAATTTGAGTGTTGATCACATCAATGTTTATGTTAAACCTGTGAGATTCACCAGCTTTATAGCTGACCCTTTTTAGCGTTGTATTCTCAGGTGATCAGCAGTAGTAGGATGGCCCTCAGGATAAGCTATCTACTCACGAGTCGCATGCATCCATTTTGACATGAAGATTTTCCTGCATTATATTTTGTATAATGGTTATGTATTAAAATCTTCAAAACTACTTTTGCGAACTCGCTATTATGTTGTAAACTTTAACTCAAAACTTGTATTACTTTTGTAATTTTTATAAACGTCTCATGTAGAGTCGTTTGCTTATACTTTGGTGCTTTGTATATTGATTAGTCACACCCAAATCGTCGCTTCCGCAAATCATGAAATTGGGGGTGTGACACATACACTCGTACTACCCAGTCTCAACACTATCTCTACTCATGCACCAGCACCTAATCATACTTAGAACATTTCACTTAATTCACTGGTCATACATAAACACATATATCACTTAGTTCTACTCAAACACATTATCAACACTAACTCTACAAGATCTTAATCATATACCTCATTCATATTGGTTTCACATAATTTAGTGAAATACTTATCACTAGATACAAGTCTATTATTCCTACTCTCTCTATTATCTCTTCTTTTTATCATAATATCAAACACGTAATTCACATAATTTAAACACCTCTTCTCTTACACTCTATCCTAACAATCACACTGAATCACTTTGATATTTGATAACTCCAACAATTCCATGTGAAATAGCATAATATAACTACGGTGATCAGGCGTAGACATATTATGTTATACACACTTTCTTCTCAAGCTATCTCATATCATCGTTTTTCAATGTGATTCCCACACAAGCACGTAACACACAATAACTAATTTAACAATTAAACACATAATCAACATTACTTCACTACTTATCTACCTCATTTGCACATACAAATTACAACATTTAGCATAATCATAATCATAGCATTTCAAACAACATACAATAGTTTAAGTTTAAGCAATCCTATCATGGATCACCTAACTCTCTTAAACCATTGCTCTGATACCAACTTGAAACGCCCCGAAAACAGAACCATTTTTTTTACCTAACACTGTAAACACACTCTATTAGGTCCCACATCTAAAATATGACATTATAGACTAGTTATATCGTTCTCTTAATCAAATAATGACTCAAATAACAAAAATGTGAATTTACAAGAGATTCCCCAGGAATGACTCCCATTCCTCAGGAATCAGACATGCTGTTAACATTTGGATTGGGATTCCCCAGGAATGACTCTCATTCCCCAGGAATCAGGGTTGCTGTTAGCACTAAATTTCAGATTCCCCAGGAATGACTCCCATTCCCCAGGAATCAGGGCTGCACAAACTAATACCAAAATATGAATTTCCGACGCGCATAACTTTTAACTCGTTAACACTTAGGCCCTGAAAATTTTCAGTCACCTCCAAAATGCCAAAATGAAACTTTCTATTTTTACACTTTTCCAAAATACACGTTTTACGAGAAAACGGACGTATAACAACTTTTTGACTATTTTAACCACTTTTTGACTACAACCCAAATCACAAACCATAAACACTTTGACTCTAACTTTTTGCACACATTATCAACCTACCAAAACAAGTCTAACACACTTGTCCAAACTCACATAACTACATTCTAACCTGATTTAACCTTTTTGACCCGTTTTGATGTCCATTTGGACACTTTTACCAAATTTACCATATACAACCACAACTCTATCCAATACCACATATGTTTGACTCTTACAACATTGTTGACTATTTGTCAACTTCATCTTTGACCAACCAATCACTTTTGATCTTTTTCTACAATTCAACACTTTAACCCAAACCAAACCAATCATATGACTTCATACTCTTGACAACCACATACACTAGACACCATAACTCTGTTTGACTTTCAAAGTCAACTACTATACATTGACCAACATATTTAATTCGAAAACTCATTGTTTGGGCGATTTACACAATTGAACATCAAAACAACAATTCAAAAGAAAGAAGCATATTATAACCATAAGCATGCTCCATATCAATGTCACTAGCTTCTCATAACCCTTCTATCCACATGTCTCTATCAAAACATCAACCTACAACATAAACACTGAAACGGGTAAGCACAACTGCTTAGTGAGTACACAGGCGATCAAACAAGCAATACACATAACATTTAGCATATGACAAGACAAATACATGAACACATAATCACTGAGCTCTGAACACTGAACACTGTACACTGTGTTAACCGCGGTTAACTCTCTGATCACCACTAATCCTTAACACATAATCATTAACCAACAACAATCAATTCACTAATCAACACATCTTTTAACATAATCTTAAACACACACTCATAAGAAACAAAACATATAACAAGCAACTCTCACTTGATTGTATGATCCTCTAGCTCGGAAGCTATCAGGAAACACATACAACCAAGTCATCTTCCACCCGATTGTGTAGCCTCTTACTCGAAAGCAATCCGGATCCAACACAATCGAATCATACACTATTCTTCACCAATTCTTTTCCTTTACCTTTAAGCTAGTGACTTACTCATTACTTGGCTAACATCAAGCTAATGAGGAAATCACTACTTTTCTTACCAAGTAACATTTAATCACATAACAATTAAGAATAACAAGTAATCTAACACAACAACTAATTTAAGCAATAATCATAATTAAACAAACATAAACAAATAACTATCCCATCGCGATCGTTTTGTTATACTCAAAATTTTTGCCTATGTAACGGGCTGTGGTGTGGGATTCACTCACACCCATTGTACTTAAACGCTTTTTGGGAATATATTTGCGGGGTAAAATTTTACCCTTTACCCAAAAAAAAAAAAAAAAAAACAAATAACTATTTCTTTGATTGTGTAAACCTCTAGCCCGCAAGCTATTCGGTCCTACACAATCACATCACCTGTTTAACCCCCGTATCACTCACCACAAACTCTTAGACGATTTCACCATATTGATCATCATAAGCCTCCACTCCTTTAGCACCTAATCATGTTATACATAACAACATATAATACACTTAGACACTAATAATCAATATCAAATAACTAGAAATCATACTCTATCAACACTTTTGATTACACTATTAAGTTTACTACATGAATTCACCTTAATTCATTAAAACCCTTAAGAACATATTACTAACTAATAAGTCTTTAACCCATTTTAACACTAATTCATTCACTATTAAGCTTTACTAACTTCAATTAAACATATTAAACACAATTTCATATCATAATAACTAGTTCCATGAAACCCCACCAAAACCCCCATAATTGCCCAAGAACACTAATCATAAATTCATCACTTTCAATATGTTATATTATTACCCATGATCATAAAAACACCTACTAACATCAAATCATTCAATTTAGAACCATAATTTCGGATTAGAACCCTCAATTTTACAAAACCCATCAAAATCTCATAAAACCCCCAAACCCTAGGTTAGATCATATGAGAAATCACTTACATGTTATTAGGAATGATGAAAGAATGAAGAATTTGAAAACCATAAGCTTGAATCAAGAATTTTAGAGATGAAATTAGAGTTAGAATCGTCCCTGTGGTTTTTTTTTTTTTTTCTTTTATATCTGGAACTAAATGAAATAAACATAACTCATACGTACATATCTATATAAGTCGGCCTAATATTTTATCCCCTTTATTTTCTACAGTCTGGAACTGATAAAACCGTTTACGTTTTTCACTATATCTCGTTATCTACATAATAATATTTCATAATAAAAATATATCCGTGTACGATATTAATTTCCTGAAATTCGGGGTGTTACAACTCTCCCCCACTTATTTCATTCGTGTCCTCACGAATGGCACTCGTACTACCCAGTCTCAACACTATCTCTACTCATGCACCAACACCTAATCATACTTAGAACACTTCACTTAATTCACTGGTCATACATAAACACATATATCACTTAGTTCTACTCAAACACATTATCAACACTAACTCTACAAGATCTTAATCATATACCTCCTACATATTGGTTTCACCTAATTTAGTGAAATACGTATCACTAGATACAAGTCTTTTATTCCTACTCTCTCTATTATCTCTTCTTTTTATCATAATATCTAACACGTAATTTACATAATTTAAACACCTCTTCTCTTACACTCTATCCTAACAATCACACTAAATCACTTTGATATTTGATAACTCCAACAATTCCATGTGAAATAGCATAATATAACTACGGTGATCAGGCGTAGACATATTATGTTATACACACTTCCTTCTCAAGCTATCTCATATCATCGTTTTTCAATGTGATTCCCACACAAGCACGTAACACACAATAACTAATTTAACAATTAAACACATAATCAAAATTACTTCACTACTTATCTACCTTATTTGCACATACAAATTACAACATTTAGCATAATCATAATCATAGCAATTCAAACAACATACAATAGTTTAAGTTTAAGCAATCCTATCATGGATCACCTAACTCTCTTAAACCATTGCTCTGATACCAACTTGAAACGCCCCGAAAACAGAACCATTTTTTTTTACCTAACACTGTAAACACACTCTATTAGGTCCCACATCTAAAATATGACATTATAGACTCATTGTATCGTTCTCTTAATCAAATAATGACTCAAATAACAAAAATGTGAATTTACAAGAGATTCCCCAGGAATGACTCCCATTCCTCAGGAATCAGACATGCTGTTAACATTTGGATTCGGATTACCCAGGAATGACTCTCATTCCCTAGGAATCAGGGTTGCTGTTAGCACTAAATTTCAGATTCCCCAGGAATGACTCACATTCCCCAGGAATCAGGGCTGCACAAACTAATACCAAAATACGAATTTCCGACGCGCATAACTTTTTACTCGTTAACACTTAGGCCCTGAAAATTTGCAGGCACCTCCAAAATGCCAAAATGAAACTTTCTATTTTTACACTTTTCCAAAATACACGTTTTACAAGAAAACGGACGTATAACCACTTTTTGACCATTTTAACTACTTTTTGACTACAACCCAAATCACAAACCATAAACACTTTGACTCTAACTTTTTGCACACATTATCAACCTACCAAAACAAGTCTAACACACTTGTCCAAACTCACATAACTACATTCTAACCTGATTTAACCCTTTTGACCCGTTTTGATGTCCATTTGGACACTTTTACCAAATCTACCATATACAACCACAACTCTACCCAATACCACATATGTTTGACTCTTACAACATTGTTGACTATTTGTCAACTTCATCTTTGACCAACCAATCACTTTTGACCTTTTTCTACAATTCAACACTTTAACCCAAACCAAAACAATCATATGACTTCATACTCTTGACAACCACATACACTAGACACCATAACTCTGTTTGACTTTCAAAGTCAACTACTATACATTGACCAACATATTTAATTCGAAAACTCATTGTTTGGGTGATTTACACAATTGATCATCAAAACAACAATTCAAAATCCCAAGATTGGCGATTTCTGGGTTTTTTCCTTGACCTAACGTTCGTATTCGATTCATTCTAATCAGGCCGTGAATCTGATCGTCGTTTGATGCTTTACCTTTTCTTCATTGAATCGGTTTAATATTCACTCGATTCTAGGGTTTTTGGCTCGTTTGGTTTCGGATTAAGCGAATGTTTAGGGTTTTTTCTTTAATCGTCAATTGCTTCTGGGTGGATCTGGTTCGTGATTATACAACACGTCTAAATCATCACGCCATTAACGATTGCTAAGTCTAAATCGTCTAGGGTTTTATCCTGAAACGAGTTAGGGTTGCGGCCATTTTCTGGGTTTTGATCTGCTTGATTACGACTAGATCGGTTTTTGGTTTGTTCTGGTTTTGTAATCCTATATCAAACGTTCTGATTCAAACATTCTATGATCGATAATCCGTTAGGGTTTCTTTCATTTTGAAGGTTTGCTTTATTCTGATTATGATTTGGCCGATTAGGGTTTTGGTTTCAAGAGTGTTACCGGATCTGGTTTCCAGTGAGTGGTTTTCTGATGGAAGATTAGGGTTCTTGCGACCCCATCTGCTTCTGATCAAGTGTTTCTATCTCTAACGCAGATTAGGGTTTGTGGTTATTGGTTTGAGAGTCGTGTAATGTAACGGGGATGGGGGGAGGGGGACGGGAGTGCGATCGGCTTATTTTCATGGTCGATCTTTGTTAATCAATGGAGCGTTTGTGTTGATTGTTCGCGTCACTATTATGCGTTTCATATCAACCTCCATTGATGGTTCTACCTTCGTGATGGGGGATGGTGCGGCTTGGGTATGTATGGGTTCGGTTTGGGTTCATGCTAATCTTAAGTCGCTTGGATGATTTGTGGCCGTTTTAGCCACTTGGGGAGTTCCTGGACCTTTTGCCATCTTTCATGTTGGTAGGGCAGGTTTCTTCCTTGTCGTCAGTTTGTGGCTGATTTCAGCCACTTGGGGAGTCCTTGGACCTTTTGCTATTGTATTGGTAGGGCAGGTTCTCACTTGTCGAAGGGTTATATTGGTGTTTCCTGGACCTTTTGCCATCTTTCATGTTGGTAGGGCAGGTTGGCGATGTGACCCTAGACGTGTTTGCTGATATTGCAGCTTGGAAGTTGGTGTTGTACTCGTAGGTCTTTAATGAAGATATTTGAAGATAGAGTCTTTCACTATGGATGTTGTTTTCTATCGTAGATTGCGGCTGATTTCAGCCTTTTGGGGGAGTAGCTGGACCTTTTGCCATCTCTAAAGTTGGTAGGGCAGGTTCATCCCTGTCGAAGGATTATATCTGTTATTTCCTGGACCTTTTGCCATCTCCGTGTTGGTAGGGCAGGTTGACGATGTACCTTTTGACGTGTCTACTGCTATTGCAGTTTGGAAGATTGGTGTTGCACTCGTAGGTCAAGCAACGAAGATAATTGAAGACAGAGTTACTCACTATGGATGTGGTTCTGAGAACCTGGTTTTATTTTACATTTAGATTATTTTTAAATGTAATTGGTTACTTCTGCGGTTAGCAGTTGTGGTTGTTCTGCGTCTAGCAGTAGATTTGCTTAGTGTTGAGACATGTGGTCTTTATTTGATTTGTTGAGTCAAATATTGGATAGTGGTTTTGCTTTGTTATGTAGTCTTGTTCGCCTATGTAACGGGCTGAGGTGTGAGATTCACTCACATCCATTGTACTTAAATGTTTTGGGAATATATTTACCGGGTAAACATTTTGCCCTTTACCCAAAAAAAAAAAAAAACCATAAGCATGCTCCATATCCATGTCACTAGCTTCTCATAACCCTTCTATCCACATGTCTCTATCAAAACATCAACCTACAACATAAACACTGAAACGGTAAGCACAACTGCTTAGTGAGTACACAGGCGATCAAACAAGCAATACACATAACACTTAGCATATAACAACACAAATACATGAACACATAATCACTGAGCTCTGAACACTGAACACTGTACACTGTGTTAACCGTAGTTAACTCTCTGATCACCACTAATCCTTTACACATAATCATTAACCAACAACAATCAATTCACTAATCAACACATCTTTTAACATAATTTTAAACACACACTCATAAGAAACAAAACATATAACAAACAACTCTCACTTGATTGTATGATCCTCTAGCTCGGAAGCTATCCGGAAACACATACAACCAATTCATACACGGTTCACCACATAATCACTATTTAATCCACATATATCAACAAGTCATCTTCCACCCGATTGTGTAGCCTCTTACTCGAAAGCAATCCGGATCCAACACAATCAAATCATACACTATTCTTCACCAATTCTTTTCCTTTACCTTTAAACTAGTGACTTACTCATTACTTGGCTAACATCAAGCTAATGAGGAAATCACTACTTTTCTTACCAAGTAACATTTAATCACATAACAATTAAGAATAACAAGTAATCTAACACAACAACTAATTTAAGCAATAATCATAATTAAACAAACATAAACAAATAACTATTTCTTTGATTGTGTAAACCTCTAGCCCGCAAGCTATTCGGTCCTACACAATCACATCACCTGTTTAACCGTCGTATCACTCACCACAAATTCTTAGACGATTTCACCATATTGATCATCATAAGCCTCCACTCTTTTAGCACCTAATCATGTTATACATAACAACATATAATACACTTAGACACTAATAATCAATATCAAATAACTAGAAATCATACTCTATCAACACTTTTGATTACACTATTAAGTTTACTACATGAATTCACCTTAATTCATTAAAACCCTTATGAACATATTACTAACTTATAAATCTTTAACCCATTTTAATACTAATTCATTCACTATTAAGCTTTACTAACTTCAATTAAACATATTAAACACAATTTCATATCATAATAACTAGTTCCATGAAACCCCACCAAAACCCCCATAATTGCCCAAGAACACTAATCATAAATTCATCACTTTCAATATGTTATATTATTACCCATGATCATAAAAACACCTACTAACATCAAATCATTTAATTTAGAACCCTAATTTCGGATTAGAACCCTCAATTTTACAAAACCCATCAAAATCTCATAAAACCCCCAAACCCTAGGTTAATCATATGAGAAATCACTTACATGTTATTAGGAATGATGAAAGAATGAAGAATTTGAAAACCATAAGCTTGAATCAAGAATCTTAGAGATGAAATTAGAGCTAGAATCGTCCCTGTGGTTTTTTTTTTTTCTTTTATCTCTGGAACTAAATGAAATAAACATAACTCATACGTACATATCTATATAAGTCGGCCTAATATTTTATCCCCTTTATTTTCTACAGTCTGGAACTGATAAAACCGTTTACGTTTTTCACTATATCTCGTTATCTACATAATAATATTTCGTAATAAAAATATATCCGTGTACGATATTAATTTCCTGAAATTCGGGGTGTTACAACTCTCCCCCACTTATTTCATTCGTGTCCTCACGAATGGCACTCGTACTACCCAGTCTCAACACTATCTCTACTCATGCACCAACACCTAATCATACTTAGAACACTTCACTTAATTCACTGGTCATACATAAACACATATATCACTTAGTTCTACTCAAACACATTATCAACACTAACTCTACAAGATCTTAATCATATACCTCCTACATATTGGTTTCACCTAATTTAGTGAAATACGTATCACTAGACACAAGTCTATTATTTCTACTATCTCTATTATCTCTTCTTTTTATCATAATATCTAACACGTAATTCACATAATTTAAACACCCCTTCTCTTACACTCTATCCTAACAATCACACTAAATCACTTTGATATTTGATAACTCCAACAATTCCATGTGAAATAGCATAATATAACTACGGTGATCAGGCGTAGACATATTATGTTATACACACTTCCTTCTCAAGCTATCTCATATCATCGTTTTTCAATGTGATTCCCACACAAGCACGTAACACACAATAACTAATTTAACAATTAAACACATAATAAAAATTACTTCACTACTTATCTACCTCATTTGCACATACAAATTACAACATTTAGCATAATCATAATCATAGCATTTCAAACAACATACAATAGTTTAAGTTTAAGCAATCCTATCATGGATTACCTAACTCTCTTAAACCATTGCTCTGATACCAATTTGAAACGCCCCGAAAACAGAACCATTTTTTTTTACCTAACACTGAAAACACACTCTATTAGGTCCCACATCTAAAATATGACATTATAGACTCGTTATATCGTTCTCTGAATCAAATAATGACTCAAATAACAAAAATGTGAATTTACAAGAGATTCCCCAGGAATGACTCCCATTCCTCATGAATCAGGCATGCTGTTAACATTTGGATTCGGATTCCCCAGGAATGACTCTCATTCCCCAGGAATCAGGGTTGCTATTAGCACTAAATTTCAGATTCTCAAGGAATGACTCCCACTCCCCAGGAATCAGGGCTGAACAAACTAATACCAAAATACTAATTTCCGACGCGCATAACTTTTTACTCGTTAACACTTAGGCCCTGAAAATTTGCAGGCACCTCCAAAATGCCAAAATGAAACTTTCTATTTTTACACTTTTCCAAAATACACGTTTTACGAGAAAACGGACGTATAACAACTTTTTGACCATTTTAACCACTTTTTGACTACAACCCAAATCACAAACCATAAACACTTTGACTCTAACTGTGACACCCGTCAAATTAGGACTAGTAATAAGTGCCTAATCAAGTTTAATACATGTAATTAGTTCTGTGTTAGGCTAATTAATGTATCAATTAATATATATTGTTGAATATATACAAGTATTGCGATTGGAATTAATCGTACCCAATTCAAATCGAATGTAATTCGGTTCAAATAACTACGGACGTTGGTGAACAATTTTATTAAATAATATAATATTATTTAATAACACTATTAAATCCAAAAATATTATTTTGATAATATTTCAAATCAAATTCGTATCGTACAAACAACATTTACGCGACTAAAAATATTACACGCGCGAACAAACTAAACAAATTTGAGTTATCTTTTATAACGCAATTTTAAAGTATTTTATGAAATACTTCAACCACCATATTGAGAAACTAATGGTATTTTAAAATATATAATTAAGGGTCTTAAATAATTATTTAACGTTTTAAACAATCGGGAAAACGAACACCGCACGGAGCGCGATTGCAGGGGATTAAATGGGTGAAGCCCACACCCGTGGACCCCACCAGAAAATCAGCCAAGATGGGGGTATTCCCACCTCCCATCTTCATTTCATCATTTTCATCATCATCCATACTCTCTCTCTCTCTCTCTTTCACTTTCTTTCAAAAACACCCAAAACACCATCACCAAAAATCAACAAAAAGCACCACCAAACCTCACTAAATTTCGGAGCCCCTTTGGAGAAAAACGACCACCGCATCACGATCTACATTCCCATCTTTTCGGATTTTCAATCCGACACTTGTAAGTTTTCCGACCAAATGACGAAACCTCTCGATTTTTACTTGTTTTCGAGTTATTATTGTTTCTATAAGCTTATAATGTCCTAATATGGGTTGGGTAAAAGTTTTGGACCGAAAGGAAACCGGAAAACTCGTTTTCGACACATTTTCCGGCCATCAGACCGTAACGTCGCATTTGGACCTAGATTTATGCGACGTCAACTTCAACGTCGCAAAACCCCTCGTGACGTCGCATGGTGCGACGTCAGTCACAACGTCGCATTAAATTGCGACGTCGCATATAGCGACATCATCCTTAACGTCGCCTTAACTGGCGGATGTCGCCCTTAGCGACGCAAACCCTTACGTCGCAGAAATCAACGTCGCCTATAGCGAGGCCACGTACAACGTCGCATTAAATTGCGAGAGTCGCACATAGCGACGCCGTGCTCAACGTCGCAGTCAGCTGCGACGTCGCACCCAACGTCGCATCCAACGTCGCACAAACCAGAAAACACAGATTTTCACTAAGTGTCGAGACCCTAAATTTTATCACTTGATTTCACCCAATTTCAAGTCCAGATGCGTTTTTCCTTAAAGCAATATAGTAGAAATAAAAATTTTCCAAGCTGACCTGGCAGCTCGACCCCAGCTAGGGGCGCTGCCCCTTGGACCCCGCCAGGGGCTGCCGTCCCTTGGACCCCGCTAACCAGGGGCGCTGCCCCCGGACCCCCGTACTTAGATTCCGTAAGCACATTTTTACACCAAGTGTCAAACTTGTACAACTTCAAAACGCTTACACGATAAAACTTTTCAATCATAATGGAATTTACTTTTCAAGGTTAACATTAACATATTTAAATTCATACAATCACCAACGGGCCGTATACATTTTCAAAACCTAATTCACAATCAAACAAGTCGTTGTAACTTGTATCCATTCAATCAAACAAGTCGTTGTAACTTGTATCAAGTCAATCAAACAAGTCGTAGTAACTTGTAACAATACAATCAACCAAATCGGGGTAATTTGGACATCAAGTTAAACAAACAATTTCAATGGTAGTCTTTCGAGATACCGGTACAATTAATAACAATTCAAGTGTCGTGGACACATTCAGGTTTCAAGGCTTTGGACACCAAATTACAGCTAATTACTTCAAGTTTATTAAATTAAACACTTCAAGACTCAGGTGAGTTTCATGGCCCCATTTTCACTACTTTTACCAGGGGTGTGATATTACTACTTCATTTTGTTTTACAAGTAGAACGCAAGTGCCAAACTTCAAATACTACATGAGTTTCAAGCTAATCAATTTAAAGTCCTCCATAGCATAGTCTCTAGTATTTATAGCGTGAATGTTAGTATATGATATCATATGGGATTGACAATCCTCATCTGGGTTAGCACGCACTAACCAGTCAAACGGATGCATTAGCATTTGGGAAGACGAGTGTGGATTAGACACTCGTAGGAGGCATTTCAAGTTAGTTTTCCTTAATTGGACCTAGCGCTCAAGTTAAGCTCAGACTATGTGCTCATGGATTGTATAACTTTTATTTTGCTTAATTGCAATTTAACTTCAATATAAATCTTGCGGTTCTTACAACTATACATTGACATACAAACCTGTGAGCTCACCAGCGTTTTCGCTGACCCATTTTAGTATGTATCACAGGTACCCAGCAGTAGGTTGGCTGCACAAGCAGGGATTATTAGCTCGAGTCAGCATACATTCAACTAGAGATTTGATTGCATTATTATATTTTGTAAAAGTAATTATGCTATGTAATCTCTAAATTTCAGGAACCGAGCTAATGTAACATCATATTTTGTAAACATTTACTATATTAATGCAAGTTTAAAACGACGCATATAGTGGTCGTTCATTATATCTTATGTGCTTTGTATATTGATTAGTGACACCCAAATCGAGCTTCCGCAAATCATCAAATTTGGGGGTGTCACAGATTGGTATCAGAGCCTAAGGTTATAGTGAACTAGGTTGCATTTAGTGGACCTAGACTATGACCGTTAGGCAGTATTCCCTATTAGGTATAACCAGTTCAGAGATTACAGCATACGAATTTAATTTAACATAGCCTGATCAACTATGTACAATTAAATAAAGATGATGCAAGATCTGAAGGAAGTTATGGCCGAACAGGATACACTAGTCGACTCTGACCTCGAGAGAAACGGGACTTAAAATTTGTCTGTGATTAGACACTCAATAGGCGGTTATGTGATATATCTATGTACATAAGTAAGCCTCAATTCAAGCTTAGGCTATATTATATACGTATTATATGAATATAGGCCTCACATTTGCTCACGTTCTGTCTCAGAATGGCAAACACACCACCCAACTCATCCCGTTCCCATTCGTACGAATCACAAAGTTTAAGGGTAGCTAGGAGGAACCCCAGGTTGCCTCGAGCGGGCCCATACCCCAATCAATTCACACTAACGGATTTGACAGCTAGGCTACACCTTCACGAGCAACAATTGCGTGACATGGACAACGAGTTGCAAGAGACCCGTGAAAACTGGACACTCACCCTAATGGGGCAAGTTGCTCAGGTCTCTGAGGACCATGTAAACGCTATCAACAATATGGACGTTCTCGAAAATCGAGTGGGTGAAACCATCGAGACCATGGAGATCGTCCACAATCAAGTGACTGACAATCATAACGAAATCACTGTTCTGCGATCAAGGTTGACTCAGTGCGAGACACGCCTGAGGGAAACCGAGGAGGCACTCAGAATGGTTAGCCGACTTGCAGAGTCCGTTGACCGTCTCACTGCCTTAATGCCACAACTCAATCTTCGTCAGAATTAGCTTAGGCTGAATCTGCATTCCATAACGCTTTCGTAGGACTAACGTAAATTGACCGAATGAAACAATTCTCGGCAATTTTGGCACGATATCTAAGTCTGTAACTTTTGAATTCAACAAACTCGAAATTGTCTGTAATCATTTAACAACGTAATATCAAATGACAATTTCGTTCGATTTAATTCTACATTATAGAACTCTTATACTTGTGATGTGTATATTGTCGCTTTAATACATACATCCACTACAATTATCATTCTGGCACAATTCCTTACGTACCTATTGTTTCTTTTCTTGAAGAATCATGCCGCCGAAGAAAAAGAGTTACAGTGAAGCCGAACTTGCTGCTGCCGTTACTCGGGCCGTAGCCGACGCCTTGGCCGCTCGGGATCCACCCTGAACGTCCGAGGAAACAGCCGATACCACCGCCACCACTCCTGTTGTCAAGCCTTGTTCCTACAAGGACTTTCTCAGCTGTAAACCTCTATATTTCAAGGGCACGGAAGGTGCCATTGGCTTGATCCGTTGGATTGAGCGTATGGAATCTGTTTTCAGTCTCTGCGACTGCACTAAGAACAACAAGGTCAAATTCGCTGCTTACACCTTTCAGGAAGGTGCACTCACGTGGTGGAAAACCCACGCAAACTCTGTAGGCCTTGAAGTTGCAAATCGGCTCCCTTGGGCCGAACTGAAAAAGAAACTGACAGAAAAATACTGTCCTGAAGAAGAGCTGCACAGACTGGAGGAGGAATTCTGGCACCTAACGGTACAGGGAAATGATGTTGCTGATTATACCACCAAATTTCAGCAGTTCGCTTTACTATGCCCGAGCTTGGTTGAACCGGAAAGTAAGGGTATCAAGAGATACATCCGCGGCCTCCCTGAGAGCATTCAAGGAAATGTCGCCTCATCAAAACCAACCACCACTGAGAGTGCCATTCGATTGGCCCACGAACTCATGGCCCTAGTTGTCAGCCGTGAGACCTCCAACACCTCATCCTCCAACAACAACAAACTCAAACAAGAAAAACAACGCCATCCAAGTCTACACCACCAACTCTGAATCCAACCGCAGCTACACCAGGGACAGGCCTTATTGTCCCAAGTGTAACTATCACCACTTTGGTCAGTGCAGGACCCCTTGCAACAACTGCAGGAGGTACGGACATTCGACTAAGGATTGCAAAGCCCCCAGATCCAACAAAAACCCCTCTAACAAAAATACCCAACAACCTAAGTCCTGTTTTGAATGTGGGAACCCAGGACACTTTAGGGATACTTGCCCAAAATTGAAGAATAAGGGCAACAACAATAACAACCGCAACAACAACAACAACCGCAACAACAACAACAACCGCAACAACAACAACAACGCCAAAAGTAGCGCCTTCGTGATCAACTCAGGGGAAGCCCGTCAGGACCCGAATGTGGTCACGGGTATGTTCCTCCTCAACAATTTAACTGCTTCTATTCTGTTTGATACTGGTGCCGATAGAAGTTTTATTTCCGATGAATTTTGCCCTCTACTTGACATCACACCTGTTGCTTTAGACGTTAAGTACACCGTAGAGCTAGCAAATGGCAAATTGATAGAAACCGATAGTGTGATACCTAATTGCACTTTAAATCTAGCCGACGAAATCTTCTCCATAGATCTTATGCCTGTTGAGATAGGAAGTTTCGATGTCATCGTAGGCATGGACTGGTTATCCAAACATCGCGCCGAAATCATTTGCCATGACAAAATCGTTCGCATACCTCTCGCCGTCGGTAGAACCCTGATCATACAGGGGGAGACCGGTGGGATGAGGCTTAACATCATATCTTGTCTAAAAACCCGGAAATTTCTGAGAAAGGGTTACCCAGCAATCCTCGCGCACATCATGGAGAAAAAGTCGGAGGAGAAGCGACTTGAGGATGTTCCAATGGTTCGAGACTTTCCAGAAGTCTTTCCCGAAGAACTACCTGGTCTACCACCGCCAAGACAGGTTGAGTTCTCAATCGATCTAGTACCAGGTGCTGCGCCTGTGGCCCGAGCACCATACCGCTTAGCTCCATCCGAACTTCAGGAGTTGTCCACCCAGTTACAGGAACTCCTGGAACGAGGATTTATCAGGCCGAGTTCTTCACCTTGGGGAGCTCCGGTCCTATTTGTCAAGAAGAAAGACGGTTCTTTTCGAATGTGTATCGACTACCGAGAGTTGAACAAGTTAACTGTCAAGAATCGGTATCCACTCCCTCGAATCGATGACCTGTTCGACCAACTTCAAGGTTCAAGTGTCTACTCAAAAATCGATCTGCGATCAGGATATCATCAGTTACGAGTTCGCGACATCGACATTCCAAAAACTGCCTTCAGAACTCGTTATGGGCATTACGAATTTCAAGTGATGCCATTCGGCCTAACCAACGCACTGGCTGTATTCATGGACCTTATGAATCGGGTGTGTAAACCTTACCTTGACAAGTTCGTCATTGTCTTCATCGATGACATACTCATATACTCACGAAAAGAGCAAGAACACGCGCAACACCTCAAAACAATTTTAGAACTACTTAAACACGAGGAGCTTTACGCCAAATTCTCTAAGTGTGAGTTCTGGATAAAAACCGTTCAATTCCTTGGTCACGTGATTGACAGTCAGGGGATTCACGTTGACCCACCAAAAATTGAAGCTATCAAGGGCTGTCAAGCACCCACCACTCCGACCGAAGTACGCCAATTTTTGGGTCTTGCCGGGTATTACCGACGATTCATTGAAAATTTCTCCAAGATAGCCTTACCACTCACGACTCTGACCCAGAAAGACAAAAAGTTTGATTGGACTGATAAACAAGAGTCGGCATTCCAACTATTAAAACAAAAGCTTTGCAGTGCTCCTATTCTATCATTACCCGAAGGCACCGATGACTTCGTGGTATACTGCGATGCTTCTCATCAGGGTCTCGGTTGCGTGCTTATGCAACGAGACAAAGTCATAGCATATGCTTCCCGACAGCTCAAGATTCATGAAAAGAATTACACTACCCACGACCTCGAGTTAGGAGCCGTCGTTTTCGCCCTAAAAATTTGGAGACATTACCTCTACGGCACTAGGTGCACAATCTTTACAGACCACAAAAGTCTCCAACACATATTTGATCAGAAAGATCTCAACATGAGGCAACGTCGATGGGTCGAGTTGCTTACCGATTACGACTGCGAACTCAAATATCATCCAGGCAAAGCAAATGTTGTTGCTGATGCCCTCAGTCGAAAAGAACGAGTGAAACCACTTCAAGTCCGAGCCCTCAGTATGACCATTCACAACAATTTAAACATTC
Source organism: Helichrysum umbraculigerum (assembly GCA_949592205.1). Lineage (NCBI taxonomy): Eukaryota > Viridiplantae > Streptophyta > Magnoliopsida > Asterales > Asteraceae > Helichrysum > Helichrysum umbraculigerum. Next base: position 97,236,532 of record CATIUR010000002.1, on the reverse strand, counting down.
AAATTCTCACTGCTCAACTCGAAGCCTTGAAACCCGAAAATGTCAAAGATGAAGCCTTGCGGGGAATGGATAAACAATTCAAAATCAAACCTAACGGGATTAGGTATTTCTCAAACCGAATCTAGTTGCCTAAATTTGGGAACCTACGAGACTTGGTGATGGATGAAGCTCACAAGTCCAAATATTCTATCCATCCGGGATCCGATAAAATGTACCACGGTATCAAAGACTTCTACTGGTGGCCGAACATGAAAGCTGAAATCACCACCTATGTCAGCAAGTGCCTTACTTGCTCCAAGGTCAAAATCGAATATCAAAAACCCTCTGGTTTACTTCAACAACCCAGTCTTCCTGAATGGAAATGGGAACAAATTGCCATGGACTTCATAACCAAACTACCCAAATCCTCGAGCGGTTGCGATACCATTTGGGTGATCGTGGATTGTCTCACAAAGTCTGCTCACTTCCTGGCAATTAAAGAATCCGACAAAATGGAACGCCTCACCAGTATTTATCTGAAGGAAATCGTGACCAAACACGGTGTTCCAATCTCAATTATCTCCGATAGAGATAGTCGTTTCACTTCACAATTTTGGCAATCACTTCAAAAATCCGTGGGTACTAGACTTGATATGAGTACCGCATATCATCCTCAAACCGATGGCCAAATGAACGAACCATTCAAACACTAGAAGACATGCTACGGGCCTGCGTAGTAGACTTCGGTGTAAACTGGGAAAAACACCTACCATTGTGCGAGTTCTCGTACAACAACAGTTATCATACCAGCATCAAAGTTGCACCTTTCGAGGCACTGTACGGTCGTAAGTGCCGGTCACCTATCTGTTGGACCGAAGTTGGGGATAGCCAACTCACGGGTCCAGAAATCATTCACGAGACAACCGAGAAAATTGTCGAAATTCAAAACAAGCTCAAAGCCGCGCGTGATCGTCAGAAAAGTTATGCTGACGTGAGACGTAAACCACTCGAGTTCCAGGTTGGGGATCGAGTGCTACTCAAAGTATCGCCTTGGAAAGGCGTAATCCGGTTTGGCAAACGAGGGAAGTTAAATCCCAGATACATTGGACCATTCGAGATCCTCGAGAGAATTGGTCCAGTGGCATATCGATTGCAGCTGCCATCCAAACTTAGCAGCGTGCACCCCACTTTTAATGTTTCAAATCTGAAGAAGTGTCTGTCTGATGAGACACTTATCATTCCACTCGATGAAATTAGAGTTGACGAGAAACTCCACTTTGTTGAGGAACCCGCCGAAATCATGGACTGTGAGGTCAAACAACTCAAACAAAGTCGTATTCCTATTGTCAAAGTCAGGTGGAATTCGCGGCGTGGTCCGGAATTCACCTGGGAACGGGAAGATCAAATGCGACTCAAGTATCCTCAACTCTTCACTGATTCAACTTCAAACACGTCTTCGACTTAAATTTCGGGACGAAATTCTTCTAACAGGGGGAGAATGTGACACCCGTCAAATTAGGACTAGTAATAAGTGCCTAATCAAGTTTAATACATGTAATTAGTTCTGTGTTAGGCTAATTAATGTATCAATTAATATATATTGTTGAATATATACAAGTATTGCGATTGGAATTAATCGTACCCAATTCAAATCGAATGTAATTCGGTTCAAATAACTACGGACGTTGGTGAACAATTTTATTAAATAATATAATATTATTTAATAACACTATTAAATCCAAAAATATTATTTTGATAATATTTCAAATCAAATTCGTATCGTACAAACAACATTTACGCGACTAAAAATATTACACGCGCGAACAAACTAAACAAATTTGAGTTATCTTTTATAACGCAATTTTAAAGTATTTTATGAAATACTTCAACCACCATATTGAGAAACTAATGGTATTTTAAAATATATAATTAAGGGTCTTAAATAATTATTTAACGTTTTAAACAATCGGGAAAACGAACACCGCACGGAGCGCGATTGCAGGGGATTAAATGGGTGAAGCCCACACCCGTGGACCCCACCAGAAAATCAGCCAAGATGGGGGTATTCCCACCTCCTATCTTCATTTCATCATTTTCATCATCATCCATACTCTCTCTCTCTCTCTCTTTTTCTTTCTTTCAAAAACACCCAAAACACCATCACCAAAAATCAACAAAAAGCACCACCAAACCTCACTAAATTTCGGAGCCCCTTTGGAGAAAAACGACCACCGCATCACGATCTACATTCCCATCTTTTCGGATTTTCAATCCGACACTTGTAAGTTTTCCGACCAAATGACGAAACCTCTCGATTTTTACTTGTTTTCGAGTTATTATTGTTTCTATAAGCTTATAATGTCCTAATATGGGTTGGGTAAAAGTTTTGGACCGAAAGGAAACCGGAAAACTCGTTTTCGACACATTTTCCGGCCATCAGACCGTAACGTCGCATTTGGACCTAGATTTATGCGACGTCAACTTCAACGTCGCAAAACCCCTCGTGACGTCGCATGGTGCGACGTCAGTCACAACGTCGCATTAAATTGCGACGTCGCATATAGCGACATCATCCTTAACGTCGCCTTAACTGGCGGACGTCGCCCTTAGCGACGCAAACCCTTACGTCGCAGAAATCAACGTCGCCTATAGCGACGCCACGTACAACGTCGCATTAAATTGCGAGAGTCGCACATAGCGACGCCGTGCTCAACGTCGCAGTCAGCTGCGACGTCGCACCCAACGTCGCATCCAACGTCGCACAAACCAGAAAATACAGATTTTCACTAAGTGTCGAGACCCTAAATTTTATCACTTGATTTCACCCAATTTCAAGTCCAGATGCGTTTTTTCTTAAAGCAATATAGTAGAAATAAAAATTTTCCAAGCTGACCTGGCAACTCGACCCCAGCCAGGGGCTCTGCCCCTTGGACCCCGCCAGGGGCTGCCGCCCCTTGGACCCCGCTAACCAGGGGCGCTGCCCCCGGACCCCCGTACTTAGATTCCGTAAGCACATTTTTACACCAAGTGTCAAACTTGTACAACTTCAAAACGCTTACACGATAAAACTTTTCAATCATAATGGAATTTACTTTTCAAGGTTAACATTAACATATTTAAATTCATACAATCACCAACGGGCCGTATACATTTTCAAAACCTAATTCACAATCAAACAAGTCGTTGTAACTTGTATCCATTCAATCAAACAAGTCGTTGTAACTTGTATCAAGTCAATCAAACAAGTCGTAGTAACTTGTAACAATACAATCAACCAAATCGGGGTAATTTGGACATCAAGTTAAACAAACAATTTCAATGGTAGTCTTTCGAGATACCGGTACAATTAATAACAATTCAAGTGTCGTGGACACATTCAGGTTTCAAGGCTTTGGACACCAAATTAAAGCTAATTACTTCAAGTTTATTAAATTAAACACTTCAAGACTCAGGTGAGTTTCATGGCCCCATTTTCACTACTTTTACCAGGGGTGTGATATTACTACTTCATTTTGTTTTACAAGTAGAACGCAAGTGCCAAACTTCAAATACTACATGAGTTTCAAGCTAATCAATTTAAAGTCCTCCATAGCATAGTCTCTAGTATTTATAGCGTGAATGTTAGTATATGATATCATATGGGATTGACAATCCTCATCCGGGTTAGCACGCACTAACCAGTCAAACGGATGTATTAGCATTTGGGAAGACGAGTGTGGATTAGACACTCGTAGGAGGCATTTCAAGTTAGTTTTCCTTAATTGGACCTAGCGCTCAAGTTAAGCTCAGACTATGTGCTCATGGATTGTATAACTTTTATTTTGCTTAATTGCAATTTAACTTCAATATAAATCTTGCGGTTCTTACAACTATACATTGACATACAAACCTGTGAGCTCACCAGCGTTTTCGCTGACCCATTTTAGTATGTATCACAGGTACCCAGCAGTAGGTTGGCTGCACAAGCAGGGATTATTAGCTCGAGTCAGCATACATTCAACTAGAGATTTGATTGCATTATTATATTTTGTAAAAGTAATTATGCTATGTAATCTCTAAATTTCAGGAACCGAGCTAATGTAACATCATATTTTGTAAACATTTACTATATTAATGCAAGTTTAAAACGACGCATATAGTGGTCGTTCATTATATCTTATGTGCTTTGTATATTGATTAGTGACACCCAAATCGAGCTTCCGCAAATCATCAAATTTGGGGGTGTCACACTAACTTTATGCACACATTATCAACCTACCAAAACAAGTCTAACACACTTGTCCAAACTCACATAACTACATTCTAACCTGATTTAACCCTTTTGACCCGTTTTGATGTCCATTTGGACACTTTTACCAAATCTACCATATACAACCGCAACTCTACCCAATACCACATATGTTTGACTCTTACAACATTGTTGACTATTTGTCAACTTCATCTTTGACCAACCAATCACTTTTGACCTTTTTCTACAATTCAACACTTTAACCCAAACCAAACCAATCATATGACTTCATACTCTTGACAACCACATACACTAGACACCATAACTCTGTTTGACTTTCAAAGTCAACTACTATACATTGACCAACATATTTAATTCGAAAACTCATTGTTTGGGCGATTTACACAATTGAGCATCAAAACAACAATTCAAAAGAAAGAAGCATATTATAACCATAAGCATGCTCCATATCCATGTCACTAGCTTCTCATAACCACTCTATCCACATGTCTCTATCAAAACATCAACCTACAACATAAACACTGAAACGCGTAAGCACAACTGCTTAGTGAGTACACAGGCGATCAAACAAGCAATACACATAACACTTAGCATATAACAACACAAATACATGAACACATAATCACTGAGCTCTGAACACTGAACACTGTACACTGTGTTAACCGCAGTTAACTCTCTGATCACCACTAATCCTTTACACATAATCATTAACCAACAACAATCAATTCACTAATCAACACATCTTTTAACATAATCTTAAACACACACTCATAAGAAACAAAAAATATAACAAGCAACTCTCACTTGATTGTATGATCCTCTAGCTCGGAAGCTATCCGGAAACACATACAACCAATTCATACACGGTTCACCACATAATCACTATTTAATCCACATATATCAACAAGTCATCTTCCACCCGATTGTGTAGCCTCTTACTCGAAAGGAATCCGGATCCAACACAATCGAATCATACACTATTCTTCACCAATTCTTTTCCTTTACCTTTAAGCTAGTGACTTACTCATTACTTGGCTAACATCAAGCTAATGAGGAAATCACTACTTTTCTTACCAAGTAACATTTAGTCACATAACAATTAAGAATAACAAGTAATCTAACACAACAACTAATTTAAGCAATAATCATAATTAAACAAACATAAACAAATAACTATTTCTTTGATTGTGTAAACCTCTAGCCCGCAAGCTATTCGGTCCTACACAATCACATCACCGGTTTAACCCCCGTATCACTCACCACAAACTCTTAGACGATTTCACCATATTGATCATCATAAGCCTCCACTCCTTTAGCACCTAATCATGTTATACATAACAACATATAATACACTTAGACACTAATAATCAATATCAAATAACTAGAAATCATACTCTATCAACACTTTTGATTACACTATTAAGTTTACTACATGAATTCACCTTAATTCATTAAAACCCTTATGAACATATTACTAACTTATAAATCTTTAACCCATTTTAACACTAATTCATTCACTATAAAGCTTTACTAACTTCAATTAAACATATTAAACACAATTTCATATCATAATAACTAGTTCCATGAAACCCCACCAAAACCCCCATAATTGCCCAAGAACACTAATCATAAATTCATCACTTTCAATATGTTTTATTATTACCCATGATCATAAAAACACCTACTGACATCAAATCATTCAATTTAGAACCCTAATTTCGGATTAGAACCCTCAATTTTACAAAACCCATCAAAATCTCATAAAACCCCCAAACCCTAGGTTAAATCATATGAGAAATCACTTACATGTTATTAGGAATGATGAAAGAATGAAGAATTTGAAAACCATAAGCTTGAATCAAGAATCTTAGAGATGAAATTAGAGTTAGAATCGTCCCTGTGGTTTTTTTTTTTTCTTTTATCTCTGGAACTAAATGAAATAAACATAACTCATACGTACATATCTATATAAGTCGGCCTAATATTTTATCCCCTTTATTTTCTACAGTCTGGAACTGATAAAACCTTTTACGTTTTTCACTATATCTCGTTATCTACATAATAATATTTCGTAATAAAAATATATCCGTGTACGATATTAATTTCCTGAAATTCGGGGTGTTACAACTCTCCCCCACTTATTTCATTCGTGTCCTCACGAATGGCACTCGTACTACCCAGTCTCAACACTATCTCTACTCATGCACCAACACCTAATCATACTTAGAACACTTCACTTAATTCACTGGTCATACATAAACACATATATCACTTAGTTCTACTCAAACACATTATCAACACTAACTCTACAAGATCTTAATCATATACCTCCTACATATTGGTTTCACCTAATTTAGTGAAATACGTATCACTAGATACAAGTCTATTATTCCTACTCTCTCTATTATCTCTTCTTTTTATCATAATATCTAACACGTAATTCACATAATTTAAGCACCTCTTCTCTTACACTCTATCCTAACAATCACACTAAATCACTTTGATATTTGATAACTCCAACAATTCCATGTGAAATAGCATAATATAACTACGGTGATCAGGCGTAGACATATTATGTTATACACACTTCCTTCTCAAGCTATCTCATATCATCGTTTTTCAATGTGATTCCCACACAAGCACGTAACACATAATAACTAATTTAACAATTAAACACATAATCAAAATTACTTCAATACTTATCTACCTCATTTGCACATACAAATTACAACATTTAGCATAATCATAATCATAGCAATTCAAACAACATACAATAGTTTAAGTTTAAGCAATCCTATCATGGATCACCTAACTCTCTTAAACCATTGCTCTGATACCAATTTGAAACGCCCCGAAAACAGAACCATTTTTTTTATGTAACACTGAAAACACACTCTATTAGGTCCCACATCTAAAATATGACATTATAGACTCGTTATATCGTTCTCTTAATCAAATAATGACTCAAATAACAAAAATGTGAATTTACAAGAGATTCCCCGGGAATGACTCCCATTCCTCAGGAATCAGGCATGCTGTTAACATTTGGATTCGGATTCCCAAGGAATGACTCTCATTCCCCAGGAATCAGGGTTGCTGTTAGCACTTAATTTCAGATTCCCCAGGAATGACTCCCATTCCCCAGGAATCAGGGCTGCACAAACTAATACCAAAATACGAAATTCCGACGCGCATAACTTTTTACTCGTTAACACTTAGGCCCTGAAAATTTGCAGGCACCTCCAAAATGCCAAAATGAAACTTTCTATTTTTACACTTTTCCAAAATACACGTTTTACGAGAAAACGGACGTATAACCACTTTTTGACCATTTTAACCACTTTTTGACTACAACCCAAATCACAAACCATAAACACTTTGACTCTAACTTTTTGCACACATTATCATCCTACCAAAACAAGTCTAACACACTTGTCCAAACTCACATAACTACATTCTAACCTGATTTAACCCTTTTGACCCGTTTTGATGTCCATTTGGACACTTTTACCAAATCTACCATATACAACCGCAACTCTACCCAATACCACATATGTTTGACTCTTACAACATTGTTGACTATTTGTCAACTTCATCTTTGACCAACCAATCACTTTTGATCTTTTTATACAATTAAACACTTTAACCCAAACCAAACCAATCATATGACTTCATACTCTTGACAACCACATACACTAGACACCATATCTCTCTTTGACTTTCAAAGTCAACTACTATACATTGACCAACATATTTAATTCGAAAACTCATTGTTTGGGCGATTTACACAATTGAGCATCAAAACAACAATTCAAAAGAAAGAACCATATTCTAACCATAAGCATGCTCCATATCCATGTCACTAGCTTCTTATAACCCTTCTATCCACATGTCTCTATCAAAACATCAACCTGCAACATAAACACTGAAACGGGTAAGCACAACTGCTTAGTGAGTACACAGGCGATCAAACAAGCAATACATATAACACTTAGCATATAACAACACAAATACATGAACACATAATCACTGAGCTCTGAACACTGAACACTGAACACTGAACACTGTACACTGTGTTAACCGCAGTTAACTCTCTGATCACCACTAATCCTTTACACATAATCATTAACCAACAACAATCAATTCACTAATCAACACATCTTTTAACATAATCTTAAACACACACTCATAAGAAACAAAAAATATAACAAGCAACTCTCACTTGATTGTATGATCCTCTAGCTCGGAAGCTATCCGGAAACACATACAACCAATTCATACACGGTTCACCACATAATCACTATTTAATCCACATATATCAACAAGTCATCTTCCACCCGATTGTGTAGCCTCTTACTCGAAAGCAATCCGGATCCAACACAATCGAATCATACACTATTCTTCACCAATTCTTTTCCTTTACCTTTAAGCTAGTGACTTACTCATTACTTGGCTAACATCAAGCTAATGAGGAAATCACTACTTTTCTTACCAAGTAACATTTAGTCACATAACAATTAAGAATAACAAGTAATCTAACACAACAACTAATTTAAGCAATAATCATAATTAAACAAACATAAACAAATAACTATTTCTTTGATTGTGTAAACCTCTAGCCCGCAAGCTATTCGGTCCTACACAATCACATCACCGGTTTAACCCCCGTATCACTCACCACAAACTCTTAGACGATTTCACCATATTGATCATCATAAGCCTCCACTCCTTTAGCACCTAATCATGTTATACATAACAACATATAATACACTTAGACACTAATAATCAATATCAAATAACTAGAAATCATACTCTATCAACACTTTTGATTACACTATTAAGTTTACTACATGAATTCACCTTAATTCATTAAAACCCTTATGAACATATTACTAACTTATAAATCTTTAACCTATTTTAACACTAATTCATTCACTATTAAGCTTTACTAACTTCAATTAAACATATTAAACACAATTTCATATCATAATAACTAGTTCCATGAAACCCCACCAAAACCCCCATAATTGCCCAAGAACACTAATCATAAATTCATCACTTTCAATATGTTTTATTATTACCCATGATCATAAAAACACCTACTGACATCAAATCATTCAATTTAGAACTCTAATTTCGGATTAGAACCCTCAATTTTACAAAACCCATCAAAATCTCATAAAACCCCAAAACCCTAGGTTAAATCATATGAGAAATCACTTACATGTTATTAGGAATGATGAAAGAATGAAGAATTTGAAAACCATAAGCTCGAATCAAGAATCTTAGAGATGAAATTAGAGTTAGAATCGTCCCTGTGGTTTTTTTTTTTTTTTTTCTTTTATCTCTGGAACTAAATGAAATAAACATAACTCATACGTACATATCTATATAAGTCGGCCTAATATTTTATCCCCTTTATTTTCTACAGTCTGGAACTGATAAAACCGTTTACGTTTTTCACTATATCTCGTTATCTACATAATAATATTTCGTAATAAAAATATATCCGTGTACGATATTAATTTCCTGAAATTCGGGGTGTTACAACTCTCCCTCAATTATTTCATTCGTGTCCTCACGAATGGCACTCGTACTACCCAGTCTCAACACTATCTCTACTCATGCACCAACACCTAATCATACTTAGAACACTTCACTTAATTCACTGGTCATACATAATCACATATATCACTTAGTTCTACTCAAACACATTATCAACACTAACTCTACAAGATCTTAATCATATACCTCCTACATATTGGTTTCACCTAATTTAGTGAAATACGTATCACTAGATACAAGTCTATTATTCCTACTCTCTCTATTATCTCTTCTTTTTATCATAATATCTAACACGTAATTCACATAATTTAAACACCTCTTCTCTTACACTCTATCCTAACAATCACACTAACTCACTTTGATATTTGATAACTCCAACAATTCCATGTGAAATAGCATAATATAACTACGGTGATCAGGCGTAGACATATTATGTTATACACACTTCCTTCTCAAGCTATCTCATATCATCGTTTTTCAATGTGATTCCCACACAAGCACGTAACACACAATAACTAATTTAACAATTAAACACATAATCAAAATTACTTCAATACTTATCTACCTCATTTGCACATACAAATTACAACATTTAGCATAATCATAATCATAGCAATTCAAACAACATACAATAGTTTAAGTTTAAGCAATCCTATCATGGATCACCTAACTCTCTTAAACCATTGCTCTGATACCAATTTGAAACGCCCCAAAAACATAACCATTTTGTAACACCCTCAAATTTCGGTTTGCGGAAGCTGTCGGGTCGGGTGTTACTAAATCAAATATCACAGCATAAGATACATAATGAACGACTCTAAATGAGACGTTTGAAAATGGTTATACATTTCCATAATAAAAATGTTTACAACGTTATAAGTTTAACAACAAATTCCAAATACATAATTGGAAAATATGAAAGTAAATGCAGAGTTGTCCCATATGTTTGAAATCATGCGACTCGAGCTAACATAATCTTGTAGTAATCCTAATCCTGCTGGGCACCTGAGAACACATGCTAAAACAGGTCAGCTATAAAGCTGGTGAGTTCATAGGTTTGTTAGTTGAATACATAAAGTATAAATCTTGTATGTTTTGAGAAATTGTTCAGAATCCACGATTCTGATTTGTAGCAAATTGTAGTTGTAATTACCAATGTGTAATTTGAAAGTTTAGGTATCTAATACCTAAGCAATTGTAGTCCGTACCTAAGTACACAATAATTGAGGCATACCGAGCCTGAATACCTATCTGGTATGAGTAAGTGTATAACGGGAGGCAATACCTGCCTAAGTTGTAACCAAATAACTGTATGACCACGTCATATGATAGTAAGTAACTGTAGTCCCGCAGAACTATGATTTAATATATGAGGTGTTGCATCCAGCAACAAGTGATTGTAGATCCGCAGATCTATGTTTGAACGTTTAGCGTGTCCGTTTACCCGATTAGCATAAGCTAACCCGGACATGAATTGAGCTAACGGCCTCGCGTGGCAGCACCACCGATCCGTTAACTTATTGTGAATCCCGAGTATCACTCGCTGATCCATTGATTGAAATTTCTTCCACTGCAATACCGTGGTTTCGTTTTGTGCCCACTTTACCGTGGCATCGTTTGGTGCCCGCTGCAATACCGCGGCATCGTTTTTGGAATTGCTCGCAGCAATTTGTGATTGAGCCGGCAGTACAACGACATGCCCGACTAAGTTGTTTGAGAGCCAGCAGTACTCGACATGCCTGACTAAGTAGATCGTATAATAGTATGTAGATATTCATCAGGTGACACCCCCACGGTTGGATTACATCCTGGGCCGGGGGACCATCCCTGGTTGGATTACATCCTGAGCCAGAGTCGTCACCAGTTGAGTAGTATGGATATAAGAAGTCTGTACTAACTTGTGATAATATTGTATACTCCTAGCCTAAAGCCTAGAAAGTATATATAACGGAGTCTTGGGAAAATGTTCACTTAAGTTCGGTTCCCATTCTAGTGATAATGAAGTGTGTTGACAGTTTTAGTTCTTAAAGAATAACTAAACTTGTAACAGTACAGATGTTGTTCAGTGTAGGTAGAACTAACTAGTTCTAATGAATTCAATGATATTGTCCCGTGACAATATGGCCAAAAGATTGTGATAACTAAATCAAGTTATGTGTTGGTAATCGTTTCCAACGACCTAACCGGGTACGATTGTAACCTATCTAGGTTAAGTATTGATATTGTTCTAAAGCAATATTGCGGGTGTAATTCCTAAGTATTACACATTTCGTATTACATACAGTAATATAAATAGTTGTAAATTATAAACGATTGTTAATATGATTTGAAAACAGCAATTGAGCATGTGTTTCACCCCGAAAATAGTAAAACAGTTGAAAGGGTGGGGCTATGAAACTCACCTGTGAGTTGTTAACGATACGATGATACGCGCGTCGTCCAAATGGTAACCTTCTAGTGTCCTAAACACGTGAGGTTGTATAAGTGCGAGATCAAATAGTCTGACCAAGTAAGTCGTTCGAATGTTTGTTTGTCGCTTGGTTTTAAAGACCGTGTACGGGGGTTCGGGGGCAGCGCCCCTGATAGCGGGGTCCAAGGGGTGGCAACCCCTGGCGGGGTCCAAGGGACAGAGCCCCTGGCTGGGGTCGAGCTGCCAGGTCAGCTTGGAAAATTTTTTTATTTCTACTACTTTGCTTTAAAGAAAACGCATTCGAAATCCAAATTCGGGTAAAATCGAGTGGTAAAATTTGGTTGTCAATACTTAGTGAAAAACATAGGTTTTTAAGGTTCTGCGACGTCAGATGCAACATCAGATGCGACGTCAACTGCGACGTCAGATGCGACGTAGGGTCTTGCGTCGCTATGTGCGATGTCGCAATTTAATGCGACATTGCGTGTTACGTCGCAATGTGCGACGTTTAAGATTTACTGCGACGTAGGGTGTTACGTCGCATCATGCGACGTTGAGATGTTTTTGCGACGTTGGCTGCGACGTCGGCTGCGACGTCGCAGCACTGTTTTTGGTCCCTGCGACGTAGCGGACTGTTCGCCGGAGTTTGAGTCGGAAACGAGTTTTCCCGCCTCCGTTGAGTCCGATTCTTTTACCCAACCCATAATTAAGTATTTTAAGCTTATCTAAACCGCAAACAAGCAAAATAACAAAGTTTTGAGAGATTTCGAGAATTGTCGGAAACTTACAAATTCGCGCGAGGAGAATCCGAAAAGATAGGATTGTAGATCGTTGCGTGGTGATCGTTTTTCCCTAAAGGAGCTTTGAGATTGGTTGTCGTTTGACGGTGGTTTTTGGCGGATTATGGTGGCGGTGGTGTGGTGGTAGGTTGTAGAGAGAGAGATGAGAGAAAAGTTGAGAGGAGAGAGAGAGTGAAATGTGGTGAATGAGAAAGAATGAGGAGGGATTTGGGTTTTTATTTGAACTCAGATCCCTAACTCGTGTACTGTGGTCTCTCCAACCACAGTACAAAATGTCCGTGATTTTATACCTGATTAAAATGTAGATTTATTACTTTAAATCTATAATTTGGTTATGTTATTTTGTAAGTATTTTTAATAAAAATATTTCACTTGAACTATAAAATGTAATTATTCAAAGTTTAAAATCGGCGCGAAATTTGACTTTTTGACCGGGTGTTACATTCTCCCCCTGTTAAGAAAATTTCGTCCCGAAATTTAAAGTGATGTCAGGGTTGCGCATGGTCTGGGGAGCAATGCACGTACGAGGTATTTGTCGAATAGATTGCAGACACATGATGTCTATAACGAGGTTGAATAGCAGTCACTCCATGACCGCATCATGTTTAATCGTTGTAGTCACATTCTGACTATATTGTTTGTTCAGAGTATGATTATTTTTGTAACACCTCGCAAATTTAAACACGATTAATTAAGTTAATCACTTGCATTATTAGGTTAATTCCCTACTTGAGTGAATTCACAACACATTTTAGAGGTAAGTCTAGCATAGCCCAACTAGATAATACGCGTAGTATTACGTATTCGTAATTACGTAGTGAACAAATTGAAAACAAACGCGACAAAAACATACGACTGTTGGTGAACAAAATTATTTAATAAAACGAAATTATTAAATAACTTAGTAGCGAATAAATATTTTGTCAAAAATATTTACAAATCATTTTATAACGCAAAACGTTTAATTCGTACAATTTAAATAAAACAAAGTTTAAAATTTTATAACTAAATTAATTTGGTTTCATAAAAGATCCGAATTAAAAACATAATGAAATATGTAATTAAAAATGCATTAGTTAAAATAATGTCATATTTAACGATCGGGTAAACAAACACGGAACGAAAACGCAGGAGATGAAAATGGGGAACCAAAACCCATTTCCACCTCCCAACTTTCTTTCATTTCATTTCTCCTTCTCTCTCTCTTCCTTTATATTTTTCTCTCAACTCTCTCCCTCTCTAAACTCACAAAATCACACAAAAACCTCAAATACTACCACAAAAACGTCACGAATCGCCTCACTCCTTTGGAATAAAACGACCACGGCATCCCGATCTACACTTCTACCTTTTCGGATTTCAAATCCGACACTCGTAAGTTTCCGACAAATCCCGCAAATCTTTAGATTTCAAAGTTATAATTGCTATTTAGTGTTTAATATACTTAGATTTACATGTTTTAGTGTTTTATACAACCGAAAACGTCCGAAATCGACCCAAAATCCGACTTTTTCAAGCTGTTCGTCGAACAGGCGACTACGTCGCTTTTGGGCCAAAAACAGTAGTGCGACGTAGGCCTTTACGTCGCATTACCCTTCCTTACATCGCACATAGCGACGCAACCCACTACGTCGCATTGAATTGCGAAAGTCGCAAATTGCGACGCAGACCTTAACGTCGCAACACCCGTATGCGACGTAACCCGTTACGTCGCACAATTATTTAATTTCGCAACAACTGCGACGCAACATTTAACGTCGCACCTGTAACAACCCCAAAATTAGGATCAATTTAAAATTTTCCTAATTACGTGTTTATTACTTGTATATAATATGAAATAGGATTATATACGTTATTTACTTTATATATATATATGGATGGAATATATATATATACGCGTATACGATTCGTACATATCGTATGAAACTACAATTGTACAAACTTGCGGACATTGGTAAAACAACTATTAAATAATGTTAATTTATTTAATTACTTTAATTACCATTTTATATTATGTTTATAATATAACGGAAAAATGTACGTTTTAATTAAAACGTCACCGAACTCTCCGAAAACTCGACCAACCGACAAAACAAAACTAAGTTATGTTTTATAACTTGAAAACTAGTATTTTGATGAAATACTTCAACCAAATTATCGGATATTATTTCGTATTTTAAAACGTATATTAAATCGCGTATAAAATGATTTTTACGTTTAAACGACCGGGGAAACGAACACCGCACGGAGCGCAAACACGGAGGAACAAAAATTGGTGAGATCCACACTTGGTGGACCCCACCCAACCGGCCAAGGTCAAGGGGACAATCCCCCTCACCTTCTTTCTCACTTCAACACACAAACACAACCCACTCCTCATCATCTCCAATTTTCTCTCTAATCTCATCTCTCTCTCTCTAAAATCGGCACCCTCTCTCTCTCTAGAAAACCTCCACGAAACTTGCTTGAATCACAAAACGGAAAGGAGCAACAACGATCACCGCAACGAGGGCTACAAACTCATCTTTTCGGATTTTCATTTCGACAACTTTGTAAGTTTTCCGGCGACCTCGAAACTTTCCGATTACATTTATTTTGCTAGATTATTGTTTCCCTAACTTAGTAATGTCCAAATACGTAATCTAAACTCGTTTTTGAACACTTTTACGAAAATGTCGGTTTTGGTCATTTTAAAGAAAACGACACCACAAACATTAAAAACGACTAACAATAGTTATTATGGACTCATTACAACATATTAAAACTAGGATAAAAGTTCTAGACCCAACGGAAACCGGAAAATACGTTTTCGGAAACTAAATTTCCGAACAGACCTCTTGTGTCGCATCGGACCAAAACTTCATGCGACACAACACTATGTCGCATGTTATGTCGCACGTTATGTCGCAATGTATGCGACACAACGCTTATGTCGCATTATATGTCGTACCATCTACGACACAATGTTTACCCATCGCTTGATTGCGACACAACGACTATGTCGTATCGTTGTGTCGTACCCTTGTCTGCGACACAATCATTGTGTCGCATAAACACTAAATCAGAAACAAATCCATACGACACAGACCTTATGTCGCATACGGTCTGCGACACAAGCCTTGTGTCGCAGAAAGCCCAGATCAGAAAACAAAATATATTCTAAGTGTTGGAATCACTTTTTAACTACTAAATCAAATACGAGGCTACTTATACCTGAAAATACTATACTTTTGAAAGTATACAACAACACTTGAATACGTACAAGACTGTACAAAACTAAACGTGAGATTTCACTCACACACGCGTACGGGATTACACTTGGAAATACTTAGGAGATTACACTCCAACGAACATACACTTGTACATTACACGGGATTACATCCGATACAAACTTACAAGTTCACTCACTAGTTACGTGCTGGATTACACGTTAACTGATACGAACATACATACGAATACTTACGAGGTTTCACTCGTACCCTTTGGGGTCTAAGCCCATTGGAACTTACGCAAACGATACATGTTGTAATACAAACAAACGATCATACGAATATACTTTACAACTGTACAACTATTATGAATACATGATAATAATGGAAGGAATTATTATTATACTCCGATAACAAACGAACCGTACAACTTTTATACAAACTACGAGTTACAAACGATTACAAACTTACAAACAAACAAATGGACATTAACTAGTTTGGGAACAACTAGCATGGATACTTTACAAGTATTCCATTTACTTACTAAACCTTGTGCGTATTAGGACGCTAAGGGTGCTAGTACGGGAATACTACTTGCTTACTTACTGCATTATCTGCCAGACTCAGGTGAGTCTTACAGCCCCTACTTTACTGTTTTCACTCAGGGGTGAGATGCATTACTATTTTACATGAACATACAAAACTTACTTGCTGCCATGATTTACTTACTGTATGAGATTACGAATACGCCAACTGCATGAGTTTACGACTAATCCAATGAAATCCTCCTGAACCATAGTTGTTAGTTATGTGATAAGCGCGAGTTTTAGTATATGGATCCATATGGGACTGACAATCCCCGCCCGGGGTAGCAAGCACTACCACGAACCGTTCCTGTAGAAACGGGCGTTTCTTACTCGTTCCGTATGAATGTTTTGGATTACATTCATGAGGGGGTACCTATATTTACTGTACGTTAAGCTTCAACTATGGTGGCTCATGGCAATTGTATCAAAAGGTTAGCATAACCTGCAACCACCACTTATTAAAACTTAAGTTAACGATGAGCATAACCTGTGATCGTTACTTACTGGCTAGCTATGATTTACAAATACTACTTGTGTGTTCAAACTGTTTACTTACTTACAAACCTGTGAGATTCACCAACCTTTTTGGTTGACCGTTTTAGTAATGCTTCTCAGGTACACAGCATCAGTAGGGATGCCCAGCAGGATAAGCCTTCTTAGCTCGAGTCGCATGCATTTACAAGCTTGGAGATTTTCATACATTACTTTTGTACTAGTTGTTATGTATTAGAATCTCTAGGAATTTACTTGAACTCGAGCTTGTATTTTGAAACTACTTATGTATTAATGTAATAACTTTTCGAACGTCTCATTTAGAGTCGTTCACTGTATCCTTTGTGCTTGTAATTATTGATTAGTAACACCCAAAACGTCGCTTCCGCAAAACTGTCAAATTTGGGGGTGTTACAGATTGGTATCAGAGCCTAAGGTTATAGTGAACTAGGTTGCATTTAGTGGGCCTAGACTGTGACCGTTAGACAGTATTCCTCATTAGGTATAACTGGTTCAGGAATTACAGCATACAAGTTTAATTTAACATAGCCTGATCAACTATGTACAATTAAATGAAGATGATGTGAGTTCTGAAAGGGGTTATGTTGAACCGGAATGCATTAGCTGACTCTAACCACGAGAGAACCGGGACTTTTACTTGACTGTGCTAGACACGAACTAGGCGGTTATGTGATATATATATATATGTACATAGGCCTCCTTCCCCGATACGATACTCTCTCTCGACTACTACGAAATTCACTTTCAAATTTTATCGAACAAACGACGACTCGATTCTCGTCATTCTGTCTTTATTTAACTTTTATGAATTCACGACTACCGGCTTACGTCCGAAGACTTCCACACCGTTTTAACCAACAACCATAGTTACTCGAACATCCTTCGATATAAAGATCGAGACCTTGTTTTCATTTACTATTCCTACCCAATTCGACGTTTATAACATTTTACAACGTACCTCACTGTACCGTTAGGTGTATCCTAATAGAAATTATTTTCAACTCAAGTCTCCGTCCGGCTTCAAAATTTTCAACCGACTTTCACCATTAAAATTTCATAACAAATATATATTCTATCAAACATGTTACAAAAATTTCCTAAAAAAAAAAAAAAAAAATGTTTTATAAAATTCTCAAAAATTTCAAAACTGTATGAACTTATTTAAAATTCGCAACTTTGAACAAATTTCAACATTTGACGAAATTTCTTTGAACTTACTAAATCATCACCGTCATAATTCTTATTCAAACCCTCACATGTTCTTTATTTATTGTTTCAAGGAACATGCCTCCTCGACGACAAATCACTCTTACTGAAGCCGAAGTAGCGGGTATAATTGCCCGTAGTGTGGCCCAAGCTCTAGCTACCCGGACTTCAGCTCCTGGTAGCGAAGATACCGCTAACAATGGACCGCAACCCAAAACCTGCACCTACAAGGACTTCCATAACTGCAAACCCTTGACCTTTCAAGGTACTGAAGGAGCGATTGGTCTGATTCGTTGGACCGAGAAAATTTAATCAGTGTTCCTCATCTGCAACTGCAAGGAAGAGGATAAAGTTAAGTTCGCCGCCAGCACCTTTTCTGACACCGCCCTTACCTGGTGGAACACCTATGCGCAGACTGTGAGCGTTGCCGAGGCTTACAAACTACAGTGGGATGAACTGAAGAATATGTTGAGGGGCGAGTACTGCCCAAGAGACGAATTGAAACAACTAGAGATTGAATTCTGGAATCACAAAATGCAGGGTGATGACATCACCGGCTACACCAACCGCTTTCACCAGCTGGCACTCTTGTGCCCATCCATGGTTGATCCTGAGTACAAAAGGATCGAAAAGTACGTTGACGGACTTCCCGAGCGACTACAAGATCTAGTAACTTCGTCCAAACCGGGAACTATTCAGAGCGCCATTCGTATGGCTCATGAGTTAACGGCTAATTCTGTCCGCCGTGGCTCGACTTCAACCCCGTCTGCGAGTAACAAACGCAAATGGGAAGTGAGTCCCCACTCATCCAACTCTATCTCCGACAAGAAGCTTACAATTGTCAATACAAATGACTCAAAGGCTTACAAGGGGAGCAAGCCTTACTGCTCCAACTGTAGTCGTCATCATAACGGCTCCTGTCCCTGCACTAAGTGCAAAAAATTCGGGCACCTGGCCCAAGACTGCCGAACCTACCCCACTGGTACTGATACTTCTGCACCCAAAACTTGCTATGAGTGCAACGGTACCGGGCACTTCAGGAAGGATTGCCCTAAGCTGAAACCCCGAACCAACAATACAAGGAGTAGAGCTTATGTAATCAATGCTAGGGAGGATGATCCAAATCCGAGACTCTGTGATTTACTCAACCCGGGTACGCTCATTCTTTGACTACCCGAATCTGTTTTCTCATAAATCTCTCGCTTAATGACTTGTGTATAACTGTAATTATTCTGTGTGTTTCCTTTAATCCTAAGTACACAATAGGATTAGGAAACAACCGACTACTTAAAATCCCGACAACACAATTTGCCTTACACTTCAGATACAGTAACCCAAAACTCCCTTCCCAATTATCTCACACTGGTTGAGACCGGGAACTCGTATGCTATTCGTTACTGTAAACAGATAAATTAATATAACTTCACTTACTTGAGGCAAATTCTTAAATAGAACATGTATTTCGTAGGAAATGACAACTCACTCCGTCAACAACCCTACACTGCAAAATGAACTGCTCAGTGAGGAACCGAAGATGTTTCCTTACCTCCTCGAACTCGAGTGTGATACAGAACACTCCGCTAAATCAGCAGCAGCACCTGCCCCTCCTGCTGCTCTAACTGCTGCAAAAGCATCAGTTGATGAAACCTTGACTGCTGAATCAGTCAGCCACCTCAACCAAACTATTGATTCGCTGCGGCAACAACTGACTGAAGCACGGGAAGACATTGATGATCTACGACGAATTGCCTTCCAAAATGACATATGTATGCGTGAGTATGAGCTACGTTTGATAGCTTTAGAAAACCCTACTTCACCACCAACTTCACAAAGTACTCCTACTGAAGAGGATACCGACACTGACTGTGCGTCACCTCCAACAAAAAGAGTGAAGATTACTCCCTCCAAAACCACCGGAAACTACTTGGGAAAGAAACCTTTCTGTCCCCAATGCACTCGGCATCATGAAGGACCGTGTACCATACCCGTCGGTCGATGCAAGTCCTACCCTAAGAGTACGAATCCTCCTAAGGTGAAACTCTGCTTCAACTGTGGGAGTGCTGGCCATCTCAAGGCCCAATGCCCACTACCATCAGGCAACAAAATTTAGGGTACGTTACCACCTGACGATTACTTGATTTCAAACACTGTAGGATCTACCCTACTACCGTAGGCTGCTAGTACGTATTGTAGCTACCTGACGAATATCAAACTACCGATTACTACTTCGAACAAATTTCGGGACGAAATTTAATTAACAAGGGGAGAATGTAACAACCCCAAAATTAGGATCAATTTAAAATTTTCCTAATTACGTGTTTATTACTTGTATATAATATGAAATAGGATTATATACGTTATTTACTTTATATATATATATGGATGGAATATATATATATACGCGTATACGATTCGTACATATCGTATGAAACTACAATTGTACAAACTTGCGGAAATTGGTAAAACAACTATTAAATAATGTTAATTTATTTAATTACTTTAATTACCATTTTATATTATGTTTATAATATAACGGAAAAATGTACGTTTTAATTAAAACGTCACCGAACTCTCCGAAAACTCGACCAACCGACAAAACAAAACTAAGTTATGTTTTATAACTTGAAAACTAGTATTTTGATGAAATACTTCAACCAAATTATCGGATATTATTTCGTATTTTAAAACGTATATTAAATCGCGTATAAAATGATTTTTACGTTTAAACGACCGGGGAAACGAACACCGCACGGAGCGCAAACACGGAGGAACAAAAATTGGTGAGATCCACACTTGGTGGACCCCACCCAACCGGCCAAGGTCAAGGGGACAATCCCCCTCACCTTCTTTCTCACTTCAACACACAAACACAACCCACTCCTCATCATCTCCAATTTTCTCTCTAATCTCATCTCTCTCTCTCTAAAATCGGCACCCTCTCTCTCTCTAGAAAACCTCCACGAAACTTGCTTGAATCACAAAACGGAAAGGAGCAACAACGATCACCGCAACGAGGGCTACAAACTCATCTTTTCGGATTTTCGTTTCGACAACTTTGTAAGTTTTCCGGCGACCTCGAAACTTTCCGATTACATTTATTTTGCTAGATTATTGTTTCCCTAACTTAGTAATGTCCAAATACGTAATCTAAACTCGTTTTTGAACACTTTTACGAAAATGTCGGTTTTGGTCATTTTAAAGAAAACGACACCACAAACATTAAAAACGACTAACAATAGTTATTATGGACTCATTACAACATATTAAAACTAGTATAAAAGTTCTAGACCCAACGGAAACCGGAAAATACGTTTTCGGAAACTAAATTTCCGAACAGACCTCTTGTGTCGCATCGGACCAAAACTTCATGCGACACAACACTATGTCGCATGTTATGTCGCACGTTATGTCGCAATGTATGCGACACAACGCTTATGTCGCATTATATGTCGTACCATCTACGACACAAAGTTTACCCATCGCTTGATTGCGACACAACGACTATGTCGTATCGTTGTGTCGTACCCTTGTCTGCGACACAATCATTGTGTCGCATAAACACTAAATCAGAAACAAATCCATACGACACAGACCTTATGTCGCATACGGTCTGCGACACAAGCCTTGTGTCGCAGAAAGCCCAGATCAGAAAACAAAATATATTCTAAGTGTTGGAATCACTTTTTAACTACTAAATCAAATACGAGGCTACTTATACCTGAAAATACTATACTTTTGAAAGTATACAACAACACTTGAATACGTACAAGACTGTACAAAACTAAACGTGAGATTTCACTCACACACGCGTACGGGATTACACTTGGAAATACTTAGGAGATTACACTCCAACGAACATACACTTGTACATTACACGGGATTACATCCGATACAAACTTACAAGTTCACTCACTAGTTACGTGCTGGATTACACGTTAACTGATACGAACATACATACGAATACTTACGAGGTTTCACTCGTACCCTTTGGGGTCTAAGCCCATTGGAACTTACGCAAACGATACATGTTGTAATACAAACAAACGATCATACGAATATACTTTACAACTGTACAACTATTATGAATACATGATAATAATGGAAGGAATTATTATTATACTCCGATAACAAACGAACCGTACAACTTTTATACAAACTACGAGTTACAAACGATTACAAACTTACAAACAAACAAATGGACATTAACTAGTTTGGGAACAACTAGCATGGATACTTTACAAGTATTCCATTTACTTACTAAACCTTGTGCGTATTAGGACGCTAAGGGTGCTAGTACGGGAATACTACTTGCTTACTTACTGCATTATCTGCCAGACTCAGGTGAGTCTTACAGCCCCTACTTTACTGTTTTCACTCAGGGGTGAGATGCATTACTATTTTACATGAACACACAAAACTTACTTGCTGCCATGATTTACTTACTGTATGAGATTACGAATACGCCAACTGCATGAGTTTACGACTAATCCAATGAAATCCTCCTGAACCATAGTTGTTAGTTATGTGATAAGCGCGAGTTTTAGTATATGGATCCATATGGGACTGACAATCCCCGCCCGGGGTAGCAAGCACTACCACGAACCGTTCCTGTAGAAACGGGCGTTTCTTACTCGTTCCGTATGAATGTTTTGGATTACATTCATGAGGGGGTACCTATATTTACTGTACGTTAAGCTTCAACTATGGTGGCTCATGGCAATTGTATCAAAAGGTTAGCATAACCTGCAACCACCACTTATTAAAACTTAAGTTAACGATGAGCATAACCTGTGATCGTTACTTACTGGCTAGCTATGATTTACAAATACTACTTGTGTGTTCAAACTGTTTACTTACTTACAAACCTGTGAGATTCACCAACCTTTTTGGTTGACCGTTTTAGTAATGCTTCTCAGGTACACAGCATCAGTAGGGATGCCCAGCAGGATAAGCCTTCTTAGCTCGAGTCGCATGCATTTACAAGCTTGGAGATTTTCATACATTACTTTTGTACTAGTTGTTATGTATTAGAATCTCTAGGAATTTACTTGAACTCGAGCTTGTATTTTGAAACTACTTATGTATTAATGTAATAACTTTTCGAACGTCTCATTTAGAGTCGTTCACTGTATCCTTTGTGCTTGTAATTATTGATTAGTAACACCCAAAACGTCGCTTCCGCAAAACTGTCAAATTTGGGGGTGTTACAGCACCCTACGTCGCACTTCGACCTTTACGTCGCACCCTACGTGTAACACCCGGTCAAAAAGTCAAATTTCGCGCTGATTTTAAACTTTGAATAATTACATTTTATAGTTCAAGTGAAATATTTTTATTAAAAATACTTACAAAATAACATAACCAAATTATAGATTTAAAGTAATAAATCTACATTTTAATCAGGTATAAAATCACGGACATTTTGTACTGTGGTTGGAGACCACAGTACACGAGTTAGGGATCTGAGTTCAAATAAAAACCCAAATCCCTCCTCATTCTTTCTCATTCACCACATTTCACTCTCTCTCTCCTCTAAACTTTTCTCTCATCTCTCTCTCTACAACCTACCACCACACCACCGCCACCATAATCCGCCAAAAACCACCGTCAAACGACCTCCAATCTCAAAGCTCCTTTAGGGAAAAACGATCACCACGCAACGATCTACAATCCTATCTTTTCGGATTCTCCTCGCGCGGATTTGTAAGTTTCCGACAATTCTCGAAATCTCTCAAAACTTTGTTATTTTGCTTGTTTGCGGTTTAGATAAGCTTAAAATACTCAAATATGGGTTGGGTAAAAGAATCAGACTCAACGGAGGCCGGAAAACTCGTTTTCGGCTCAAACTCCGGCGATCAGTCCGCTACGTCGCAGGGACCAAAAACAGTGCTGCGACGTCACATTCAACGTCGCAGCCAACGTCGCAAAACATCCCAACGTCGCATAATGCGACGTAAGCTCCTACGTCGCCATCAAATTCTACGTCGCACATTGCGACGCAGGATACAACGTCGCATTAGATTGCGAATGTCGCACATAGCGACGCAGGACTCTACGTCGCATCTGACGTCGCAGAACCTTAAAAACCTATGTTTTTCACTAAGTATTGGCAACCAAATTTTACCACTCGATTTTACCCGAATTTGGATTTCGAATGCGTTTTCTCTAAAGTAAAGTAGTAGAAATAAAATTATCCCAAGCTGACCTGGCAGCTCGACCCCAGCCAGGGGCTCTGCCCCTTGGACCCCGCCAGGGGTTGCCACCCCTTGGACCCCGCTATCAGGGGCGCTGCCCCCGAACCCCCGTACACGGTCTTTAAAACCAAGCGACAAACAAACATTCGAACGACTTACTTGGTCAGACTATTTGATCTCGTACTTATACAACCTCACGTGTTTAGGACATTAGAAGGTTACCATTCGGACAACGCGCATATCATCGTATCGCTAACAACTCACAGGTGAGTTTCATAGCCCCACTCTTTCAACTGTTTTACTATTTTCGGGGTGAAACACATGCTCAATTTCTGTTTTCGAATTATATAAATAATTGTTTATAAATCACAACTATTTTATTACTGTATGTAATACAAAATGTGTAATACTTAGGAATTACACCCGCAATATTGTTTTAGAACAATATCAATACTTAACCTAGATAGGTTACAATCGTACCCGGTTAGGTCGTTGGAAAACGATTACCAACACATAACTTGATTTAGTTATCGAAATCTTTTGGCCATATTGTCACGGGACAATAACATTGAATACATTAGAACTAGTTAGTTCTACCTACACTGAACAACATTTATACTGTTACAAGTTTAGTTATTCTTTAAGAACTAAAACTGTCGACACACTCCATTATCACTAGAATGGGAACTGAACTTAAGTGAACATTTTCCCAAGACTCCGTTATATGTACTTGCTAGGCTTTAGGCTAGGGGTATACAATATTATTACAAGTTAGTACAGACTTCTTATATCTATACGACTCAACTGGTGACGACTCTGGCTCAGGATGTAATCCAACCAGGGATGGTCCCCCGGCCCAGGATGTAATCCAACCGTGGGGGTGTCACCTGATGAATATCTACATACTATTATACGATCTACTTAGTCAGGCATGTCGAGTACTGCTGGCTCTCAAACAACTTAGTCGGGCATGTCGTTGTACTGCCGGCTCAATCACAAATTGCTGCGAGCAATTCCAAAAACGATGCCGCGGTATTGCAGCGGGCACAAAACGAAACCACGGTATTGCAGTGGACGAAACTTCAATCAATGGATCAGCGAGTTATACTCGGGATTCACAATAAGTTAACGGATCGGTGGTGCTGCCACGCGAGGCCGTTAGCTCAATTCATGTCCGGGTTAGCTTATGCTAATCGGGTAAACGGACATGCTAAACGTTCAAACATGGATCTGCGGATCTACAATCACTTGTTGCTGGATGCAACACCTCATATATTAAATCATAGTTCTGCGGGACTACAGTTACTTACTATCATATGACGTGGTCATACAGTTATTTGGTTACAACTTAGGCAGGTATTGCCTCCCATTATACACATACTCATACCAGATAGGTATTCAGGCTAGGTATGCCTCAATTATTGTGTACTTAGGTACGGACTACAATTGATTAGGTATTAGATACCTAAACTTTCGAATTACACATTGGTAATTACATCTACAAATTGCTACAAATCAGAATCGTGGATTCTGAACAACTTCTCAAAACATACAAGATTTATACTTTATGTTTTCAACTAACAAACCTATGAACTCACCAGCTTTATAGCTGACCTGTTTTAGCATGTGTTCTCAGGTGCCCAGCAGGATTAGGATTACTACAAGATCTTACTAGTTCGAGTCGCATATTTTCAACAAATGGGACTACTCTGCATTTACTTTCATATTTTCCAATTATGTATTTGGAATTTGTTGTTAAACTTATAACGTTGTAAACATTTTTATCTACGAAATGTATCACCATTTTCAAACGTCTCATTTAGAGTCGTTCATTATGTATCTTATGCTGTGATATTTGATTTAGTAACACCCGACCCGACAGCTTCCGCAAACCGAAATTTGAGGGTGTTACAGATTGGTATCAGAGCCTAAGGTTATAGTGAACTAGGTTGCATTTAGTGGGCCTAGACTATGACCGTTAGGCAGTATTCCTCATTAGGTATGACTGGTTCAGGGATTATATCATACGAGTTTAATTTAACATAGCGTAGCTAACTATGTACAATTAAATAAAGATGATGCGATATCTGAAAGGGGTTATACTGGACCAGGAATGCGTAGTTGACTCTGATTTGTTATGTGCTAGACATCCTAGGCTATTATATGTACTGTAGGTATGTAGGTATAGGCCTTACATGTGTAATACTTTTACGTACTTATATATATTGAGTATATATATAAAATCAATTCCGCTGAACCAATACATACTCGCGAAGAGGCACATCGCCGTCTTCCTAACTATCGCGACTCGACACTTTTCTCCATATGCACGCATAGGAGAATATCACATTTATCACTGAGCCTCGGGAAGGAGGTACAAACGTTACCAATGGGAATGGAAACCCGCACATGCTAAACCTTCACGAAACTTAAAACAAACTGACAACTTTTAAACCTTGAACATATGGATCACAACTGGATTAGTGTTGACTAAGTCCACAACAAAATTATCTCGAATCACAACTTGATCACGTAGATCAACAAATTCAATCATGCGGTACTTTGACCCCTACATTTTAGCCTTTGTGCTACAACTGAGAAATTCGAACTTCAAACACATTTTGGCCGTGGGGCCACAAATCAAACCACACATGGCACGTGGTGCTACGATTTCAAGGTATGTTAATACCACAACTTGAGCACATTAGTGCAACCTTCACAGTACGTTGATACTACAATCATGGCATGTTGATGCCACACTCATAGTACATGGATACTACCATTTCAATGCCGCGGGCACTTCATTACAGCACGTGGTGCTGCGTTTCATGGTACCTTGGTACTACAATTACAAAACATTAGTATTTCAATTACTGTGCTGATAACACTGCATTATAGCACTAGGTGCTACTTCAATTATGCATGTAGACTTGTTATAGTTGCATGTACGACTGACATATGTACATATACACTTACTTAACTGGGCACGAGGTGCCACACCTGACTATTATTATGTACATATACTTGAATAGTTACGTGTACACCATATATGTATATACGACCCAATAAGCATGTAATGCTTTAATCAATAAATACACAATGATGTCACCACACACCTGGGTTGTGTTGGTGGACCCTGCTTCAACACCACCGAGGACACTGTAGTTGTCACATTACACAGGCATGAATGGCCGTACGATATTCTAGTACTACATTATAGTCTGATAGACTACGACAATACTATGGTTTTGGTCAACTACCTATAATTCATAACTAGGTCGTTAGTACGACTACACATCTAAAATTTCAAAGTCCGAGGACTTTCATATAGATACCTTAAGTGGTTTCTGGATAACTAACACTTTTACATCCGAGTATGCAACTATAAAGTCAAAATCTTTGAATAAAGATCTCACACTTTGTCATTTCATTCTTGTTCAAGAATCATGCCTCCTAAACGACAAACTTTCACTCGAGCTGAGCACGATCAAATTATTAATCAAGCAGTGACTGCGACCCTAGCTGCTCGGAACCAAGAAAAGCCTTGCACTTTTAAGGATTTTCTGAGGTGCGAACCACCAAACTTCGTTGGTACTGAAGGAGCTATAGGATTAATTCGATGGTTCGAGAGAATGGAATCTATATTTCACGTTTGCAACTGCCCCGACGACTGCAAAGTCTTGTACGCCACATACACCCTCCAGGATGATGCTTCTACCTGGTGGAACTTTCACGCCCGAACTGTAGGAATCGACACTGCTCACAAACTTCCGTAGGAAGACCTGAAACGAATCATGAAGGACAAGTATTGTCCCATCGAAGTACTTCACAAACTTGAGGACGAACTTTGGCACCTCACCGTAAAAGACAACTATATCGTAACATATACCACTCGTTTCCAACAACTAGCACACTTGTGCCCAACTATAGTAAACCCTGAGAGTCAACAAATCGCAAGGTACACCGGTGGACTCCCGCTACTAATTGAGGGGATGGTCACCGCCTCTAAACCCGCTACTATTGAAGAGGCCATTCGTATGGCCCACAGACTTATGGCACAGAGGGAACGACGCGAAGCCACTGCAACCGAAAATAACCTAACGAAATGGAATGGGGATTCCAGCTCTAGTCAAAATCCAACCAATCAACCTGAACCCTTGAAGTACCATGCTGTCGAACCCAACGAAAGACAAGGCTATGCGGGTAACAAACCATTTTGTCACGGCTGTAAACGTCATCACGACGGATTATGCGGATTACCCTGCGAAAGATGCCAACGATACGGTCACGTAATCCGGGACTGCAGAGTTCCCGCCAATCCCGACTCTCGAAGGATATGCTTCAAATGTAAGGAACCCGGTCATTACAAGAAGGACTGCCCAAAAAGACGCAAAATTCACTTAATCGACTCCGAGTAAATCAAATAAATCTCCAACGAAAATGTAAGTACAATTTCTCCTCGAAAACATAAATCTTCAATTATAGATTCGCTAAACGTGTACTTATTGTCCCCACCATCATTTTAACGACTTAATGTCGATCACATCTTAGGGCTAGTTGACCTAGGCCCACATAAAACCCAAAGTTTGCTTTCAGCAGACCAATCGATAGAACACTCACCAACCAAACTCAATGTTTACTTTCAGTAGACTAATCGACTCAACGATAAATCGCTCAGCCCTGATATAACCAATTACAAAACAGTCACTATGTGACAACCATCTAATCCCGAATGTGACTACAACGATTAAACATGATGCGGTCATGGAGTGACTGCTATTCAACCTCGTTATAGACATCATGTGTCTGCAATCTATTCGACAAATACCTCGTACGTGCATTGCTCCCCAGACCATGCGCAACCCTTACATCACTTTAAATTTCGGGACAAAATTTTCTTAACAGGGGGAGAATGTAACACCCGGTCAAAAAGTCAAATTTCGCGCTGATTTTAAACTTTGAATAATTACATTTTATAGTTCAAGTGAAATATTTTTATTAAAAATACTTACAAAATAACATAACCAAATTATAGATTTAAAGTAATAAATCTACATTTTAATCAGGTATAAAATCACGGACATTTTGTACTGTGGTTGGAGACCACAGTACACGAGTTAGGGATCTGAGTTCAAATAAAAACCCAAATCCCTCCTCATTCTTTCTCATTCACCACATTTCACTCTCTCTCTCCTCTCAACTTTTCTCTCATCTCTCTCTCTACAACCTACCACCACACCACCGCCACCATAATCCGCCAAAAACCACCGTCAAACGACCTCCAATCTCAAAGCTCCTTTAGGGAAAAACGATCACCACGCAACGATCTACAATCCTATCTTTTCGGATTCTCCTCGCGCGGATTTGTAAGTTTCCGACAATTCTCGAAATCTCTCAAAACTTTGTTATTTTGCTTGTTTGCGGTTTAGATAAGCTTAAAATACTCAAATATGGGTTGGGTAAAAGAATCAGACTCAACGGAGGCCGGAAAACTCGTTTTCGGCTCAAACTCCGGCGATCAGTCCGCTACGTCGCAGGGACCAAAAACAGTGCTGCGACGTCACATTCAACGTCGCAGCCAACGTCGCAAAACATCCCAACGTCGCATAATGCGACGTAAGCTCCTACGTCGCCATCAAATTCTACGTCGCACATTGCGACGCAGGACACAACGTCGCATTAGATTGCGAATGTCGCACATAGCGACGCAGGACTCTACGTCGCATCTGACGTCGCAGAACCTTAAAAACCTATGTTTTTCACTAAGTATTGGCAACCAAATTTTACCACTCGATTTTACCCGAATTTGGATTTCGAATGCGTTTTCTCTAAAGTAAAGTAGTAGAAATAAAATTATCCCAAGCTGACCTGGCAGCTCGACCCCAGCCAGGGGCTCTGCCCCTTGGACCCCGCCAGGGGTTGCCACCCCTTGGACCCCGCTATCAGGGGCGCTGCCCCCGAACCCCCGTACACGGTCTTTAAAACCAAGCGACAAACAAACATTCGAACGACTTACTTGGTCAGACTATTTGATCTCGTACTTATACAACCTCACGTGTTTAGGACATTAGAAGGTTACCATTCGGACAACGCGCATATCATCGTATCGCTAAAAACTCACAGGTGAGTTTCATAGCCCCACTCTTTCAACTGTTTTACTATTTTCGGGGTGAAACACATGCTCAATTTCTGTTTTCGAATTATATAAATAATTGTTTATAAATCACAACTATTTTATTACTGTATGTAATACAAAATGTGTAATACTTAGGAATTACACCCGCAATATTGTTTTAGAACAATATCAATACTTAACCTAGATAGGTTACAATCGTACCCGGTTAGGTCGTTGGAAAACGATTACCAACACATAACTTGATTTAGTTATCGAAATCTTTTGGCCATATTGTCACGGGACAATAACATTGAATACATTAGAACTAGTTAGTTCTACCTACACTGAACAACATTTATACTGTTACAAGTTTAGTTATTCTTTAAGAACTAAAACTGTCGACACACTCCATTATCACTAGAATGGGAACTGAACTTAAGTGAACATTTTCCCAAGACTCCGTTATATGTACTTGCTAGGCTTTAGGCTAGGGGTATACAATATTATTACAAGTTAGTACAGACTTCTTATATCTATACGACTCAACTGGTGACGACTCTGGCTCAGGATGTAATCCAACCAGGGATGGTCCCCCGGCCCAGGATGTAATCCAACCGTGGGGGTGTCACCTGATGAATATCTACATACTATTATACGATCTACTTAGTCAGGCATGTCGAGTACTGCTGGCTCTCAAACAACTTAGTCGGGCATGTCGTTGTACTGCCGGCTCAATCACAAATTGCTGCGAGCAATTCCAAAAACGATGCCGCGGTATTGCAGCGGGCACCAAACGATGCCACGGTAAAGTGGGCACAAAACGAAACCACGGTATTGCAGTGGACGAAACTTCAATCAATGGATCAGCGAGTTATACTCGGGATTCACAATAAGTTAACGGATCGGTGGTGCTGCCACGCGAGGCCGTTAGCTCAATTCATGTCCGGGTTAGCTTATGCTAATCGGGTAAACGGACATGCTAAACGTTCAAACATGGATCTGCGGATCTACAATCACTTGTTGCTGGATGCAACACCTCATATATTAAATCATAGTTCTGCGGGACTACAGTTACTTACTATCATATGACGTGGTCATACAGTTATTTGGTTACAACTTAGGCAGGTATTGCCTCCCATTATACACATACTCATACCAGATAGGTATTCAGGCTAGGTATGCCTCAATTATTGTGTACTTAGGTACGGACTACAATTGATTAGGTATTAGATACCTAAACTTTCGAATTACACATTGGTAATTACATCTACAAATTGCTACAAATCAGAATCGTGGATTCTGAACAACTTCTCAAAACATACAAGATTTATACTTTATGTTTTCAACTAACAAACCTATGAACTCACCAGCTTTATAGCTGACCTGTTTTAGCATGTGTTCTCAGGTGCCCAGCAGGATTAGGATTACTACAAGATCTTACTAGTTCGAGTCGCATATTTTCAACAAATGGGACTACTCTGCATTTACTTTCATATTTTCCAATTATGTATTTGGAATTTGTTGTTAAACTTATAACGTTGTAAACATTTTTATCTACGAAATGTATCACCATTTTCAAACGTCTCATTTAGAGTCGTTCATTATGTATCTTATGCTGTGATATTTGATTTAGTAACACCCGACCCGACAGCTTCCGCAAACCGAAATTTGAGGGTGTTACACTACGTCGCATAACAACCCCGCGTCGCATAACAACCCCGCGTCGCACCTTGCGTCGCTAAAAACAGGAAGTTTAAAAACTAGTTTTCACTAAGTGTCGAACTAACCGGAAACGCATATCTTTATACGATACGATTCACGAGCTTTACAAACATTACAAACATACTTGTTTTACCGAAATGTTGATTTCAAACTATCACCAACGAGTCGTATACATTTTCACAAACAACGAAATACAAACATAAACATTAAACAAACGATTTGGACGTGACTTGGTTGTACAAACACTAGCATGGATGATTAGTTTAGACATCCACTTACTTATTAAATCTCGTACGTTTAGGACGTTAGGAGATTTCAGACTGTACTTGGGCTTAGGTTTGCTAGCACTCGCACAACTACTTAAACTCAACAGGTGAGTTCACAGCCCCTACTTTTACTGTTTTAACTGCTTTGAACAGGGGTGGAAAACATAGTCAAACACTTTGATACAAACATGGTTGTATACTATTTTACTCAAACAAGTGGAGTACATGGAACTAGTAAACTGATAAACAAACTGACGATTTCAACTTAATATGTAATACTGCCCGCACGTGGTCCATATACGGGTCTTAGGGGAAGTGTTACATATTACTTTCATACTGCCAACGCTGTAAACGCATGAATACGTTTTCGAGAACGCTGGAGGATAACCAGCAACACTTTATATAACGGACTGGGTAACTAAAAGTCCCTACTTGACATGGGCAACACTATCGAAAAGTCCCTACTTGACATGGGCAACACTATTGAAAAGTCCCTACTTGACATGGGCAACACTATCGAAAAGTCCCTACTTGACATGGGCAACACTATCGAAAAGTCCCTACTTGACATGGGCAACACTATTGAAAAGTCCCTACTTGACATGGGCAACACTATCGAAAAGTCCCTACCTGACATGGGCAACACTATTGAAAAGTCCCTACCTGACATGGGCAATACTATACAAAAGTCCCTACTTGACATGGGCACCACTACTGAAAACAATGGGTTTCCTACTAACATGGATCCACCAAACGACTAGGATCGTAACACTGCCGTACGTGGTCCAGATACGGGTCTTAGGGGAGTGTTACACCTACGAACAACTAATAGGATACTTACATTCCTACTATAACTTGAACTATATTTTTGGGCAATATCCCAACGAAACATATCTACGATTAGGATACGTATAATCCTACAAAACATACTTGAACACAGGATACTGTCTTCCTACAACTAATAGGATACGAACATTCCTACAAACAACTATTTAGTAACATATTCGATTTCATGAACTATACTTTTGGGTGACATCCCAACGATACGATATAAACAACAGTGGTTTATCACAACTAAACTTGTAAACATAAAACCTGTGAATTCACTCAACCTAGTTGTTGACTTTTACTATGTTTTTCAGGGAATTAGCTGCGCATGTAAGAATCGCCACCACATGGAGAATTAGGCGACCCGTGAAGCTTTAGGATGCCAACTTTTGGAAAAACATATGGATTTCTTTAGTATAACTGAATTGTTTTAGTCATATTTCAGAAATCTACTTTTGTAAACTTACTACTTTTAACTTATACGATTTGATGAATCGTAAACATGTAATTAATACTTTTGGCATCTTAATATATATTGTTCTGTTGTAATCATAAGCTCTGATACGTATGCATGCTTTGTTATTGTGACACCCCAGTACTTAAACTAAACGCTTCCGCTAAACAAATTTGGGGGTGTTACAGATTGGTATCAGAGCCATTGGTTATAGCGAACTAGGAAACTTTAGGTGACTTAGCGACCTAGAGACCTAGACTATAGCCTTGGCTAGAACGTACATGCATACATACATTTGCATACATCTAAACTATCGTTAAGATAACTCGATACGCGTGAACTATTCACCACATTCGACTCGTTCATTGTACTAAGATCTCATATGAACCTGATTGTGTTAGACGGTTGATGAAAAGAAGTATGTATTTAGCATCATATAATGACGCCTGGCCAACGTGATTATATTATACTAAGTACATATGGGTGTTTCATAGTCGTAAGATACGTGATGGGGATTCAACAATTTTTCTTGATATTCGAAAACTTGAAATATGTGAAACTTTACTCCTCACATATTTTTCATCGGCATTGACTTCTGCATCTTTTCATCGCAGAACGTCAGCATGCCGCCTAAACAAAGAAATACTCGAAACAGTCGACGAAATGTTCCTCCTCCACCACCGCCTCCAGAAACAACCGAACAGATTATCGAACGCCGCGTGGCTGAAGCCATCGCACAATACGAGGCTAGCCGCAATCGTGAAAACCTGACCAACAATAGCGGAGCCACTCCAATCAACAGCGAAACCCCAAACAATACCCAGCAGGGGTGTTCCTACAAAACCTTCCAGTCTTGTAAACCCAGCACCTTCACCGGGACCGAAGGGGCCATCGGCCTAGTCCACTGGATTGAGAAAACGGAATCAGTCATCGACATCAGCGACTGCGCCACCGACAAAATTGTGAAATACGCCACCTGCACTTTAGCCGACAAAGCGCTAACATGGTGGAACGCTCAGGTGCAAATCATGGGACGCCCAGCTGCTTACTCCATCTCATGGGAGACACTGAAACGAATGCTGATGGAGGAATTTTGCCCTCCCAACGAAATGCAGAAACTTGAAACCGAATTCTGGAACATCCAAATGATCGGCGCTGATATTTCCGGTTATACAACTAGATTTCAGGAGCTTGCACGTCTTGTGCCTCACATGGTAACCCCCGAGAGCAAACGCATTGAGCGTTACAACAGGGGTTTGGCACCACAAATCCGAGGCATGGTTATGTCCTCCAAACCCGCCACTTTTAGGAGCGCAGTGGATCTGGCTCACAGCTTAACCGACGACGCGGTCGAGATTGGAACCCTGAAAGCTATCACAGGAAAAACTGAACCTACCCGTACTGATGCGGGCGAATCTGGAACCCACAAACGCAAATGGAACAGCGAGGGTAACGACCGTCAGGGTCAACAAAACAGAAACCCGGGAAACACCCGAGCCTTTGCTGCGATCGCCAACACTGAACAGAAACCCTACCTTGATAACAGGCCCAAGTGTGGGAAGTGCGGAAAACATCATGAAGGAGATTGCTTCTTCTGTGATAAATGCAACCGATTCGGACACAGAACCGAAGCTTGTAGAACTCACCCCACGAACAACGAACAACGAAACACTGGCTGTTTCCGATGTGGCGACCCGGGACACTACCGAAATCAGTGCCCCCAACTCAACAACAATCAAAATAACAACAACCAGAACAACCCCGGGAACAACAATCAGAACAACAACAACCGCATCGCAACTATTCCACCGGGGCGTAGCCGAGCATATATCCTCCGGGCACCAGAAACGGTCGCGGATCTCAACTAGCACGGTACGTTTTTGCGACTATTGCTACGATTTAACATACGTTTTACTCGAATGACTATTCGAACACAACACTTGGTAAACTCTGACCACGAAACGAAACACTCAACATATTGAACTATGCCGCGAGCATACTTAAACTGATTGAACTTCTATGGCAACAATTGAACGCCACGCAAACTATTGTTAACAACATGATTTATCGGAGAACATACACCGCGGGCGATCCGACTTGATTTTAAATCTCGGGACGAGATTTCTCTAACATGGGGAGAATGTAACACCTCGCAAATTTAAACACGATTAATTAAGTTAATCACTTGCATTATTAGGTTAATTCCCTACTTGAGTGAATTCACAACACATTTTAGAGGTAAGTCTAGCATAGCCCAACTAGATAATACGCGTAGTGTTACGTATTCGTAATTACGTAGTGAACAAATTGAAAACAAACGCGACAAAAACATACGACTGTTGGTGAACAAAATTATTTAATAAAACGAAATTATTAAATAACTTAGTAGCGAATAAATATTTTGTCAAAAATATTTACAAATCATTTTATAACGCAAAACGTTTAATTCGTACAATTTAAATAAAACAAAGTTTAAAATTTTATAACTAAATTAATTTGGTTTCATAAAAGATCCGAATTAAAAACATAATGAAATATGTAATTAAAAATGCATTAGTTAAAATAATGTCACATTTAACGATCGGGTAAACAAACACGGAACGAAAACGCAGGAGATGAAAATGGGGAACCAAAACCCATTTCCACCTCCCAACTTTCTTTCATTTCATTTCTCCTTCTCTCTCTCTTCCTTTATATTTTTCTCTCAACTCTCTCCCTCTCTAAACTCACAAAATCACACAAAAACCTCAAATACTACCACAAAAACGTCACGAATCGCCTCACTCCTTTGGAATAAAACGACCACGGCATCCCGATCTACACTTCTACCTTTTCGGATTTCAAATCCGACACTCGTAAGTTTCCGACAAATCCCGCAAATCTTTAGATTTCAAAGTTATAATTGCTATTTAGTGTTTAATATACTTAGATTTACATGTTTTAGTGTTTTATACAACCGAAAACGTCCGAAATCGACCCAAAATCCGACTTTTTCAAGCTGTTCGTCGAACAGGCGACTACGTCGCTTTTGGGCCAAAAACAGTAGTGCGACGTAGGCCTTTACGTCGCATTACCCTTCCTTACGTCGCACATAGCGACGCAACCCACTACGTCGCATTGAATTGCGAACGTCGCAAATTGCGACGCAGACCTTAACGTCGCAACACCCGTATGCGACGTAACCCGTTACGTCGCACAATTATTTAATTTCGCAACAACTGCGACGCAACATTTAACGTCGCACCCTACGTCGCACTTCGACCTTTACGTCGCACCCTACGTCGCATAACAACCCCGTGTCGCATAACAACCCCGCGTCGCACCTTGCGTCGCTAAAAACAGGAAGTTTAAAAACTAGTTTTCACTAAGTGTCGAACTAACCGGAAACGCATATCTTTATACGATACGATTCACGAGCTTTACAAACATTACAAACATACTTGTTTTACCGAAATGTTGATTTCAAACTATCACCAACGAGTCGTATACATTTTCACAAACAACGAAATACAAACATAAACATTAAACAAACGATTTGGACGTGACTTGGTTGTACAAACACTAGCATGGATGATTAGTTTAGACATCCACTTACTTATTAAATCTCGTACGTTTAGGACGTTAGGAGATTTCAGACTGTACTTGGGCTTAGGTTTGCTAGCACTCGCACAACTACTTAAACTCAACAGGTGAGTTCACAGCCCCTACTTTTACTGTTTTAACTGCTTTGAACAGGGGTGGAAAACATAGTCAAACACTTTGATACAAACATGGTTGTATACTATTTTACTCAAACAAGTGGAGTACATGGAACTAGTAAACTGATAAACAAACTGACGATTTCAACTTAATATGTAATACTGCCCGCACGTGGTCCATATACGGGTCTTAGGGGAAGTGTTACATATTACTTTCATACTGCCAACGCTGTAAACGCATGAATACGTTTTCGAGAACGCTGGAGGATAACCAGCAACACTTTATATAACGGACTGGGTAACTAAAAGTCCCTACTTGACATGGGCAACACTATCGAAAAGTCCCTACTTGACATGGGCAACACTATTGAAAAGTCCCTACTTGACATGGGCAACACTATCGAAAAGTCCCTACTTGACATGGGCAACACTATCGAAAAGTCCCTACTTGACATGGGCAACACTATTGAAAAGTCCCTACTTGACATGGGCAACACTATCGAAAAGTCCCTACCTGACATGGGCAACACTATTGAAAAGTCCCTACCTGACATGGGCAATACTATACAAAAGTCCCTACTTGACATGGGCACCACTACTGAAAACAATGGGTTTCCTACTAACATGGATCCACCAAACGACTAGGATCGTAACACTGCCGTACGTGGTCCAGATACGGGTCTTAGGGGAGTGTTACACCTACGAACAACTAATAGGATACTTACATTCCTACTATAACTTGAACTATATTTTTGGGCAATATCCCAACGAAACATATCTACGATTAGGATACGTATAATCCTACAAAACATACTTGAACACAGGATACTGTCTTCCTACAACTAATAGGATACGAACATTCCTACAAACAACTATTTAGTAACATATTCGATTTCATGAACTATACTTTTGGGTGACATCCCAACGATACGATATAAACAACAGTGGTTTATCACAACTAAACTTGTAAACATAAAACCTGTGAATTCACTCAACCTAGTTGTTGACTTTTACTATGTTTTTCAGGGAATTAGCTGCGCATGTAAGAATCGCTACCACATGGAGAATTAGGCGACCCGTGAAGCTTTAGGATGTCAACTTTTAGAAAAACATATGGATTTCTTTAGTATAACTGAATTGTTTTAGTCATATTTCAGAAATCTACTTTTGTAAACTTACTACTTTTAACTTATACGATTTGATGAATCGTAAACATGTAATTAATACTTTTGGCATCTTAATATATATTGTTCTGTTGTAATCATAAGCTCTGATACGTATGCATGCTTTGTTATTGTGACACCCCAGTACTTAAACTAAACGCTTCCGCTAAACAAATTTGGGGGTGTTACAATTTTGTGGTTACTCGGTAACCGTTTACGTCGTAGTCCATTCGGGATTAGATGGTTGTCACATAGTGACTGTTTTGTAATTGGTTATATCAGGGCTGAGCGATTTATCGTTGAGTCGATTAGTCTACTGAAAGTAAACATTGAGTTTGGTTGGTGAGTGTTCTATCTATTGGTCTGCTGAAAGCAAACTTTGGGTTTTATGTGGGCCTAGGTCAACTAGCCCTAAGATGTGATCGACATTAAGTCGTTAAAATGATGGTGGGGACAATAAGTACACGTTTAGCGCATCTATAATTGAAGAGTTATGTTTTCGAGGAGAAATTGTACTTACATTTTCGTTGGAGATTTATTTGATTTACTCGGAGTCGATTAAGTGAATTTTGCGTCTTTTTGGGCAGTCCTTCTTGTAATGACCGGGTTCCTTACATTTGAAGCATATCCTTCGAGAGTCGGGATTGGCGGGAACTCTGCAGTCCCGGATTACGTGACCGTATCGTTGGCATCTTTCGCAGGGTAATCCGCATAATCCGTCATGATGACGTTTACAGCAGTGACAAAATGGTTTGTTACCCGCATAGCCTTGTCTTTCGTTAGGTTCGACAGCCTGGTACCTCAAGGGTTTAGGTTGATTGGTTGGATTGTGACTAGTGATGGAATTTCCATCCCAATTTGTTAGGTTGTTTTCAGTTGCAGTTGTTTCGCGTAGTTCCCTCTGTGCCATAAGTCTGTGGGCCATACGAATGGCCTCTTCAATAGTAGTGGGTTTAGAGGCGGTGACCATTCCCTCAATTAGTAGCGGGAGTCCACCGGTGTACCTTGCGATTTGTTGACTTTCAGGGTTTACTATGGTGGGGCACAAGTGTGCTAGTTGTTGGAAACGAGTGGTATATGTTTCGATATCGTTGTCTTTTACGGTGAGGTGCCAAAGTTCGTCCTCAAGTTTGTGAAGTACTTCGATGGGACAATACTTGTCCTTCATGATTCGTTTCAGGTCTTCCCACGGAAGTTCGTGAGCAGTGTCGATTCCTACAGTTCGGGCGTGAAAATTCCACCAGGTAGAAGCATTATCCTGGAGGGTGTATGTGGCGTACAAGACTTTGCAGTCGTCGGGGCAGTTGCACACGTGGAAAATAGATTCCATTTTCTCGAACCATCGAATTAATCCTATAGCTCCTTCAGTACCAACGAAGTTTGGTGGTTCGCACATCAGGAAATCCCTAAAAGTGCAAGGCTTTACTTGGTTCTGAGCAGCTAAGGTCGCAGTCACTGCTTGATTAATGATTTGATCGTGCTCAGCTTGAGTGAAAGTTTGTCGTTTAGGAGGCATGATTCTTGAACAAGAATGAAACGACAAAGTGTGAGACCTTTATTCAAAGATTTTGATTATTACAGTGACATGAATAGTAAACTTGAGTTCTTAAATGAGTGATACGGGATCCCATGATCCTTGATGTTGAAGTTTTGATATCGCGTGTGGCAGTCATATTTCTGCCCTTTTTGTGGTGTTGTCACAACAGTTTAAGTATCTGTTGTCGAGTTAACCTTGGTTAAATTGTCCTGTTTCCATGTTTTTCGAGAGTTGTGACCAATTAGGTTGTAGTTTTGATGAATAGTCGTAATAATGACTAAATCGTGTTTTAATGTAGTCAACCAGACTATGTTGTTGTGAGTAGTCCCACGGACTATAGTGTAGTACTAAGATACTATACGGCCAATCACGCCGGTGAATGTGACACCTACAGTGCCCTATGTGGTGTTGAAGTGGGGTCTCCCAACACAACCCATGTGTGTGGTGACATCGTGTATTTATCGATTGAGGCATTACATGCCTTAGTAGTCGTGGTGTGGCACTTCGTGCCCAGTAAGGTAATCGCGTATGCGTATAAGTGTATAAGTGCGTATAGCGAGTGTTCATACGCACAGAAATCAAGTGGAACACCTCGTGTCCAGTAGAGTAGTCGTATATACATATATGGTGTACACGTAACTATTCAAGTATACGTGCGTAATAAAAGTCAGGTGTGACATCTCGTGCCCAGTTAAGTAAGTGTATATGTATATATGTAAGTCGTACATGCAACTATAACAAGTCTACATGCATAATTGAAGTAGCACCTAATGCTATAATGCAGTGCTATCAGCACAGTAATTGAAATACTAATGTTTTGTAATTGTAGTACCAAAGTACCATGAAACGCAGCACCACGTGCTGTAATGAAGTGCCCGCGGCATTGAAATTGTAGTACCCATGTACTATGAGTGTGGCATCAACATGCCATGATTGTAGTATCGACGTACTGTGAAGGTTGCACTAACGTGCTCAAGTTGTGGTATCAACATACCTTGAAATCGTAGCACTACGTGCCATGTGTTGTTCGATTGTAGCCCTAAGGCCGAATATGCGTTAAAGTTATGTGATTTCCCAAATGTAGCACAATGCTAGAATGTGAGTGCCAAGGCACTGAGGTATTTAATCAATTGATCCAAATGATCAAGTTGTGCTTGAGATAATTAATTTGTTGTGGACTTAGTCAACACTAATCCAATTGTGACCAGCACAGTCAAAGGTGTGAGATTCGTTTGTTTGTTTTAAATTTCGTGGACGTTTAGCATGTGTGGGTTTCCATTCCCATTGAATACGTTTGTACCTCCTTCCCGAGGCTCAGTGATAAATGTGATATTCTCCTATGCGTGCATATGGAGAAAGGTGTCGAGTCGCGATAGTTAGGAAGACGGCGATGTGCCTCTTCGCGAGTATGTATTAGTTCAGCGGAATTGATTGTATATATATACTCAATATATATATAAGTACGTAAAATCATTACACATGTAAGGCCTATTCATACATACCTACAGTACATATAATAGCCTAGGATGTCTAGCACATAACAAATTAGAGTCAACTACGCATTCCTGGTCCAGTATAACCCCTTTCAGATATCGCATCATCTTTATTTAATTGTACATAGTTAGCTACGCTATGTTAAATTAAACTCGTATGATGTAATCCCTGAACTAGTCATACCTCACGAGGAATACTGCCTAACGGTCATAGTCTAGGCCCACTAAATGCAACCTAGTTCACTATAACCTTAGGCTCTGATACCAATCTGTAACACCCTCAAATTTCGGTTTGCGGAAGCTGTCGGGTCGGGTGTTACTAAATCAAATATCACAGCATAAGATATATAATGAACGACTCTAAATGAGACGTTTGAAAATGGTTATACATTTCGTAGATAAAAATGTTTACAACGTTATAAGTTTAACAACAAATTCCAAATACATAATTGGAAAATATGAAAGTAAATGCAGAGTTGTCCCATATGTTTGAAATCATGCGACTCGAGCTAACATAATCTTGTAGTAATCCTAATCCTGCTGGGCACCTGAGAACACATGCTAAAACAGGTCAGCTATAAAGCTGGTGAGTTCATAGGTTTGTTAGTTGAATACATAAAGTATAAATCTTGTATGTTTTGAGAAATTGTTCAGAATCCACGATTCTGATTTGTAGCAAATTGTAGTTGTAATTACCAATGTGTAATTTGAAAGTTTAGGTATCTAATACCTAAGCAATTGTAGTCCGTACCTAAGTACACAATAATTGAGGCATACCGAGCCTGAATACCTATCTGGTATGAGTAAGTGTATAACGGGAGGCAATACCTGCCTAAGTTGTAACCAAATAACTGTATGACCACGTCATATGATAGTAAGTAACTGTAGTCCCGCAGAACTATGATTTAATATATGAGGTGTTGCATCCAGCAACAAGTGATTGTAGATCCGCAGATCTATGTTTGAACGTTTAGCGTGTCCGTTTACCCGATTAGCATAAGCTAACCCGGACATGAATTGAGCTAACGGCCTCGCGTGGCAGCACCACCGATCCGTTAACTTATTGTGAATCCCGAGTATCACTCGCTGATCCATTGATTGAAATTTCTTCCACTGCAATACCGTGGTTTCATTTTGTGCCCACTTTACCGTGGCATCGTTTGGTGCCCGCTGCAATACCGTGGCATCGTTTTTGGAATTGCTCGCAGCAATTTGTGATTGAGCCGGCAGTACAACGACATGCCCGACTAAGTTGTTTGAGAGCCAGCAGTACTCGACATGCCTGACTAAGTAGATCGTATAATAGTATGTAGATATTCATCAGGTGACACCCCCACGGTTGGATTACATCCTAGGCCGGGGGACCATCCCTGGTTGGATTACATCCTGAGCCAGAGTCGTCACCAGTTGAGTAGTATGGATATAAGAAGTCTGTACTAACTTGTGATAATATTGTATACTCCTAGCCTAAAGCCTAGAAAGTATATATAACGGAGTCTTGGGAAAATGTTCACTTAAGTTCGGTTCCCATTCTAGTGATAATGAAGTGTGTTGACAGTTTTAGTTCTTAAAGAATAACTAAACTTGTAACAGTACAGATGTTGTTCAGTGTAGGTAGAACTAACTAGTTCTAATGTATTCAATGATATTGTCCCGTGACAACATGGCCAAAAGATTGTGATAACTAAATCAAGTTATGTGTTGGTAATCGTTTCCAACGACCTAACCGGGTACGATTGTAACCTATCTAGGTTAAGTATTGATATTGTTCTAAAACAATATTGCGGGTGTAATTCCTAAGTATTACACATTTCGTATTACATACAGTAATATAAATAGTTGTAAATTATAAACGATTGTTAATATGATTTGAAAACAGCAATTGAGCATGTGTTTCACCCCGAAAATAGTAAAACAGTTGAAAGGGTGGGGCTATGAAACTCACCTGTGAGTTGTTAACGATACGATGATACGCGCGTCGTCCAAATGGTAACCTTCTAGTGTCCTAAACACGTGAGGTTGTATAAGTACGAGATCAAATAGTCTGACCAAGTAAGTCGTTCGAATGTTTGTTTGTCGCTTGGTTTTAAAGACCGTGTACGGGGGTTCGGGGGCAGCGCCCCTGATAGCGGGGTCCAAGGGGTGGCAACCCCTGGCGGGGTCCAAGGGGCAGAGCCCCTGGCTGGGGTCGAGCTGCCAGGTCAGCTTGGAAAATTTTTTTATTTCTACTACTTTGCTTTAAAGAAAACGCATTCGAAATCCAAATTCGGGTAAAATCGAGTGGTAAAATTTGGTTGTCAATACTTAGTGAAAAACATAGGTTTTTAAGGTTCTGCGACGTCAGATGCGACATCAGATGC
This sequence comes from Helichrysum umbraculigerum, assembly GCA_949592205.1. NCBI lineage: Eukaryota > Viridiplantae > Streptophyta > Magnoliopsida > Asterales > Asteraceae > Helichrysum > Helichrysum umbraculigerum. The sequence goes on along the minus strand of CATIUR010000002.1, from coordinate 97,192,184 downwards.
GACGTCAACTGCGACGTCAGATGCGACGTAGGGTCTTGCGTCGCTATGTGCGATGTCGCAATTTAATGCGACATTGCGTGTTACGTCGCAATGTGCGACGTTTAAGATTTACTGCGACGTAGGGTGTTACGTCGCATCATGCGACGTTGAGATGTTTTTGCGACGTTGGCTGAGACGTCGGCTGCGACGTCGCAGCACTGTTTTTGGTCCCTGCGACGTAGCGGACTGTTCGCCGGAGTTTGAGTCGGAAACGAGTTTTCCCGCCTCCGTTGAGTCCGATTCTTTTACCCAACCCATAATTAAGTATTTTAAGCTCATCTAAACCGCAAACAAGCAAAATAACAAAGTTTTGAGAGATTTCGAGAATTGTCGGAAACTTACAAATTCGCGCGAGGAGAATCCGAAAAGATAGGATTGTAGATCGTTGCGTGGTGATCGTTTTTCCCTAAAGGAGCTTTGAGATTGGAGGTCGTTTGACGGTGGTTTTTGGCGGATTATGGTGGCGGTGGTGTGGTGGTAGGTTGTAGAGAGAGAGATGAGAGAAAAGTTGAGAGGAGAGAGAGAGTGAAATGTGGTGAATGAGAAAGAATGAGGAGGGATTTGGGTTTTTATTTGAACTCAGATCCCTAACTCGTGTACTGTGGTCTCCAACCACAGTACAAAATGTCCGTGATTTTATACCTGATTAAAATGTAGATTTATTACTTTAAATCTATAATTTGGTTATGTTATTTTGTAAGTATTTTTAATAAAAATATTTCACTTGAACTATAAAATGTAATTATTCAAAGTTTAAAATCGGCGCGAAATTTGACTTTTTGACCGGGTGTTACACATTTTTTTTTACCTAACACTGAAAACACACTCTATTAGGTCCCACATCTAAAATATGACATTATAGACTCGTTATATCGTTCTCTTAATCAAATAATGACTCAAATAACAAAAATGTGAATTTACAAGAGATTCCCCAGGAAATGACTCCCATTCCTCAGGAATCAGGCATGCTGTTAACATTTGGATTCGGATTCCCCAGGAATCAGGGTTGCCGTTAGCACTAAATTTCAGATTCCCCAGGAATGACTCCCATTCCCCGGGAATCAGGGCTGCACAAACTAATACCAAAATACGAATTTCCGAGGCGCATAACTTTTTACTCGTTAACACTTAGGCCCTGAAAATTTGCAGGCACCTCTAAAATGCCAAAATGAAACTTTCTATTTTTACACTTTTCCAAAATACACGTTTTACGAGAAAACGGACGTATAACCACTTTTTGACCATTTTAACCACTTTTTGACTACAACCCAAATCACAAACCATAAACACTTTGACTCTAACTTTTTGCACACATTATCAACCTACCAAAACAAGTCTAACACACTTGTCCAAACTCACATAACTACATTCTAACCTGATTTAACCCTTTTGACCCGTTTTGATGTCCATTTGGACACTTTTACCAAATCTACCATATACAACCGCAACTCTACCCAATACCACATATGTTTGACTCTTACAACATTGTTGACTATTTGTCAACTTCATCTTTGACCAACCAATCACTTTTGATCTTTTTCTACAATTCAACACTTTAACCCAAACCAAACCAATCATATGACTTCATACTCTTGACAACCACATACACTAGACACCATAACTCTATTTGACTTTCAAAGTCAACTACTATACATTGACCAACATATTTAATTCGAAAACTCATTGTTTGGGCGATTTACACAATTGAGCATCAAAACAACAATTCAAAAGAAAGAAGCATATTCTAACCATAAGCATGCTCTATCAACACTTTTGATTACACTATTAAGTTTACTACATGAATTCACCTTAATTCATTAAAACCCTTATGAACATATTACTAACTTATAAATCTTTAACCCATTTTAACACTAATTCATTCACTATAAAGCTTTACTAACTTCAATTAAACATATTAAACACAATTTCATATCATAATAACTAGTTCCATGAAACCCCACCAAAACCCCCATAATTGCCCAAGAACACTAATCATAAATTCATCACTTTCAATATGTTTTATTATTACCCATGATCATAAAAACACCTACTGACATCAAATCATTCAATTTAGAACCCTAATTTCGGATTAGAACCCTCAATTTTACAAAACCCATCAAAATCTCATAAAACCCCCAAACCCTAGGTTAAATCATATGAGAAATCACTTACATGTTATTAGGAATGATGAAAGAATGAAGAATTTGAAAACCATAAGCTTGAATCAAGAATCTTAGAGATGAAATTAGAGTTAGAATCGTCCCTGTGGTTTTTCTTTTTTCTTTTATCTCTGGAAATAAATGAAATAAACATAACTCATACATACATATCTATATAAGTCGGCCTAATATTTTATCCCCTTTATTTTCTACAGTCTGGAACTGATAAAACCGTTTACGTTTTTCACTATATCTCGTTATCTACATAATAATATTTCGTAATAAAAATATATCCGTGTACGATATTAATTTCCTGAAATTCGGGGTGTTACAACTCTCCCCCACTTATTTCATTCGTGTCCTCACGAATGGCACTCGTACTACCCAGTCTCAACACTATCTCTACTCTTGCACCAACATCTAATCATACTTAGAACACTTCACTTAATTCACTGGTCATACATAAACACATATATCACTTAGTTCTACTCAAACACATTATCAACACTAACTCTACAAGATCTTAATCATATACCTCCTACATATTGGTTTCACCTAATTTAGTGAAATACGTATCACTAGATACAAGTCTATTATTCCTACTCTCTCTATTATCTCTTCTTTTTATCATAATATCTAACACGTAATTCACATAATTTAAACACCTCTTCTCTTACACTCTATCCTAACAATCACACTAAATCACTTTGATATTTGATAACTCCAACAATTCCATGTGAAATAGCATAATATAACTACGGTGATCAGGCGTAGACATATTATGTTATACACACTTCCTTCTCAAGCTATCTCATATCATCGTTTTTCAATGTGATTCCCACACAAGCACGTAACACACAATAACTAATTTAACAATTAAACACATAATCAAAATTACTTCACTACTTATCTACCTCATTTGCACATACAAATTACAACATTTAGCATAATCATAATCATAGCAATTCAAACAACATACAATAGTTTAAGTTTAAGCAATCCTATCATGGATCACCTAACTCTCTTAAACCATTGCTCTGATACCAATTTGAAACGCCCCAAAAACAGAACCATTTTTTTTTACCTAACACTGAAAACACACTCTATTAGGTCCCACATCTAAAATATGACATTATAGACTCGTTATATCGTTCTCTTAATCAAATAATGACTCAAATAACAAAAATGTGAATTTACAAGAGATTCCCCAGGAATGACTCCCATTCCTTAGGAATCAGGCATGCTGTTAACATTTGGATTCGGATTCCCCAGGAATCAGGGTCGCTGTTAGCACTAAATTTCAGATTCCCCAGGAATGACTCCCATTCTCCAGGAATCAGGGCTGCACAAACTAATACCAAAATACGAATTTCCGACGCGCATAACTTTTTACTCGTTAACACTTAGGCCCTGAAAATTTGCAGGCACCTCCAAAATGCCAAAATGAAACTTTCTATTTTTACACTTTTCCAAAATACACGTTTTACAAGAAAACGGACGTATAACCACTTTTTGACCATTTTAACCACTTTTTGACTACAACCCAAATCACAAACCATAAACACTTTGACTCTAACTTTTTGCACACATTATCAACCTACCAAAACAAGTCTAACACACTTGTCCAAACTCACATAACTACATTCTAACATGATTTAACCCTTTTGACCCGTTTTGATGTCCATTTGGACACTTTTACCAAATCTACCATATACAACCGCAACTCTACCCAATACCACATATGTTTGACTCTTACAACATTGTTGACTATTTGTCAACTTCATGTTTGACCAACCAATCACTTTTGATCTTTTTCTACAATTCAACACTTTAACCCAAACCAAACCAATCATATGACTTCATACTCTTGACAACCACATACACTAGACACCATAACTCTGTTTGACTTTCAAAGTCAACTACTATACATTGACCAACATATTTAATTCGAAAACTCATTGTTTGGGCGATTTACACAATTGAGCATCAAAACAACAATTCAAAAGAAAGAAGCATATTCTAACCATAAGTGTAACACCCCCAAATTTAATGATTTGCGGAAGCTTGATTTGGGTGTTACTAATCAATAACAAAGCACAAAGATAAATAGTAAACGACTCTATATGCGTCGTTTTAACAAAATATATTGATAACTGAATTGTTTACAACATATAAAGCTTTACATAGCTCGAGTTTAAATAAAAGGAGATTTCAGTACATAAGTACTTGTACAAAATATACTAATGCAAGAAAATCTCAATCGTCTGTATGCTGACTCGAGCTAACGTCCTGAAGCAGAAACATCCTACTGCTTGGTACCTGCGATATATGCTAAAAGGTAAGCTAAAAGCTGGTGAGCTCACAGGTTTGAAATCAATTAATATAGTATGAACCGCAAGATTTAAATAATGAATTGCATCCAGCAATTAAATAATGAATTGCATCCAGCAATTAAATGATAGTCATCGTGTATACAGCCATGAGCACATAGTTGAGCTTAACTCGAGGGCCGGGTCCCCTATAGAGAATTCCGGGCGAGGTGCCTCCACGAATGCCTAATCAACATTTGTCTTCCCAAATATTAGTACGTCCGTTTACCCGGTTAGTGCTTGCTAACCCGAATGAGGAGGGTCAATCCTATATGGTACCATATACTAATATTCACGCTACAACGTATTAACAACTATGCTGACGGAGGACTTTAAATGATTAGTTGTGAAAAACTCATGTAGTATATGAAATGTTTGTACTTGCGTTCACATGTTAAAAATGAGCAATATATCACACCCCTGAGTAAAATAGTAAAAAGAGGGGCTATGAGACTCACCTGAGTCGTTGAGTTTATGAAAATAAACTGAGAATGATTAGTCGAGAATCGAAGTCCAAAGACTTGTAACCTGAGGGTGTCCACGACACGCGATGGTTATAATATGCGAAGGTATCTCATAAGACTACCTTGTAGTTGTTCGTCCAACTATAATGTCCAAATTACATTTGGTTGATTGATTCGAATGTTTGAAAATATGTACGGCCCGTTGGTGACGGATTTGTAATAATAATCTCAACTATTATTATTTTGATTTCGTGTCGTTTTACTTGAAGAATGTGTTTTGATTGTGTTTTATAAGCCGTTACGGAATCTAAGTACGGGGGTCCGGGGGCAGCGCCCCTGGTAGCGGGGTCCAAGGGGCGGCAGCCCCTGGCGGGGTCCAAGGGGCAAAGCCCCTGGCTGGGGTCGAGCTGCCAGGTCAGCTTAGAAAATTTTTATTTCTACTATATTGCTTTGACGAAAAACGCATCTGGGATCTGAATTTGGGTAAAATCGAGTGATAAATTTCGAGTCTCGACACTTAGTAAAACTCTGTGTTTTTGAGGTTCTGGTTTGTGCGACATTGGGTGCGACGTCGCAGATCCTGACTGCGACGTTGAGCATGGCGTCGCTATGTTCGACTTTCGCAATTTAATGCGACGTTGTACGTGGCGTCGCTATATGCGACGTTGTTAATTTCTGCGACGTAAGGGCTTGCGTCGCTAAGTGCGACGTGGTGAGGTATTGGCGACGTTAAGGCTGATGTCGCTATATGCGACGTCGCAATTTAATGCGACTTTGTGACTGACGTCGCACCATGCGACGTCACGAGGGGTTTTGCGACGTCGAAGCTGACGTCGCATAAATCTGGGACCAAAAGCGACGTAACGGTCTGATGGCCGGAAAATGTGTCGAAAACGAGTTTTTCGGTTTCCGTTCGGTCCAAAACTTTTACCCAACCCATATTTGGACATCATAAGTTGATCCAAACCACTAACAAGCAAAAACACTTAAAAACGAGAGATTTCGGGATTTGTCGAAAACTTACAAAATGTCGGATGAAAAATCCGAAAAGATAGGATGATGGATCGTGATGCGGTGGTCGTTTTCTTCTAAAGAGCCGATGAAATCCGAGTGGTTTTAGTATGTTTATTTTGCGATTTAGTGCGGTTTTTCGAGGTGGTGGTGGTTGGAGAGAAAGAGAGAAAAAAGAGAGTGAGAGAGAGAAAGAGTGGGGTGAAATGAGAGAAAGAGGAGGGAGAGTTGGAGGTCATCCTCCAACTTTTCAGTCTCCGTTTCTTCGTGCGGTGTTCGTTTGCTCCGTTGTTTAAACGTTAAATAATTATTTTACATATTATTTATAAGTTTTAAAATACAATTTATTACGCGATATTTTGTTTAAATAGTTTACAAATCAATTTATATTTGAGTTATATAATGTAAGTTTGTTTATTTAGTTGCGCGTTTTAATATTTTATATTGTGTAAGTTCTGTTTGTACGATACGAATGAATACGAAATATTATCATAATAATATTTTTGACATAAAAGCGTTATTTAATAAAATTGGTCACCAACGTCCGTATTAAATTGAATCGAAATACATTCGATTTAAGTTGCGTACGATTTAACCAAATCGCATTTTCGTATATATTCAACAATATATATAATTCGATACATTAATTAGCCTAACACAGAACTAATTACATGTATTAACGTATGATTAGGCACTAATTACTAGTCCTAATTTGGCGGGTGTTACATTCTCCCCCTGTTAGAAGAATTTCGTCCCGAAATTTAGCTCGAGGTCGTGTTTGATGTAGAATCAGTGAAAAGTTGAGGATATTTGAGTCGCATTTGGTCTTCCCATTCCCAAGTGAATTCCGGACCACGCCGCGAATTCCATCTGACCTTGACGATGGGAATACGACTTTGTTTCAGTTGTTTGACCTCACGGTCCATAATTTCAGCGGGTTCCTCAACGAAGTGAAGTTTATCGTCAACACGAATTTCATCTAGTGGGATAATAAGTGTCTCATCAGACAGACACTTCTTCAAATTGGAAATATGAAAAGTAGGGTGCACGCTGCTGAGTTCGGATGGCAGCTGCAATCGATAAGCTACGGGGCCAATCCGTTCGAGGATCTCAAAAGGCCCGATGTACCTGGGATTTAACTTCCCACGTTTGCCAAAACGGATGACGCCTTTCCAAGGCGATACTTTTAAGAGTACTCGATCCCCAACTTGGAACTCGAGTGGTTTGCGTCTCACGTCAGCATAACTTTTCTGACGATCACGTGCGGCTTTGAGTCTGTTTTGGATTTCCACAATTTTCTCAGTGGTGGCGTGTATGAGTTCAGGACCAGTGAGTTGACTATCTCCCACTTCCGTCCAACAGATCGGTGATCGGCACTTACGACCGTACAGTGCCTCAAAAGGTGCAGCCTTAATGCTGGCGTGATAGCTGTTATTGTACGAGAATTCGCACAACGGTAGATGTCGTTCCCAGTTTGTACCGAAATCAACTACGCAGGCGCGTAGCATATCTTCCAGTGTCTGAATGGTTCATTTACTTTGGCCGTCGGTTTGAGGATGGTATGCGGTACTCATATCAAGACGAGTACCCAAAGCTTTTTGAAGTGATTGCCAAAAGTGAGAGGTGAAACGGGCATCCCTGTCAGAGATGATCGAGATTGGAACACCGTGATGAGAAACAATTTCCTTGATGTAGATTTGTGTAAGGCGTTCCATTTTATCGTTTTCCTTGATTGCCAGGAAGTGGGCAGATTTAGTGAGGCGGTCAACGATCACCCAAATGGTATCGCAACCGTTCGACGATTTGGGTAGTTTGGTTATGAAATCCATGGAAATTTGTTCCCATTTCCATTCAGGGATTTCAGGTTGTTGGAGTAAACCAGGTGGTTTCTGATGTTCGGTTTTGACTTTCGAGCAAGTAAGACACTTGCTGACATAAGTGGCGATTTCGGCTTTCATGTTTGGCCACCAATAAAATTCCTTGATTCCGTGGTACATCTTATCGGATCCCGGATGGATAGAATATTTAGACTTGTGAGCTTCATCCATCACCAAGTCTCGTAGGTTTCCGAAATTAGGCAACCAGATTCGGTTTGAGAAATACCTAATCCCGTTAGATTTGACTTCAAATTGTTTGTCAATACCCCGCAAGGCTTCATTTTTGATATTTTCAGGTTTCAGGGCTTCGATCTGAGCGGTATGAATTTGAATGGCAAGATCGTTGTGAATGGTCATACTGAGGGCTCGGACTCGAAGTGGTTTCGGTCGTTCCTTTCGACTGAGGGCATCGGCAACAACATTTGCCTTTCCTGGATGATACTTGATTTCACAATCGTAATCGGTGAGCAACTCGACCCATCGACGTTGCCTCATATTGAGATCCTTCTGATCGAATATATGTTGGAGACTTTTATGATCGGTAAAGATTGTGCACTTAGTGCCGTAGAGATAATGTCTCCAGATTTTGAGAGCAAAAACGACTGCTCCAAGTTCGAGATCATGAGTGGTGTAGTTCTTTTCGTGAATTTCCAGCTGTCGCGAAGCATAGGCAATGACTTTGTCTCGTTGCATCAGCACGCAACCGAGACCTTGGTGAGAAGCATCGCAGTATACCACGAAGTCATCGGTGCCTTCGGCTAAGGACAGAATTGGAGCACTGCAAAGCTTTTGTTTTAGAAGTTGGAACGCTGACTCTTGTTTATCGGTCCAATCGAACCTTTTGTCCTTCTGAGTCAATATCGTGAGTGGTTGAGCTATTTTGGAGAAATTTTCGATAAATCGCCGATAGTACCCAGCAAGACCCAAGAATTGTCGTACTTCAGTTGCAGAGGTGGGTGCTTGCCAGTCTTTGATAGCCTCGATTTTTGATGGGTCAACGTGAATTCCCTGACTGTCGATCACGTGACCAAGGAATTGAACGGTTTGTATCCAGAACTCACACTTAGAGAATTTGGCATAAAGCTCCTCGTGTCTAAGTAGTTCAAGGATGGTTTTGAGGTGTTGCGCATGTTCTTGCTCGTTGCGCGAGTAAATGAGTATGTCATCGATAAAGACAATGACAAACTTATCGAGGTAAGGTTTGCACACCCGATTCATAAGGTCCATGAATACAGCCGGTGCGTTGGTTAGACCAAAGGGCATCACTTGGAATTCGTAGTGCCCGTAACGAGTTCTGAAAGCAGTTTTCGGAATATCGGTGTCGCGAACTCGTAACTGATGATAGCCTGATCGCAGGTCAATTTTTGAGTAGAAACTTGAACCCTGAAGTTGGTCGAATAAATCATCAATGCGAGGAAGTGGATAATGGTTCTTGACGGTCAATTTGTTCAACTCTCGGTAGTCGATGCACATTCGAAATGAACCGTCCTTCTTTTTAAAAAATAAGACCGAAGCTCCCCAAGGCGAAGAACTCGGCCTAATGAATCCTCTATCCAGAAGTTCCTGTAACTGAGAGGACAACTCCTGAAGTTCGGATGGGGCTAAACGGTACGGTGCACGGGCCACCGGTGCGGCACCCGGCACGAGATCAATTGAGAACTCAACCTGTCTAGGTGGAGGTAAACCAGGTAGTTCTTCCGGAAAGACTTCGGGAAAGTCTCTAACAATCGGCACATCCTCAAGTCGCTTCTCCTCAGACTTCTTCTCTGTGATGTGTGCGAGTATTGCAGGGTAACCCTTTCTCAGAAATTTTCGGGTTTTTAAACAAGAGATGATATTGAGTCCCGTCCCACCGGTCTCCCCCTGTATGATCAAGGTTCCACCGACAGTGAGTGGAATGCGGACGATCTTATCGTAACAAATGATTTCAGCTCGGTGTTTGGACAACCAGTCCATTCCAATGATAACGTCAAAACTTCCGATTTCAAAGGGTACAAGATCGATTGAAAATGTTTCATCAGCTAGGTTTAAAGTGCAATTAGGTATCACACTATCGGTTTCTATAAGTTCCCCATTTGCTAGCTCTACAGTGTACTTAACATTTAAGGCAACAGGATTGATGTCAAGTAGTGGGCAAAAGTCATCAGAGATAAAGCTTCTATCAGCACCAGTATCAAATAGAACAGAAGCATTTAAGTTGTTGAGGAGGAACATACCCGAGACCACATTCGGGTCTTGGCGGGCGTCCCCAGATTTGATGACGAAGGCTCTGCTTCGGGTGTTGTTGTTGCTGCTGTTACGGTTGTTGTTGTTGTTGTTGTTATTCCGTGTCCCTGAAGTGCCCGGGTTTCCCACACTCAAAGCAGACTTTGGGTGGTCTGGTGTTGTTGTTGGAATTGTTGTTGGCAGGAGAATTGCAGTCTTTGGTGAGATGGCCGTACCTCTTGCAATTGTTGCAAAAGGGACCACAGGAACCTTCATGGTGGCGACTGCACTTGGAACAATAGGGTTTGTTCCCAGTGTAGCCCCGTGTGATGTCAGTGGTGGTGTTGTAGGCTTTGATGGTGTCGGGTTTCTTGTTTTGTTGGTTGGAGTGGTTGTTGTGGTAATCAGACCACTTTCGTTTGTTGTTTTGAGAGGATGAAGTGGGTGGTTCAGAATCTTGGCTCATGGACATCAGGTCTTGGGCCAATAGAATTGCACCGTTAATGGTGGTTTGGTTGGAAGAGGCAACATGCCCCCGAACAGGCTCAGGAAGGCCAAGGATGTACTTCCTGATTTTATCAGGTTCTGTGCTTACCATAGCTGGGCGGAGGGCAGCGAGTTGCTGGAATCTGGTGGTATAACCATCGATATCACCACCCTGAACCTTTAGGTTCCAGAACTCCTCGTCCAACTTTTGGAGTTTGGCGATTGAGCAGTATTTGGCAGTGAGTTTTGCTTTCAAGTCCTCCCAAGAGAGTTGGTAGGCAGTGTCAGCACCCACTGATTGGGTATATGAATTCCACCAAGAGTGGGCATCATCTTCAAGAGAGCAGGTGGCGAAGTTTACTTTGTCGTTCTCCGCGCATTTGCTGACACGGAAAACAGTTTCCATTTTCTCGAACCATCTGATAAGTCCAATGGCTCCTTCAGAACCCTTGAAGCTGGAGGGTTTGCAGCTTTGAAAGTCCTTTTAGGAACAAGGTTTAGCAGTAGTGGTTTCAGCGGCATCGCTGTTTCTGGTGGAGTTTTGTGGGGTATTCCGAGCCAAGGCTTCAGTAACAGCCAGGGTTATAAGCGATGTAAGCTGAGCATCGGTGTATGGTCTTGACTTTGGCGGCATGATTCTTCAATAAAAGAAATGAAGATACATGAGATTTCGTAGGAAAGTTGTATTTGTTATAGATGTACATGTATAAAAGCAGTAATACATGACATCAACATGGAAAAATGACAATTAATATGAGTTGAACAACAAGGAATATTTGATAGCTAATATGAGTTCAAAGGTTACATCCTACAGAGTTATTACAAAAGGCGTCGGGAATTGTTACATCCGACCGAATTTTAGAGTAGCGCGTAGATAGTTACTAGATTACAGGATAGATTACAAGACAAAGACTACACTAGTCTTAACGTAGATTAATTTGTTCCACCATCGTGACAAGACGGTCCACAGTGTTTGCAAGTCTGCTAGCTTGACGGGCGTTATCTTCTGCTAGTGCCAGTCGTTGTGTTAGTCCACGGGCATACTCTTCTGCTTCATGTGAACGATGTTCACATTCTTCCATCCTTTGACGTAGGAGGGCATTTTCCACGCTTATCACTATTACTTGGTTGCGAAGGACATCCATGTTGTTGTTTGTGGTTTCCAGGTCGTCGGAGACTTGTTCGATGCGTTCAAGGGACGTAAGTCTCCAGTTTTCGTTTGTTTCTTGCAACACGACATCCATGGTGCGAAGTCGCTGCTCGTGTTGTTCACCCTAGCGGCTAAGGTCGGCAAGGTGCAATGAGTGGGGTACGGGCCAGCTCGAGGCAACCTGTTGTTCCTCCTTGCTACCCTTGGGTTCTGCGACCCGGATTGAGAGCGAGATGAATTGGGTGGGATGTTTGCCATTTATGAGATAAAGCGTTAGTAAGATTGAGGCCTATATTCATATAATCCCTATATAATATAGCCTATTGAGTGTCTAGCATAAACATGTTTAAGTCTCGGTTCTCTCGAGGTCAGAGTCTTCTATTGTACCCTGTTCAGCCATAACTACTTTCAGATCTTACATCATCTTTGCTTAATTGTACATAGTTGATCAGGCTATGTTAAATTAAACTCGTATGATGTAATCACTGAACCAGTTATACCTAATAAGGAATACCGCCTAATGGTCATAGTCTAGGTCCACTAAATGCAACCCAGTTCACTATAACCATAGGCTCTGATACCAATCTGTAACACCCCCAAATTTAATGATTTGCGGAAGCTTGATTTGGGTGTTACTAATCAATAACAAAGCACAAAGATATATAGTAAACGACTCTATATGCGTCGTTTTAACAAAATATATTGATAACTGAAATGTTTACAACATATAAAGCTTTACATAGCTCGAGTTTAAATAAAAGGAGATTTCAGTACATAAGTACTTGTACAAAATATACTAATGCAAGAAAATCTCAATCGTCTGTATGCTGACTCGAGCTAACGTCCTGAAGCAGAAACATCCTACTGCTTGGTACCTGCGATATATGCTAAAAGGTCAGCTAAAAGCTGGTGAGCTCACAGGTTTGAAATCAATTAATATAGTATGAACCGCAAGATTTAAATAATGAATTGCATCCAGCAATTAAATAATGAATTGCATCCAGCAATTAAATGATAGTCATCGTGTATACAGCCATGAGCACATAGTTGAGCTTAACTCGAGGGCCGGGTCCCCTATAGAGAATTCCGGGCGAGGTGCCTCCACGAATGCCTAATCAACATTCGTCTTCCCAAATATTAGTACGTCCGTTTACCCGGTTAGTGCTTGCTAACCCGAACGAGGAGGGTCAATCCTATATGGTACCATATACTAATATTCACGCTACAACGTATTAACAACTATGCCGACGGAGGACTTTAAATGATTAGTTGTGAAAAACTCATGTAGTATATGAAATGTTTGTACTTGCGTTCACATGTTAAAAATGAGCAATATATCACACCCCTGAGTAAAATAGTAAAAAGAGGGGCTATGAGACTCACCTGAGTCGTTGAGTTTATGAAAATAAACTGAGAATGATTAGTTGAGAATCGAAGTCCAAAGACTTGTAACCTGAGGGTGTCCACGACACGCGATGGTTATAATATGCGAAGGTATCTCATAAGACTACCTTGTAGTTGTTCGTCCAACTATAATGTCCAAATTACATTTGGTTGATTGATTCGAATGTTTGAAAATATGTACGGCCCGTTGGTGACGGATTTGTAATAATAATCTCAACTATTATTATTTTGATTTCGTGTCGTTTTACTTGAAGAATGTGTTTTGATTGTGTTTTATAAGCCGTTACGGAATCTAAGTACGGGGGTCCGGGGGCAGCGCCCCTGGTAGCGGGGTCCAAGGGGCGGCAGCCCCTGGCGGGGTCCAAGGGGCAAAGCCCCTGGCTGGGGTCGAGCTGCCAGGTCAGCTTAGAAAATTTTTATTTCTACTATATTGCTTTGACGAAAAACGCATCTGGGATCTGAATTTGGGTAAAATCGAGTGATAAATTTCGAGTCTCGACACTTAGTAAAACTCTGTGTTTTTGAGGTTCTGGTTTGTGCGACATTGGGTGCGACGTCGCAGATCCTGACTGCGACGTTGAGCATGGCGTCGCTATGTTCGACTTTCGCAATTTAATGCGACGTTGTACGTGGCGTCGCTATATGCGACGTTGTTAATTTCTGCGACGTAAGGGCTTGCGTCGCTAAGTGCGACGTGGTGAGGTATTGGCGACGTTAAGGCTGATGTCGCTATATGCGACGTCGCAATTTAATGCGACTTTGTGACTGACGTCGCACCATGCGACGTCACGAGGGGTTTTGCGACGTCGAAGCTGACGTCGCATAAATCTGGGACCAAAAGCGACGTAACGGTCTGATGGCCGGAAAATGTGTCGAAAACGAGTTTTTCGGTTTCCGTTCGGTCCAAAACTTTTACCCAACCCATATTTGGACATCATAAGTTGATCCAAACTACTAACAAGCAAAAACACTTAAAAACGAGAGATTTCGGGATTTGTCGAAAACTTACAAAATGTCGGATGAAAAATCCGAAAAGATAGGATGATGGATCGTGATGCGGTGGTCGTTTTCTTCTAAAGAGCCGATGAAATCCGAGTGGTTTTAGTATGTTTATTTTGCGATTTAGTGCGGTTTTTCGAGGTGGTGGTGGTTGGAGAGAAAGAGAGAAAAAAGAGAGTGAGAGAGAGAAAGAGTGGGGTGAAATGAGAGAAAGAGGAGGGAGAGTTGGAGGTCATCCTCCAACTTTTCAGTCTCCGTTTCTTCGTGCGGTGTTCGTTTGCTCCGTTGTTTAAACGTTAAATAATTATTTTACATATTATTTATAAGTTTTAAAATACAATTTATTACGCGATATTTTGTTTAAATAGTTTACAAATCAATTTATATTTGAGTTATATAATGTAAGTTTGTTTATTTAGTTGCGCGTTTTAATATTTTATATTGTGTAAGTTCTGTTTGTACGATACGAATGAATACGAAATATTATCATAATAATATTTTTGACATAAAAGCGTTATTTAATAAAATTGGTCACCAACGTCCGTATTAAATTGAATCGAAATACATTCGATTTAAGTTGCGTACGATTTAACCAAATCGCATTTTCGTATATATTCAACAATATATATAATTCGATACATTAATTAGCCTAACACAGAACTAATTACATGTATTAACGTATGATTAGGCACTAATTACTAGTCCTAATTTGGCGGGTGTTACAATAAGCATGCTCCATATCCATGTCACTAGCTTCTCATAACCCTTCTATCCACATGTCTCTATCAAAACATCAACCTACAACATAAACACTGAAACGGGTAAGCACAACTGCTTAGTGAGTACACAGGCGATCAAACAAGCAATACACATAACACTTAGCATATAACAACACAAATACATGAACACATAATCACTGAGCTCTGAACACTGAACACTGATGTAACAACCGGAAAATTAGGACTAGAATTAGTGCCTAATTCTTTGTTAATACATGTAATTAGTTCCGTGTTAGGCTAATTTATGTATCGAATTATATATATTGTTGAATATATACGAAAATGCGATTTGGTTAAATCGTACGCAATTTAAATCGAATGTATTTCGATTCTATTTAATATGGACGTTGGTGACAAATTTTATTAAATAACGTTGTTATGTCAAAAATATTATTATAATAATATTTCGTATTTATTCGTATCGTACGATCAGAAAGTTACACAATTTAAAATGTAAAACGCGCAAACTAAATAAACCAACTTACATTTATAACTCAAACGTAAACTTAATTGTAAAATAATTAAATAAAATATCACGTAATAATTTGTATTTAAAATGTACCATTTAATATTTAAAATAATTATTTAACGTATAAACGACGGAGCAAACGAACACCGCACGGAGCGGGAACGCGGGGCGAAAAATGGGAGGATAACCTCCCATTTCCCACTCTCTTCTCTCACTTTTTCATTCTCT
This sequence comes from Helichrysum umbraculigerum, assembly GCA_949592205.1. Classification (NCBI taxonomy): domain Eukaryota; kingdom Viridiplantae; phylum Streptophyta; class Magnoliopsida; order Asterales; family Asteraceae; genus Helichrysum; species Helichrysum umbraculigerum. Next base: position 97,176,545 of record CATIUR010000002.1, on the reverse strand, counting down.
TTCTCTTTCTCCTTTCTTTTCTCTCTAATCTACCAACCAACCAAATACCCCCAACTTCACAAAATCGACAAATAAACATACTAAACGCACGCGAATCATACTACTCTTTTGGAAGAAAACGACCACCGCATCCCGATCTACAACGCTATCTTTTCGGATTTCTCATCCGACACTTTGTAAGTTTCCGACAAATCCCGAAATCTCTCGTTTTTAAATGTTTTCACTTGTTAGTAATTTGTAACAACTTATAATGTCCCTATATGGGTTGGGTAAAAGTTTTGGACCAAACGGAAACCGAAAAACTCGTTTTCGACAAAAATTCCGGCCGTCAGACCGCTACGTCGCACCTGGCCAGGGGCCTCTGCGACGTCGCGGCCTACGTCGCACAAAAATCCCAACGTCGCACTAGCGACGTAGCCTATTACGTCGCATTAACTTGCGGACGTCGCGCGTAGCGACGTAGACTTTAACGTCGCAAACTGAACCCACGTCGCATTAGCGACGTCGCCCCCTACGTCGCATTGATTTGCGAAGGTCGCATTATGCGACGTACCTGCCTACGTCGCACCTTACGTCGCTTGCAACGTCGCATGCTACGTCGCACAAACCAGAGCCTTGAAAACTCACATTTTCACTAAGTGTCGAACTTTTACAACCTCAAATCCTTATACGATACGACTTATAAAACACTTTGGGACACTTTTGTAAGTGCAAAACATCAATAATTTGATAATAATACTTAAAGTTTATTATTCCAAACTCGTCACCAACGGGTCGTACATTTTTATACAAACGATAACAAACCAACATTCGGACACATTGGGTTGTATGAACAACTAGCCTAGATGATCTTGCGAGACATCTACTTACTTGACATTACGTGTTTAGGCATTTGGAGGTTACGGGTTCGGAGAACCTACTGTTGATACTACTTACTCGTTTATTGATATAAACGCACTTGCAAAGACTCAGGTGAGTCTTACGGCCCCACTTTTACTGTTTTATCTTATTGGGGGAGATACATGCTACTTATTTTTCCTGAACACAAGTACTAAACTGATTTCTATACCAAACGGAATTGCATGAGTTATTCACTACTTACTGAAGTCTCTCCATCATATATCGTTAGTTATGGACTTAAGCGCGAACAGTAGTTAATGGATCCATTAGGGAAATGACCCTCCCTGCCCGGGGTAGTAGCGCTACCACGTACCGATTTACACGTATAAACGGGTGACTATTATTTCGTTTACTTATGCTTACTCAATTTCGAGCATGTCACGGGAGCAACTGATTATTTACGGGTTAAGCTTCGATTATGAGCCTCATGGCAACGGTATAACTTGATTACTTTACTTTTGCGAGATTTGCAAATACTTGATATACGCCTACGGGCACTACTGATGAAATCTTGTGTTCAAACTGATTATTTACTGATAAACCTGTGAGATTCACCAACCTTTTGGTTGACCCTTTTTAGCATGTATTCTCAGGTACACTTACGGAGTAGGATCACTCCAGGATTACTAGCTAGAGTCGCATGATTTCCAAACTGCATTTAACGGAGATTCTTTGGCATTATCTTTTGTAACTATGGTTATGTAATAGAATCTCCCGCCACATACGCGGACTCTAGGCTTACATATTTTTGTAAAGAAAACTATATGTTTTCAAACGATTTAATTATGAAATGTAATTATTTTACAAAACGTCTCATTTAGAGGTCGTTTGCTGTATATCTTGTGCTTTGTATATTGATTAGTAACACCCAAGTATGCTTCCGCAAATCACTAAATTTGGGGGTGTTACAGATTGGTATCAGAGCCTAAGGTTATAGTGAACTAGGTTGCATTTAGTGGGCCTAGACTATGACCATTAGGCAGTATTTCCTTATTAGGCATGATTGGTTCAGGAATTACATCATACGACTTTAATTTAACATAGCTTGATCAACTATGTACAATTAAGGGAAGATGATGTGAGGTCTGAAATGGTTATGTCGAACAGGAATGCGTTAGTTGACTCTGACCACGAGGGAACCGAGACTCTTACTTGTTATGTGCTAGACATACACTAGGCTATTATGTGATATACGAGTATATACATACATAGGCCTCACTCACTGACTATACTACTAGGCTATTATATATTGAATATATATGAATAGGCCTCGCACGTAAACACACTCGCTATAGAGATAGCCGACGTTTCTCTGGTGACACTTACGAATTTCTCTCAGCGGTTTGCACCGACCATGACAGACTTGATTTCCGTCACACCACCTTGTGGCGCACTCTAATGATTTTATGAAAAATCACATCTAACACCCGGAAGCAACGTACTTCCAAGGACTAAAATCCTCTCTCTGTCATTTCTATAGAACTCAAAGCCGCGAATTCCCAAATGGACGACTACATGTCTGATAGTGACCAAGTCCACGAGGAACAGATCCAGTACACGTATCTCGATGAGGACATTGTACCAGAAGAAGAAATCATGCTGGAGGGAAACGAAAATCAGAATTTCGGAATGACTGGCATCGACATAGAAGAATATGAAAGAGTGCGAGATCAGGCCGTGGGACTAGACGGCCGAAATTGGGCACTTAAGCGTAAGTGCATAGACTATGAACAAAGATTGAGAATCTCAAACCGATCTGTCCCTACACGAATCAAAGATAAGATCCGTTACTGGAAGAAAGTGGCCACCAACCTAACCCGTAGGACCAAAACATGGACCAAACGTTTGGGCAGGAAGTCAACGGAGGAGACTAGGTACCGCTCCACGACTCAAAGATACAGGGACATGCTTGAGGCACGCTACCACCCACACGACCTGAACCTGGAGTCGGAAGACGAATCCGAAGGCCAGGAACCCTAACTAAGAATGAACCAACCGACTAGCAGAAACTGCGGACCGCCTTGTCACGCTATTGGAACAAATTAATCTACAAGAAGACTAGCGTAGCCTTTGTCTTGAAATCTATCTTGTAATCTAGGGACTATCTAGCACTACTCTATAAACTAGTCGGATGTAACAATTCCCGACACCTTTTGTAATATCCCTGTAGGATGTAACTTTTAAACTCACTTTATCTATCAAATATCACTTGTTATCTCAACTCACATTAATTGTCAATTTCCATGTTGATGTTATGTATTACTGCTTTCATACATGTACCAATTACAAGTTCATACAAAATCTCATGTATCTTCATTTCTTTTATTGAAGAATCATGCCGCCAAAGACACGACCATACACCGATGCCCAGATTACCTCCCTTATAACCCAGGCTGTTACTGAAGCCTTGGCTCGAAATACTCCACCAAATTCCTCGAGAAACAGCGATGCCGCTGAAACCACTGCTGCTAAACCTTGTTCTTACAAGGACTTCCAGAACTGCAAACCTCTAAACTTTGCAGGTACCGAGGGAGCAATCGGTCTGATACGATGGATAGAGAAAGTTGAATCGGTATTTCTTATCTGCAACTGTGATGAGGGGGACAAAGTCAAGTTCTCTGTTAGTACTTTTACTGACACCGCACTCACGTGGTGGAACACCTATGCCCAAACTGTGGGCGTTGCCAATGCTTACAAACTCCCGTGGGAGGAGTTGAAGGAGATGTTAAGGGGTGAGTATTGCCCCAGGGATGAACTGAAACAACTGGAGCTGGAATTCTGGAACCATAAGATGCAAGGTAACGATATCACCGGTTACACCAACCGTTTCCACCAGCTGGCACTTCTGTGCCCAACCATGGTCGATCCTGAGTACAAGAGGATCGAGAAATACGTTGATGGACTGCCCGAAAAACTTCAGGACCTGGTGACTTCATCCAAACCAGGTACTATCCAGAACGCCATCCGTATGGCCCATGAACTCACGGCAAACGCTGTCCGCCGTAACACAACTTCAGCCCCACCTGCAAACAACAAACGAAAGTGGGAAGGAAACCCCAACTCGTCCAACCAAATCACCAACCGAAAGCCTGAGCCCCTTAGGGCTTATTCATCTGGCACTTCAGAAAGGAAAGGGTACGTTGGAAGCAGACCCTACTGTACCAAATGCAATCGTCACCACGACGGTTCCTGCCCTTGCACAAACTGCAAACGTTTTGGGCATCTGGCCAAGGATTGTCGAAACACCAGTGCCCCGAAGACTTGTTATGGGTGCGGAAATCCTGGGCATTTTCAGAATAATTGCCCTAAGCAGAGAAACAACAACAACAACAGCAACAAAAGGAACAACAACCCTGCTCGTAGCAGAGCATTTGTCATCAAAGCTGGGGAAGCTAGAGAAGACCCGAATGTTGTAACGGGTACGTTTCTTCTCAACGATCTTACTGCTTCAGTATTATTTGATACCGGTGCTGATAAAAGTTTCATATCTGATGAGTTTTGCCCACTACTTAATATCACCCCTTCGGCCTTAGATGTTAAGTACACTGTAGAGCTCGCAAATGGTAAACTCATAGAAACCAGTAGTGTGATACCTAATTGCACTTTAAACCTCGCAAACGAAACCTTCTCAATCGATCTAATGCCTGTTGAACTAGGAAGTTTTGATGTCATCGTGGGTATGGACTGGTTGTCCAAGCACCGGGCCGAAATTGTTTGCCATGATAAAATCGTCCGAATTCCTCTCGCCGCCGGTAGTACCTTGGTCATACAGGGGGAGACCGGTGGGTCGAGACTAAACTTAATCTCCTGTTTAAAAGCCCGAAAATTTCTGAGAAAGGGTTACCCAGCAATACTCGCACACATCACGGAGAAAAAGTCGGAGGAGAAGCGACTTGAAGATGTGCCAATCGTCAGAGACTTTCCCGAAGTCTTTCCAGAAGAACTACCTGGTTTACCTCCACCTAGACAGGTTGAGTTCTCGATTGATCTCGTGCCGGGTGCCGCACCGGTGGCCCGAGCACCGTACCGCCTAGCTCCATCTGAACTTCAGGAGTTGTCCACTCAGTTACAGGAACTCCTGGATAGAGGATTCATTAGACCGAGTTCTTCACCTTGGGGAGCTCCGGTCTTATTTGTCAAAAAGAAAGACGGTTCATTCAGAATGTGCATTGACTACCGAGAGTTGAACAAACTAACCGTCAAGAACCGATACCCACTCCCTCGAATCGATGATCTGTTCGATCAACTCCAAGGATCAAGCTGTTATTCAAAGATTGATCTTCGATCCGGTTATCATCAGTTGCGTGTTCGCGATGCTGACATCCCAAAAACAGCATTCAGAACCCGTTACGGGCACTACGAATTCCAAGTAATGCCCTTTGGCCTAACCAACGCACCGGCTGTATTTATGGATCTTATTAATCGGGTGTGCAAACCTTACCTCGACAAGTTTGTTATTGTTTTTATCGATGACATCCTTATCTATTCGCTAAACGAACAGGAACACGCACAACACCTCAGAACCATCCTGGAACTACTTAGACACGAGGAGCTTTACGCCAAATTCTCTAAGTGTGAGTTCTGGATAAACACCGTTCAATTCCTTGGACACGTTATCGACAGTCAGGGAATTCATGTAGACCCTTCGAAAATCGAAGCAATCAAGAACTGGAAAGCGCCAACTACTCCAACCGAGGTACGCCAATTTTTGGGATTGGCCGGTTACTACCGCCGCTTCATCGAAAACTTTTCAACAATTGCCAAACCCCTCACCGTGTTGACTCAGAAGGAAAAGAAATTCGATTGGACCGAGAAACAAGAGTCGGCATTTCAACTGTTGAAATCCAAGCTTTGCAGTGCACCCATTCTATCTCTACCCGAAGGCACCGATGACTTCGTGGTATACTGTGATGCTTCTCACCAAGGTCTCGGTTGCGTGCTGATGCAACGAGACAAGGTCATTGCTTACGCCTCCCGACAACTTAAAGTTCACGAGAAAAACTACACAACTCACGACCTCGAGCTAGGGGCCGTGGTATTCGCCTTAAAAATCTGGAGACATTATCTTTATGGTACCCGCAGCACTGTATTCACCGACCACAAAAGTCTCCAACACATTTTCAACCAGAAAGATCTTAACATGAGGCAACGTAGATGGGTTGAATTACTCACCGATTATGACTGTGAGATCAAATATCATCCGGGCAAAGCAAACGTGGTTGCTGATGCTCTCAGTCGTAAGGAACGAACAAAACCACTCCGAGTCCGGGCACTCAGTATTACCATTCATAACGATCTCACCACCCAAATACATTTTGCCCAACTCGAAGCCCTGAAACCCGATAACTTCAAGAACGAGGCCTTGCGAGGCATGGATAAACAATTCGAGATCAGACCCAACGGAGTTAGGTATTTCTCTAACCGAATCTGGTTGCCTAATTTCGGGAACCTTCGGGACTTGGTGATGGATGAAGCTCACAAGTCCAAATATTCTATCCACCCGGGATCCGACAAAATGTATCACGGCATCAAGGAGTTTTACTGGTGGCCGAATATGAAAGCTGACATTGCTTTGTACGTCAGCAAATGCTTAACTTGTTCCAAGGTCAAGGCCGAGCACCAAAGACCTTCCGGACTGCTCCAACAACCTGAAATTCCTCAATGGAAATGGGAGCAAATTACCATGGATTTCATAACCAAACTACCTAAATCGGCGAGCGGTTGCGATACCATTTGGGTGATCGTCGATCGTCTCACCAAATCGGCTCATTTCTTGGCAATCAGAGAAACCGACAAAATGGAACGCCTTACACAAATTTACATCAAAGAAATCGTTTGCCAACATGGTGTCCCTATCTCGATTATCTCTGACAGGGATGCTCGATTCACATCTCGCTTCTGGCAATCACTCCAAAAATCACTGGGTACCCGTCTCGATATGAGCACCGCGTACCATCCTCAGACCGATGGCCAGAGCGAACGAACTATTCAGACACTGGAAGACATGCTACGAGCCTGCGTAGTTGATTCCGGTACAAATTGGGAAAGACATCTACCGTTGTGCGAGTTCTCGTACAACAACAGCTATCACACCAGCATAAAGGCTGCACCTTTTGAGGCACTGTACGGTCGTAAGTGCCGATCACCGATCTGTTGGACTGAAGTGGGAGATAGTCAACTCACTGGTCCTGAACTCATACATGAAACCACAGAGAAAATCGTTGAAATCCAAAACCGACTCAAAGCCGCGCGTGATCGTCAGAAAAGCTATGCTGACGTGAGACGCAAGCCACTCGAGTTCCAAGTTGGGGATCGAGTACTCTTAAAAGTATCGCCTTGGAAAGGCGTAATCCGATTCGGCAAACGCGGAAAATTAAACCCCAGGTACATTGGACCTTTTGAGATCCTCGAGAAGATAGGTCCAGTGGCATACCGATTGCAGCTGCCCTCTGAACTCAGCAGCGTGTACCCTACCTTTCACATTTCTAACTTAAAGAAATGTTTGTCTGACGAGACACTTATTATCCCCCTTGACGAGATTCGCATAGATGACAAACTACATTTCGTTGAGGAACCTGTCGAAATTATGGACCGTGAGGTCAAGCAACTGAAACAAAGTCGTATTCCAATCGTCAAAGTCAGGTGGAATTCGCGGCGCGGTCCAGAATTCACTTGGGAACGGGAAGACCAAATACGACTCAAGTATCCACACTTATTCACCGATTCTGCCCCTAACGCGACTTCGACTTAAATTTCGGGACGAAATTCCTTTAACAGGGGGAGAATGTAACAACCGGCAAATTAGGACTAGAATTAGTGCCTAATTCTTTGTTAATACATGTAATTAGTTCCGTGTTAGGCTAATTTATGTATCGAATTATATATATTGTTGAATATATACGAAAATGCGATTTGGTTAAATCGTACGCAATTTAAATCGAATGTATTTCGATTCTATTTAATATGGACGTTGGTGACAAATTTTATTAAATAACGTTGTTATGTCAAAAATATTATTATAATAATATTTCGTATTTATTCGTATCGTACGATCAGAAAGTTACACAATTTAAAATGTAAAACGCGCAAACTAAATAAACCAACTTACATTTATAACTCAAACGTAAACTTAATTGTAAAATAATTAAATAAAATATCACGTAATAATTTGTATTTAAAATGTACCATTTAATATTTAAAATAATTATTTAACGTATAAACGAAGGAGCAAACGAACACCGCACGGAGCGGGAACGCGGGGCGAAAAATGGGAGGATAACCTCCCATTTCCCACTCTCTTCTCTCACTTTTTCATTCTCTTTCTCTTTCTCCTTTCTTTTCTCTCTAATCTACCAACCAACCAAATACCCCCAACTTCACAAAATTGACAAATAAACATACTAAACGCACGCGAATCATACTACTCTTTTGGAAGAAAACGACCACCGCATCCCGATCTACAACGCTATCTTTTCGGATTTCTCATCCGACACTTTGTAAGTTTCCGACAAATCCCGAAATCTCTCGTTTTTAAATGTTTTCACTTGTTAGTAATTTGTAACAACTTATAATGTCCCTATATGGGTTGGGTAAAAGTTTTGGACCGAACGGAAACCGAAAAACTCGTTTTCGACAAAAATTCCGGCCATCAGACCGCTACGTCGCACCTGGCCAGGGGCCTCTGCGACGTCGCGGCCTACGTCGCACAAAAATCCCAACGTCGCACTAGCGACGTAGCCTATTACGTCGCATTAACTTGCGGACGTCGCGCGTAGCGACGTAGACTTTAACGTCGCAAACTGAACCCACGTCGCATTAGCGAGTCGCCCCCTACGTCGCATTGATTTGCGAAGGTCGCATTATGCGACGTACCTGCCTACGTCGCACCTTACGTCGCTTGCAACGTCGCATGCTACGTCGCACAAACCAGAGCCTTGAAAACTCACATTTTCACTAAGTGTCGAACTTTTACAACCTCAAATCCTTATACGATACGACTTATAAAACACTTTGGGACACTTTTGTAATTGCAAAACATCAATAATTTGATAATAATACTTAAAGTTTATTATTCCAAACTCGTCACCAACGGGTCGTACATTTTTATACAAACGATAACAAACCAACATTCGGACACATTGGGTTGTATGAACAACTAGCCTAGATGATCTTGCGAGACATCTACTTACTTGACATTACGTGTTTAGGCATTTGGAGGTTACGGGTTCGGAGAACCTACTGTTGATACTACTTACTCGTTTATTGATATAAACGCACTTGCAAAGACTCAGGTGAGTCTTACGGCCCCACTTTTACTGTTTTATCTTATTGGGGGAGATACATGCTACTTATTTTTCCTGAACACAAGTACTAAACTGATTTCTATACCAAACGGAATTGCATGAGTTATTCACTACTTACTGAAGTCTCTCCATCATATATCGTTAGTTATGGACTTAAGCGCGAACAGTAGTTAATGGATCCATTAGGGAAATGACCCTCCCTGCCCGGGGTAGTAGCGCTACCACGTACCGATTTACACGTATAAACGGGTGACTATTATTTCGTTTACTTATGCTTGCTCAATTTCGAGCATGTCACGGGAGCAACTGATTATTTACGGGTTAAGCTTCGATTATGAGCCTCATGGCAACGGTATAACTTGATTACTTTACTTTTGCGAGATTTGCAAATACTTGATATACGCCTACGGGCACTACTGATGAAATCTTGTGTTCAAACTGATTATTTACTGATAAACCTGTGAGATTCACCAACCTTTTGGTTGACCCTTTTTAGCATGTATTCTCAGGTACACTTACGGAGTAGGATCACTCCAGGATTACTAGCTAGAGTCGCATGATTTCCAAACTGCATTTAACGGAGATTCTTTGGCATTATCTTTTGTAACTATGGTTATGTAATAGAATCTCCCGCCACATACGCGGACTCTAGGCTTACATATTTTTGTAAAGAAAACTATATGTTTTCAAACGATTTAATTATGAAATGTAATTATTTTACAAAACGTCTCATTTAGAGGTCGTTTGCTGTATATCTTGTGCTTTGTATATTGATTAGTAACACCCAAGTATGCTTCCGCAAATCACTAAATTTGGGGGTGTTACAACTGAACACTGTACACTGTGTTAACCGCAGTTAACTCTCTGATCACCACTAATCCTTTACACATAATCATTAACCAACAACAATCAATTCACTAATCAACACATCTTTTAACATAATCTTAAACACACACTCATAAGAAACAAAACATATAACAAGCAACTCTCACTTGATTGTATGATCCTCTAGCTCGGAAGCTATCCGGAAACACATACAACCAATTCATACACGGTTCACCACATAATCACTATTTAATCCACATATATCAACAAGTCATCTTCCACCCGATTGTGTAGCCTCTTACTCGAAAGCAATCCTGATCCAACACAATCGAATCATACACTATTCTTCACCAATTCTTTTCCTTTACCTTTAAGCTAGTGACTTACTCATTACTTGGTTAACATCAAGCTAATGAGGAAATCACTACTTTTCTTACCAAGTAACATTTAGTCACATAACAATTAAGAATAACAAGTAATCTAACACAACAACTAATTTAAGCAATAATCATAATTAAACAAACATAAACGAATAACTATTTCTTTGATTGTGTAAACCTCTAGCCCGCAAGCTATTCGGTCCTACACAATCACATCACCTGTTTAACCCCCGTATCACTCACCACAAACTCTTAGACGATTTCACCATATTGATCATCATAAGCCTCCACTCCTTTAGCACCTAATCATGTTATACATAACAACATATAATACACTTAGAAACTAATAATCAATATCAAATAACTAGAAATCATACTCTATCAACACTTTTGATTACACTATTAAGTTTACTACATGAATTCACCTTAATTCATTAAAACCCTTATGAACATATTACTAACTTATAAATCTTTAACCCATTTTAACACTAATTCATTCACTATAAAGCTTTACTAACTTCAATTAAACATATTAAACACAATTTCATATCATAATAACTAGTTCCATGAAACCCCACCAAAACCCCCATAATTGCCCAAGAACACTAATCATAAATTCATCACTTTCAATATGTTTTATTATTACCCATGATCATAAAAACACCTACTGACATCAAATCATTCAATTTAGAACCCTAATTTCGGATTAGAACACTCAATTTTACAAAACCCATCAAAATCTCATAAAACCCCCAAACCCTAGGTTAAATCATATGAGAAATCACTTACATGTTATTAGGAATGATGAAAGAATGAAGAATTTGAAAACCATAAGCTTGAATCAAGAATCTTAGAGATGAAATTAGAGTTAGAATCGTCCCTGTGGTTTTTCTTTTTTCTTTTATCTCTGGAACTAAATGAAATAAACATAACTCATACATACATATCTATATAAGTCGGCCTAATATTTTATCCCCTTTATTTTCTACAGTCTGGAACTGATAAAACCATTTACGTTTTTCACTATATCTCGTTATCTACATAATAATATTTCGTAATAAAAATATATCCGTGTACGATATTAATTTCCTGAAATTCGGGGTGTTACAACTCTCCCCCACTTATTTCATTCGTGTCCTCACGAATGGCACTCGTACTACCCAGTCTCAACACTATCTCTACTCATGCACCAACACCTAATCATACTTAGAACACTTCACTTAATTCACTGGTCATACATAATCACATATATCACTTAGTTCTACTCAAACACATTATCAACACTAACTCTACAAGATCTTAATCATATACCTCCTACATATTGGTTTCACCTAATTTAGTGAAATACGTATCACTAGATACAAGTCTATTATTCCTACTCTCTCTATTATCTCTTCTTTTTATCATAATATCTAACACGTAATTCACATAATTTAAACACCTCTTCTCTTACACTCTATCCTAACAATCACACTAAATCACTTTGATATTTGATAACTCCAACAATTCCATGTGAAATAGCATAATATAACTACGGTGATCAGGCGTAGACATATTATGTTATACACACTTCCTTCTCAAGCTATCTCATATCATCATTTTTCAATGTGATTCCCACACAAGCACGTAACACACAATAACTAATTTAACAATTAAACACATAATCAAAATTACTTCACTACTTATCTATCTCATTTGCACATACAAAATACAACATTTAGCATAATCATAATCATAGCAATTCAAACAACATACAATAGTTTAAGTTTAAGCAATCCTATCATGGATCACCTAACTCTCTTAAACCGTTGCTCTGATACCAATTTGAAACGCCCCGAAAACAGAACCATTTTTTTTACCTAACACTGAAAACACACTCTATTAGGTCCCACATCTAAAATATGACATTATAGACTCGTTATATCGTTCTCTTAATCAAATAATGACTCAAATAACAAAAATGTGAATTTACAAGAGATTCCCCAGGAATGACTCCCATTCCTCAGGAATCAGGCATGCTGTTAACATTTGGATTCGGATTCCCCAGGAATGACTCTCATTCCCCAGGAATCAGGGTTGCTGTTAGCACTAAATTTCAGATTCCCCAGGAATGACTCCCATTCCCCAGGAATCAGGGCTGCACAAACTAATACCAAAATACGAATTTTCGACGCGCATAACTTTTTACTCGTTAACACAAGCCCTGAAAATTTGCAGGCACCTTCAAAATGCCAAAATGAAACTTTCTATTTTTACACTTTTCCAAAATACACGTTTTACGAGAAAACGGACGTATAACCACTTTTTGACCATTTTAACCACTTTTTGACTACAACCCAAATCACAAACCATAAAGACTTTGACTCTAACTTTTTGCACACATTATCAACCTACCAAAACAAGTCTAACACACTTGTCCAAACTCACATAACTACATTCTAACCTGATTTAACCCTTTTGACCCGTTTTGATGTCCATTTGGACACTTTTACCAAATCTACCATATACAACCGCAACTCTACCCAATACCACATATGTTTGACTCTTACAACATTGTTGACTATTTGTCAACTTCATCTTTGACCAACCAATCACTTTTGACCTTTTTCTACAATTCAACACTTTAACCCAAACCAAACCAATCATAAGACTTCATACTCTTGACAACCACATACACTAGACACCATAACTCTGTTTGACTTTCAAAGTCAACTACTATACATTGACCAACATATTTAATTCGAAAACTCATTGTTTGGGCGATTTACACAATTGAGCATCAAAACAACAATTCAAAAGAAAGAAGCATATTCTAACCATAAGCGTGCTCCATATCCATGTCACTAGCTTCTCATAATCCTTCTATCCACATGTCTATATCAAAACATCAACCTACAACATAAACACTGAAACGGGTAAGCACAACTGCTTAGTGAGTACACAGGCGATCAAACAAGCAATACACATAACACTTAGCATATAACAACACAAATACATGAACACATAATCACTAAGCTCTGAACACTGAACACTGTACACTGTGTTAACCGTAGTTAACTCTCTGATCACCACTAATCCTTTACACATAATCATTAACCAACAACAATCAATTCACTAATCAACACATCTTTTAACATAATCTTAAACACACACTCATAAGAAACAAAACATATAACAAGCAACTCTCACTTGATTGTATGATCCTCTAGCTCGGAAGCTATCCGGACACACATACAACCAATTCATACACGGTTCACCACATAATCACTATTTAATCCACATATATCAACAAGTCATCTTCCACCCGATTGTGTAGCCTCTTACTCAAAAGCAATCCGGATCCAACACAATCGAATCATCCACTATTCTTCACCAATTCTTTTCCTTTACCTTTAAGCTAGTGACTTACTCATTACTTGGCTAACATCAAGCTAATGAGGAAATCACTACTTTTCTTACCAAGTAACATTTAATCACATAACAATTAAGAATAACAAGTAATCTAACACAACAACTAATTTAAGCAATAATCATAATTAAACAAACATAAACAAATAACTATTTCTTTGATTGTGTAAACCTCTAGCCCGCAAGCTATTCGGTCCTACACAATCACATCACCTGTTTAACCCCCGTATCACTCACCACAAACTCTTAGACGATTTCACCATATTGATCATCATAAGTCTCCACTCCTTTAGCACCTAATCATGTTATACATAACAACATATAATAAACTTAGACACTAATAATCAATATCAAATAACTAGAAGTCATACTCTATCAACACTTTTGATTACACTATTAAGTTTACTACATGAATTCACCTTAATTCATTAAAACCCTTATGAACATATTACTAACTTATAAATCTTTAACCCTTTTTAACACTAATTCATTCACTATTAAGCTTTACTAACTTCAATTAAACATATTAAACACAATTTCATATCATAATAACTAGTTCCATAAAACCCCACCAAAACCCCCATAATTGCCCAAGAACACTAATCATATATTCATCACTTTCAATATGTTATATTATTACCCATGATCATAAAAAAACCTACTAACATCAAATCATTCAATTTAGAACCCTAATTTCGGATTAGAACCCACAATTTTACAAAACCCATCAAAATCTCATAAAACCCCCAAACCCTAGGTTAATTCATATGAGAAATCACTTACATGTTATTAGGAATGATGAAAGAATGAAGAATTTGAAAACCATAAGCTTGAATCAAGAATCTTAGAGATGAAATTAGAGTTAGAATCGTCCCTGTGGTTTTTTTTTTCTTTTATCTCTGGAACTAAATGAAATAAACATAACTCATACGTACATATCTATATAAGTCGGCCTAATATTTTATCCCCTTTATTTTCTACAGTCTGGAACTGATAAAACCGTTTACGTTTTTCACTATATCTCGTTATCTACATAATAATATTTCGTAATAAAAATATATCCGTGTACGATATTAATTTCCTGAAATTCGGGGTGTTACAGTATTAACACCAATTCCTTATCATTTATATGAAACCCACTTTGATTACTAATGATACAACTCAATTAATCCATTTTTAGGTTGAATTCATTTTACCCATCATCATATACACATTTATACACAATCAATTCACCATAATACACTTTAATTTCAACCTAAAAACCATTAATCATTCAAACTCTTTGAAACCCTAAGTTTCAATTCAAAACTAAGCAAGAATCATAATTACCTTGTGTTAGAAACGATTAATCCTAGATGAATTCGAGTTCTCTAGCTCCAATTTCATGTTTTGGAAGTGATTTTAGTTAGGGTTTAGGGTTCCTGCGTTTTTTATCCTTCGTGATGCTTCTGGGTTTGTTTTTTTTTTGAATGAATATATGATACGTACACATATACTGTCGCACCCCCCCGAAACACGTGGCAGCGGAAGTAGGAGGTGTCACGGGGGCGCCGACCAAATCAAATATCATCACACAAAGATTACAACAAACGACCTCTATATGAGACGTTTTAATAAAAAGTTACATTTCATAAATAAAACGTTTACAAATGTTATATCAAAACATCGGAGTTCCCATTAAAAGTGTAGAGATTTCTAATACATAAATGTTGATACAAAATATCATAATGCAATCTAATCTCTCGTTGTTTGTGAAAACATGCGACTCGAGCTAATGCTTTTCAAAAGCATCCTACTGCCTTGTTTCCTGTGGGTAGTCCTACTGCATCTGTGAACCTGAGAAATACATGCTAAAGGTCAACATAAAGTTGGTGAGTTCATAGGTTTACGCAGTTAAAATCATAGTATGAACCACAAGATTTCATAGTTATCAAAGTAGCACGAATGCCAAAGTAAATCGTAGTATACTATTGCCATGAGCTCATAGTCCGAAGCTTAACCGTAGTTGTTTACCCTCAGTGAGTGTGTAACCAGTACACTCGGCTGTACGAAATATTATGCATCCGTATAGTGGTTAGAGCGAATTACCCGGATGGCGGATTGTCAGGTCCCGATAGATCTATCCATAATGTTCGCGCTTAGTATTAACGTACTATGATATTTGTTAGGGGCCATCGTAGTTTGGTTTAGTTACTCATGCAATCAGTATAAGAGTTTTCGTTACTTGCGTTCATAAGTAAAACAGTTTATAAAACAGAGCATTTATTCTCACCCCAAAGTAAAAAGCAGTAAAAAGTGGGGCTATGAAACTCACCTTAGATTAACAAGTAGCAAGCAAATATCAAATAAGCAAGCAAGCCGGTGTGCAACCTTCTAACGTTCTAAAAACGTATAAGGTTGGGTATAAATAGATGTCTCAAAAGACCATCTATAGCGATTGTATAAGTGGGGGTTAATGTCCACTTAAGCCAATCGTGTAGGTGGAGGGTTAATGTCCACCTAAGGCTAGTTCATCAACTAGTATGTCCAAATAAGTTGTTCAAGTTTATTTGTCAAAAACGCGTACGACCCATTGGTAAAAGTTTGTAATAATAATTCATTTAGACATTATTATTAAGTTTGTTTTGTTGTATACTATTCATTAGTACATATCGTGTGTTGCAAACCGATTATTTTAATTTGTAAAAGTCTTAAACCGTAGGTCAAAGTTGGTCAACTCATTGGTCAAAGCTGGTCAAACTGGTCAAGGTTGGTCAAACTGGTCAAAGTGGGTCAAACTGGTCAAACCTGGTCAAACTGGTCAAGGTTGGTCAAACCTGGTCAAAGTGGGTCAAACTGGTCAAAGTTGGTCAAACCTGGTCAAACTGGTCAAAGTTGGTCAAACCTGGTCAAACTTGTCAAAGTTGGTCAAACCTGGTCAAACTTGTCAAAGTTGGTCGATTTATGCAACACATAGCCAATTTATGCAACACTAGTCAATTTATGAAACACTTAGCCAATTTATGCAACACTTAGCCAATTTATGCGTTAGAGTATTTGGTCCAAGTTTTCTAGGTGTCGGTTTCTAATTCGGGAAACTTTCTAAGTTTAGTTTTTGGTCCAAGTTTTCTAACTAAGTCACCCAAATTCATTTTTGTTACCACTTTCCAAAAATAGTAAGTTTTGTCGTTTTTTTGGAACCGAGCCGTTTTTGTTGACTCGGTCAAACCTACACGGTTTGACCCGAAACTTTTACTCATCCCAAATATCAGTTTATAGAGTCCATACAACTTGTCGGTTTGTGTCAGAGTTCATCCAAAGTGTCGGTTTTTAAACATGCAACTTAAGATTTCAATTTTTCTTATTTTCGACTTTTGTCGGTTTGTTTCGCCATTTTATTTCTACCACTTCTGGTCCAATTTAAGGTCTACAATTTTTATCAACTGATCATTCATGTGTCTAGTTCATAACGTAATTTTCCTGAGATGTATTATGTCCATTTACATATTTAAATAAATTCGCGTATGAACCGTACTCGGTTTTCGAAAAACTTCCAGATCAGATTATAGCCAAAAATACGTACAGATCTGGAAAATGTGTAAAACACAAAAGTTGTAGCTCTTTTCAATACGCAACTTTTAAAAAAAATTCGTTGTCTAACTCTCAGTAAAACTCAAGATACGACCATTTTAGTAAACTGTGTTTTTGAAGACATAATCTGTCTTCTTACCTATGTGTTACAAAAACGTATTTTAACCTTTTATTTGGACATATTAGTGTTAGCTGAGCTACAAAACAATTAAATAAACAACATGCAAGTGAAATAAGTGAGGGTTTTAGTGATTCTCACAAAGAAATAATGTAGAGACTTGAGAGCTTGATCTTTCTTGAAGAACTTTGCAAAATGATGAAGGATTAAAGTGGTGGTTTATGGTGGTGTATTGGTGGTTTGTGGTGGTGTAAGAGGTGTTTAGTGGTGGTTTTTAGGTGAGTTAGATCTCTGGAAATAGAGAGAGAGGAGAGAGCTAGAGAGCATTTGTGAAGTGTGTGGAAATGGATGAATGAGAAATGATGTAAGTTTGCATGGTTCTTGAGTGGAAGTGTAAGGAATCTCCATGATGAGGTTTTGCATGAATCTTGTATGGGGGGAGGGGGTGGTGAACGAATTTGGGGGCCCCCATCAAGGGTATTTTGGTCATTTTCTTGTTTCCAAATTAGTTTGTTACGTTTCCCGTTCGTTTACCCGATTGTTTAGACGTTTATTTAGACGTTAAACGTTTAATACACGCGTTTAAGTAACGGTTTAAATTCCGACATTTTCACTTGAAATATTTAATATAAATACATGAAAACATTTATAAAAATGTTTCGTCTTTTAATCGGTCTCGATTTGCGTGCTCGTTGTACAGAGGTTTAATCGCGTAACATTTTAAATAGATGTTTTTATTGACGAATCATTATATATTTTAAATTATAAAAATATATTTTGACTTTCGTTCAGTTGTCGGGCGCGTTCTGCGCGTTTTCGTTGCGTTTGTGTTACTTTATACGATATTAATAATTCGCTAAATATTATCACCATAATATTTGTAAGTTTTTGAGTTTATTAAATAATTTCATATTATTTAATATTTTGTTCACCAACGTTCGTATTTATAGTGGGTCGGACTCTGTCCGGTTGTTTCGCACAATTTCATCAAATTGCGTAAGCGTAATATAAAACAATTACGTAGGTGTATATTCACAATAATATACAAATAGTTACAAGTAATTACAAGTATTTAGCCTAAATCACATCTAAATACACGTAATTAGGGTTTCGGTTAAGTTTAGAAGTTAACCTAAATTGCCGGGTGTCACATTCTCCCCCTGTTAGGAGAATTTCGTCCCGAAATTTGCTAGTAGTCATAGTTTGTGTGGTATCTAGTGAAAGTGTGAGTAATTCTGACGTTTTACTAAGTCCACGAAAGGAAAGTTCGTTGTTGTGATGCAACGCATCCATTTGTATGCGTTTGGAGAATTATCTCCGTGTACTATTAGTAGGACAATTATTCCTAAATAGTCAGTCGTAGTAAGGTCATTTACTATAAGTTCGTAGTAGGAAAACATTCCTATGTGGTTCGTTGTAGGAATCGTAGTTGAAATCAAAGAAAAGGTCATAGTTGAGATCATAGTTCAAAGCATAGTTCTAAAATCGGAGTACAAGTCTCAAGTTTTCAAAGTTTCCAAAGTTTAATCACAGATGTAATCGTAATTATTATCGTAGTAGGGCTCGTAGTTGCTATCGTAGTTCCCCCATAGTTGTTATCATAGTTGTTCTCATAGTTGTTATCGTAGTTCCCCCATAGTTGTTATCATAGTTGTTTTATAGTCGTATTATACAATACGTAAAAGTAATTTCACAATAATAGTTCACAGTATAGTACAAAATCGTTCATAAAGCAGAGTTCAAGTAGTTCATGAATCAGAGTTCAAGTAGTTCCTAAAATAGAGTTCAAATGGTTCGTAGTAAATCATAGAAAACGAGCATTAAATAGTTCGCAAACAGTTTTAAACAGCTTCAGAGTAACTCACAAAACAGAGATAAAGTAGTTCATAAAATAAAGACAAAGTAGTGATCAAATCTTGATAAAAGAAAAAAAAATGAAAGTAGTAATTGGATTTCAATAAATAGTTTGTTAAAACTGTCAATAAACCAGTTTGTAAGCAATTCGCAAGTTATGAGTAATTTGTTGGATCACATCCAATATAAATCGTTGTAAACGTATTTCCAATATGTAAATCGTTAGAAGATCCGCAGATGTTTCAAAGTATAAGTCGTTATCGTTCATTAGAAAACATATATCTTTGAGAAAAATTAAGTGAAAATCAAGTGTTTGTTTATAGGTACGGTTCTTACATTTAGATTGGTTTATTTAAATGTAATTGGTTTTTTCTGCGTTTAGCAGGTTTAGTTTGGTTATTGGTTATGGGCTGCGTTGCAGCTGTGTTTTGTTTCTGCGGTTAGCAGATTGTTTGCTTAGTTGTATAGGTTGAGTCAGTTCGCCTATCTAACGGGCTGAGGGCATGGGATGTACGCTCATGTCAATTGTACTTTAATGATTTTTGTGTAATACTATTTACCGGGTAAAATTTTACCCTTTACCCAAAAAAAAATACGTTGGAAACTCTTGTCAGCACGTTGAATGACTATGTTTAACAAAAATTCGTTGAAAGCTCTGGTTATTGAAAGGTGTTGAAAATTCCGTTTTGTCAAATATCGGTTGAAAGTTTACGTCTGTGAAAAATCCATAGCGTCTATTCTATTCTCGTGGCGGCGTAGCCTAGCAGCTAGTACCCAAAATGGTATGATGAGCGGGTTCCTGTGCGTATTGAGGGGTATGCATGTTGGATGATTCCCCGTGTCTCAAGAGTTGTGGTTAACCAATTTCATCGTCGGACATCTGCACGAAGATGGTTCCTAGCGGTTGGAGTATCAGTAGTAGTAGTATAGTGTGACACCCCCAAATTTAATGTTTTGCGGAAGCGATTTTTGGGTGCCACTAATCAAATATCAAAACACCAAAGTATAAGCAAACGACTCTAAATGAGACGTTTTAGAAAGTACATTACATTACAATACGTTACCAACAGTAGTACAAGGTTTTAAGTTATAAGTAATACATCATTAGCGAGTTCGCAAAGTTATTCAAAAGATTTTAAACACATAATCAAGGTACAAAAGATTATGCCAATAAAATCTTCAAGTGTTTATGCATGCGACTCGTACTAGCCTAGCATACCCTGCGGGCCATCCTACTGTTGCTGTGTACCTGAGAATACATCACTTAAAAAGGTCAACCAAAAGGTTGGTGAATCTCACAGGTTTGTATGTACAGTAGTAAACAGTTTGCGTAAATCAGTAAGTAAATCATTCACAATAGTAAAACAGTAAAGTATAATTGTACAATAGTAGTAAGTCAGTAATCAAGTATTTCACCAAGTATTTCATAAATACAGTAAGGTCAGTATAGTTGGTCATATCATGCCATGAGCCATCATAGTCGAAGCTTAACACGTCTGTAATTTGCCCCCGTGAGTACTAATCCAAAAATACTCATATGAAACGAATAAGAAACGCCTGTTTAGACACTTGCGGTTCGTGGTGGCGCTACCACCCCAGGCGGGGATTGTCAGTCCCATATGGATCCATATACTAAAATTCGCGCTTATCGTATAACTGACGACTATGATTCAGAGGACTTCATTGGATTAACAGTAAACTCATGCTATTCAGTAAGGTAATACGTCGGTAAGTAAGTAATTCAGTAAGACAATACATTTGTAAATGTATTCAAGTCAGTAGTAAATAAGTCGGTATAACAATACATATTGTATATGTATTACAGTCAGTAAGTAAATAAGTTTGTAAAACAATACATTTGTAAATGTATTAAAGTCTGTAAAATAATACATTTTGTACTTGTATTAAAGTCTGTAAAATGATACATTTTGTACTTGTATTAAAGTCAGTAAATCAATACAGTTTGTACTTGTATTCAAATCGGTAAAACAATACATTTTGTACTTGTATTCAAATCGGTAAAACAATACATTTGTAAATGTATTTAGTAATTTAAGTAATCTTAGTAAACAATCACTTTCAGTAAACAAGTACATACGGTAAACAAGTATATTCAGTAACAATACATTTAGTAAACAAGTGATGCATCTCCCCCAAAGTAAAACAGTAAAAAGGGGCAGTGAGACTCACCTGTTGAGCAAGCAATCCTAAAGTGCGCGTGTGTAGCAACGTAATCTCCTAATGTCCTATACACGCGATATTATATAATTGTAAGTGTACGTTTAATAAATCATTCGTTGCACGTAAGTATATATATCGATATACTTATTAGTTGAATATATATATTTTTATATATATTACTTGTCGTCCTTGAATATATGTATATATATACATATAATTGTAGTTGTCTTTTCAAAAACATAATTTGTTTGTTACGAATGTTGATTTCGTATATATATATATATATATATATATATATATATATATATATACGTATATACATACCAAAACATAGTTTGTATAAAAGTATTTTTATCCGTTCTAAATGTTTTCCATATCATTTAATGACTCTCTGTATAGTTACTACGCGTTATGCACCTAGTTCAAACCATTATGCACCTAGTTTTCCATTATGCACCTAGTTCAAACCATTATGCACCTAGTACAAACCAATATACACCTAGTTTTTCCATTATACACCTAGTTTTTCCATTATGCACCTAGTTTTCCATTATGCACCTAGTTTTTCCATTATGCTAATGCACCTAGTTTTCCATTATGCACCTAGTTTTTCCATTATGCACCTAGTTTTCCATTATGCACCTATTGTAAATTTGGGTCCTGGAGATCCGCCGGATCATGGCTGGATCAAGTAAAAAGGCAGGTTTTGGAATGATCCGCCATTTCACAGTATGATCCGCCGGATCAACTATCTGATCCATCAGGGCCTGGTTCCAGGGTCTGTTGGTGCAGGAAGTTTACAAAACCAGTTTTAAATCCAATTTCCGCAACCAATAACTTAATACTAAGCTAGTACATGTTATACTACGTAATTTAAACATGAAATAAAAAGGAAAACAAAATGGTTTCTTACAATTTTTGAAAACGAAACGGGTGGTGATGATGAGGATGATCCGATGATGAAGATGATGATTTTGAAGCTAGATGATGATGATGATGTTACCGATCTTTGTTGTTGTTGTTGTTTGAATTGGAACGAGAGAGAGAGCAGAGAAGAGAAATATAGATTGAATGTGTGCGTGTGTGTGTTTGCATTATTGAGGTCGGGTGTATATACCAGCCTCAATAATTGAAGTTAGGTAGTATTTTTCGACCCGAGTTTGCGTACCCGATCGTAATGTAGTATAATATTTAAAAATGAAAATTTTCTAAATATTATTTCGTATACGTTTTTAAATTGAAATATTCTATAAAATTACTTTCAATGAGATATAAAAATATATCTTAGTTTAACTCAAAATACACGGATAGTTTTCTGTATCTGAAATGTATTTAAATTTCAAACGGAATACGTAATTATTATCCTCAATAATAATACTTGATTTAAAAATGTTTTTCGCTTGCTTTCATTTTGAGTTTCTACGTTTTGTTAAATTCGTGTATTTGTGATTATTAATTAATCGTTTCGGTTTATATATATACATATATATATAATACTTGTGTACTTGAGTATTGACACGTATGTAATTACGTGTTTTAAAAGTTTAAATTAGGAGCTAATTTTGGGTTATTTTGACCGGGTGTCACATTCTCCCCTTGTTAGGAGAATTTCGTCCCAAAATTTATGTGTAGTAATTGTATGCGCATTATCTAAGAAAGTGTGTGAGTCTACTGTGAGTGCTATAACCTCATTCTAATAATACCTCCCTCCCCTTGTTAAGCTAATGCCCTACTGGCCATTAAAGGAATAGAGGAAGTGTGTTGTAAAGTAGTTGACCATTTTGTCGGTAGGACAAGGTCAGTCAGTCACTAAGGTGTAGCTACACTTTGTACTAGTTGCCTCAAGTAAAGTAGTAATTTCTCTATGTTCATACAGTTTGTAACGGACAGTAGTATCATAGTGTGAACTAGACTCTATCAGTCTCCTACAGAAACTAATGGTTTAGCCTATAGTAGTTCTATGTGGGATGTTACCCATTATATAATAAAAATTTAACCAGTATGTCTTCCGGTATAAAACAATGTAGGATATGCTATCCCTATACATATGCAAGCTAAACATCGTCTCTTAAAGAAACTATAGAATCTAAATTGTCGTCCTTCCCTAATCCTTTCATACACTTAGAATCTAGGGAAAACATAGTAGTATTCAAACAACAAGTAAAATCTACCAAGGTAATTTGTATGTAGGCAGTCGTTTAATGGTCAGTGTCATCATAGTATGAGTTAAATTCTATTAGTTTCGTATAAAATTAAGTTGTTACGTGGAAGCGTACCCTTAGTGTTGTTTGGTTTAAACTTAGTCTCACTGACATTGCTTGTCAGGATTTCTCCTCGTGAGTTCTTTTCTTCACTGTTGACACTTCAGCCAGCAGTGGGCAAAGGTAGTAGTAGTAAGCAAGTACAAAGTTTCGATCCTTATATCAAAGGACACTGAAGTAGCTATATTTTGTCATTTTCGGTAGAGTAAGTAGTAACTAAAGTATCATCAGATAAGGCCTATTCCTATACCTTCAGTATATAACAGCCCATTGAGTAGTACGCATTTGAGACCTATATATGTATATATACCTATATCACATAATAGTCTAATCAGATATGTATACAAATCCTATCTCACTCATAGGATCTAAGCTACGGAATGAAGTATCGAGTAATAAATAGAATTTAGTAAAGCCAACATTGAGGTAGTAGGGTTATCTGTACGCGAATGTACCAGAGTTGAGCAAGTCAACGAGCCTCGGGTTTGGGTCTTCCCTAGCACGGAGTATGTAGGCTCTCCCTCGAGCAGGGTTGTTGTTTTTGTTTTTCAGTTGGGGGCAATCCTTCCTGAAATGCCCGGTACCATTGCATTCATAACAGGTCTTGGGTGTAGAAGTGTTGGTACCAGTGGCGGCTGTTTTGCAGTCTTTGGCTACGTGCCCGAACCTCTTGCAATTGGTGAAAGGACACGCACCATCATGATGCAGGCTACATTTTGAGCAAAAGGGTTTGCTTCCCTTATACTCATTCTTGTTGCCAGAGTCAGTCGGGTAGGTTTTAACAGTATCAACCTTTTTGTTAGAGGTGTTGGGGTTTCCTTCCCACTTACGCTTGCCAAAGTTTCCAGTAGGTGTTACAGGTGTCTCACGCCTGACGATCTGCGCCATGAGCTCATGTGCCATACGAATAGCACTCTGAATAGTTCCAGGTTTTGATGAAGTAACATTCCCTTGAATATTCTTCGGGAGTCCACGGATGTACCTCTCAATCCGCTTGCGTTCAGGATCTACCATAGATGGGCAGAGAAGAGCTAGCTGCTGAAATCGGGTTGTATAACCGATGATGTCAGTACCCTGAACGGTCAAGTGCCAGAACTCATCTTCCAACCTCTGGAGTTCCTCATTGGGACAGTACTCATCCCTTAGCATCCTTTTCAGTTCTTCCCATGGAATTCCATATGCAGCATCAATTCCCACAGACTGAATGTACGAGTTCCACCATGTCAGAGCACTTTCCAGAAATGTACAGGTGGCATACTTAACTTGGCAGTCTTCCGAGCAGTTACTGATCCTAAAGACTGACTCCATTCTTTCAATCCACCTGACCAATCCAATGGCACCTTCCGTGCCCTTGAAGTTCAGAGGTTTGCACTTGAGAAAGTCATTGTAGCTGCAGGGTTTAGCAACAGGAGCAGCGTTCACAGACGGTGATGATCGAGTAGCTAGAGCTTCGGCTACTCCTTGAGAAACAAATCGTGCGAGTTCAGCCGCATGAAAGTTTGTCTTTTTGGTGGCATGTTCCTTCAATAACAGCAAGGAAAAATGTGAGTTTTTGTGTAAGAGTATGATTATCGTAGTTGTATATATAACAGTAATATATTACAACACAAGTGACAATCAACAGTATAGAATAATGAAGATTGTAATCATTTAACATGCGAGTTCAAAAGATTACAAGATTTTGAGTGTTACAAGAGCTGTCGGGGATATTACGTCCGAACAGATATCAGAAGTTATGCGGAATGTGATAGGAATGTAAGAAAAGATTTGTGTACTTAGAGAAAGTTGGAATTCGGATGTTAAATATGATAGGTGAGTGAAGGACGGTCCTCTGATGACCAGTTCGTGTAGAATAAAGTATTGAAGTTCTTAATCTCTACCTAGGTAAGTCTATTTCGAAGAGATGACCCTCTCTGTCAGGGCACATCCCGGTACTATTTTCCTGACTCGATCAACTTACCACAGGCCTATTCTAAAGTGTGTTCGTACAGTGAGTGTGTTATCAAATATTGGAGGATATTAATAAGCCTAACCATATAGGTGTAACCCATATATACCTATTTTCCACCTAGTTGTGTCTAGCACAGAACAAGTACAAGTCACGGTTCTCTCGTTGTCAGAGTCAACTAGTGCATTCCTGTTCAACATAACCCCTTTCAGATCTTACATCATCTTCATTTAATTGTACATAGTTGATCAGGCTATGTTAAATTAAACTCGTATGATGAAATCCCTGAACCAGTTATATCTAATGAGGAATACTGCCTTACGGTCATAGTCTAGGCCCACTAAATGCAACCTAGTTCGCTATAACCTTAGGCTCTGATACCAATCTGTGACACCCCCAAATTTAATGTTTTGCGGAAGCGAGTTTTGGGTGCCACTAATCAAATATCAAAACACCAAAGTATAAGCAAACGACTCTAAATGAGACGTTTTAGAAAGTACATTACATTACAATACGTTACCAACAGTAGTACAAGGTTTTAAGTTATAAGTAATACATCATTAGCGAGTTCGCAAAGTTATTCAAAAGATTTTAAACACATAATCAAGGTACAAAAGATTATGCCAATAAAATCTTCAAGTGTTTATGCATGCGACTCGTACTAGCCTAGCATACCCTGCGGGCCATCCTACTGTTGCTGTGTACCTGAGAATACATCACTTAAAAAGGTCAACCAAAAGGTTGGTGAATCTCACAGGTTTGTATGTACAGTAGTAAACAGTTTGCGTAAATCAGTAAGTAAATCATTCACAATAGTAAAACAGTAAAGTATAATTGTACAATAGTAGTAAGTCAGTAATCAAGTATTTCACCAAGTATTTCATAAATACAGTAAGGTCAGTATAGTTGGTCATATCATGCCATGAGCCATCATAGTCGAAGCTTAACACGTCTGTAATTTGCCCCCGTGAGTACTAATCCAAAAATACTCATATGAAACGAATAAGAAACGCCTGTTTAGACACTTGCGGTTCGTGGTGGCGCTACCACCCCAGGCGGGGATTGTCAGTCCCATATGGATCCATATACTAAAATTCGCGCTTATCGTATAACTGACGACTATGATTCAGAGGACTTCATTGGATTAACAGTAAACTCATGCTATTCAGTAAGGTAATACGTCGGTAAGTAAGTAATTCAGTAAGACAATACATTTGTAAATGTATTCAAGTCAGTAGTAAATAAGTCGGTATAACAATACATATTGTATATGTATTACAGTCAGTAAGTAAATAAGTTTGTAAAACAATACATTTGTAAATGTATTAAAGTCTGTAAAATAATACATTTTGTACTTGTATTAAAGTCTGTAAAATGATACATTTTGTACTTGTATTAAAGTCAGTAAATCAATACAGTTTGTACTTGTATTCAAATCGGTAAAACAATACATTTTGTACTTGTATTCAAATCGGTAAAACAATACATTTGTAAATGTATTTAGTAATTTAAGTAATCTTAGTAAACAATCACTTTCAGTAAACAAGTACATACAGTAAACAAGTATATTCAGTAACAATACATTTAGTAAACAAGTGATGCATCTCCCCCAAAGTAAAACAGTAAAAAGGGGCAGTGAGACTCACCTGTTGAGCAAGCAATCCTAAAGTGCGCGTGTGTAGCAACGTAATCTCCTAATGTCCTATACACGCGATATTATATAATTGTAAGTGTACGTTTAATAAATCATTCGTTGCACGTAAGTATATATATCGATATACTTATTAGTTGAATATATATATTTTTATATATATTACTTGTCGTCCTTGAATATATGTATATATATACATATAATTGTAGTTGTCTTTTCAAAAACATAATTTGTTTGTTACGAATGTTGATTTCGTATATATATATATATATATATATATATATATATATATATATATATATATATATATATATATACGTATATACATACCAAAACATAGTTTGTATAAAAGTATTTTTATCCGTTCTAAATGTTTTCCATATCATTTAATGACTCTCTATATAGTTACTACGCGTTATGCACCTAGTTCAAACCATTATGCACCTAGTTTTCCATTATGCACCTAGTTCAAACCATTATGCACCTAGTTCAAACCATTATGCACCTAGTTTTTCCATTATGCACCTAGTTTTTCCATTATGCACCTAGTTTTCCATTATGCACCTAGTTTTTCCATTATGCTAATGCACCTAGTTTTCCATTATGCACCTAGTTTTTCCATTATGCACCTAGTTTTCCATTATGCACCTATTGTAAATTTGGGTCCTGGAGATCCGCCGGATCATGGCTGGATCAAGTAAAAAGGCAGGTTTTGGAATGATCCGCCATTTCACAGTATGATCCGCCGGATCAACTATCTGATCCATCAGGGCCTGGTTCCAGGGTCTGTTGGTGCAGGAAGTTTACAAAACCAGTTTTAAATCCAATTTCCGCAACCAATAACTTAATACTAAGCTAGTACATGTTATACTACGTAATTTAAACATGAAATAAAAAGGAAAACAAAATGGTTTCTTACAATTTTTGAAAACGAAACGGGTGGTGATGATGAGGATGATCCGATGATGAAGATGATGATTTTGAAGCTAGATGATGATGATGATGTTACTGATCTTTGTTGTTGTTGTTGTTTGAATTGGAACGAGAGAGAGAGCAGAGAAGAGAAATATAGATTGAATGTGTGCGTGTGTGTGTTTGCATTATTGAGGTCGGGTGTATATACCGGCCTCAATAATTGAAGTTAGGTAGTATTTTTCGACCCGAGTTTGCGTACCCGATCGTAATGTAGTATAATATTTAAAAATGAAAATTTTCTAAATATTATTTCGTATACGTTTTTAAATTGAAATATTCTATAAAATTACTTTCAATGAGATATAAAAATATATCTTAGTTTAACTCAAAATACACGGATAGTTTTCTGTATCTGAAATGTATTTAAATTTCAAACGGAGTACGTAATTATTATCCTCAATAATAATACTTGATTTAAAAATGTTTTTCGCTTGCTTTCATTTTGAGTTTCTACGTTTTGTTAAATTCGTGTATTTGTGATTATTAATTAATCGTTTCGGTTTATATATATACATATATATATATAATACTTGTGTACTTGAGTATTGACACGTATGTAATTACGTGTTTTAAAAGTTTAAATTAGGAGCTAATTTTGGGTTATTTTGACCGGGTGTCACATATAGATAGGATAAGGTCTAATTTGAGGTGGTCTATTGGTCCTTCTAGTCGGGTGTAACACACGTGATTCATAGGTTTACGATAAAAGTGAGAGGGAGTGTGCGAAGTAAATGGAGTAAATGTAACGCGCCTAGGTGACGAATTCTCGCGAGGTTCTAATTCCATACGTGTTGCCGAATGATTTGGATGAGAGCAGAAGGGAGAGGGTGAGGTAGGTGTCACTTGTTCGGGTGGAGAATCCTCAGGTGGATTCTCCTCAAGTGAGTCCTATTCGATTACGTAGTTACCCTATGCGGTTGGGTAACTGGTACCGTGGAAGTCTCCTCAGTGGTAAATAAGGGTTGAGTCTCGTTTTCTGTGTCAGGTGACGTAGTTGTGGGAGTGGTTGCCGTGAAGGGTGGCAAATAAGTTTAGTGTACGTAAGGTTATACATATATATACACGTAAAAGCCTAGCACATAAGCACATATAAAGGTTGGTCCCGTTATATCCTCGGTCTACGTCTGCTACTGTACTCTCGTTCACTATAACCATTTCAGGTCTTGCATCGAATCTCCTTTAATTGTACATAGTTGATCAGGCTATGTTAAATTAAATTCAAATGATGCAATCGCTGAACCAGTCATACCAAACAGGGAATACTAACCTAATGGTTATAGTCTAGGTCACTAATGCAATCCTAGTTCGCTATAACCTTAGGCTCTGATACCAATCTGTCGCACCCCCCCGAAACAATTAACAGCGGAAGTAGGAGGTGTCACAGGGGCGCCGACCAAATCAAATATCATCAGACAAAGATTACAACAAACGACCTCTATATGAGACGTTTTAATAAAAAGTTACATTTCATAAATAAAACGTTTACAAATGTTATATCAAAACATTGGAGTTCCCATTAAAAATGTAGAGATTTCTAATACATAAATGTTGATACAAAATATCATAATGCAATCTAATCTCTCGTTGTTTGTGAAAACATGCGACTCGAGCTAATGCTTTTCAAAAGCATCCTACTGCCTTGTTTCCTGTGGGTAGTCCTACTGCATCTGTGAACCTGAGAAATACATGCTAAAGGTCAACATAAAGTTGGTGAGTTCATAGGTTTACGCAGTTAAAATCATAGTATGAACCACAAGATTTCATAGTTATCAAAGTAGCACGAATGCCAAAGTAAATCGTAGTATACTATTGCCATGAGCTCATAGTCCGAAGCTTAACCGTAGTTGTTTACCCCCAGTGAGTGTGTAACCAGTACACTCGGCTGTACGAAATATTATGCATCCGTATAGTGGTTAGAGCGACTAACCCGGATGGCGGATTGTCAGGTCCCGATAGATCTATCCATAATGTTCGCGCTTAGTATTAACGTACTATGATATTTGTTAGGGGCCATCGTAGTTTGGTTTAGTTACTCATGCAATCAGTATAAGAGTTTTCGTTACTTGCTTTCATAAGTAAAACAGTTTATAAAACAGAGCATTTATTCTCACCCCAAAGTAAAAAGCAGTAAAAAGTGGGGCTATGAAACTCACCTTAGATTAACAAGTAGCAAGCAAATATCAAATAAGCAAGCAAGCCGGTGTGCAACCTTCTAACGTCCTAAAAACGTATAAGGTTGGGTATAAATAGATGTCTCAAAAGACCATCTATAGCGATTGTATAAGTGGGGGTTAATGTCCACTTAAGCCAATCGTGTAGGTGGAGGGTTAATGTCCACCTAAGGCTAGTTCATCAACTAGTATGTCCAAATAAGTTGTTCAAGTTTATTTGTCAAAATCGCGTACGACCCATTGGTGAAAGTTTGTAATAATAATTCATTTAGACATTATTATTAAGTTTGTTTTGTTGTATACTATTCATTAGTACATATCGTGTGTTGCAAACCGATTATTTTAATTTGTATAAGTCGTAAACCGTAGGTCAAAGTTGGTCAACTCATTGGTCAAAGCTGGTCAAACTGGTCAAGGTTGGTCAAACTGGTCAAAGTGGGTCAAACTGGTCAAACCTGGTCAAACTGGTCAAACTGGTCAAGGTTGGTCAAACCTGGTCAAACTGGTCAAAGTGGGTCAAACTGGTCAAAGTTGGTCAAACTGGTCAAACCTGGTCAAAGTTGGTCAAACCTGGTCAAACTTGTCAAAGTTGGTCAAACCTGGTCAAACTTGTCAAAGTTGGTCGATTTATGCAACACATAGCCAATTTATGCAACACTAGTCAATTTATGAAACACTTAGCCAATTTATGCAACACTTAGCCAATTTATGCGTTAGAATATTTGGTCTAAGTTTTCTAGGTGTCGGTTTCTAATTCGGGAAACTTTCTAAGTTTAGTTTTTGGTCCAAGTTTTCTAACTAAGTCACCCAAACTCATTTTTGTTACCAATTTCCAAAAATAGTAAGTTTTGTCGTTTTTTTTTAACCGAGCCGTTTTTGTTGACTCGGTCAAACCTACACGGTTTGACCCGAAAATTTTACTCAACCAAATATCAGTTTATAGAGTCCATACAACTTGTCGGTTCGTGTCGGAGTTCATCCAAAGTGTCGGGTTTTAAACATGCAACTTAAGATTTCAATTTTTCTTATTTTCGACTTTTGTCGGTTTGTTTCGCCATTTTATTTCTACCACTTCTGGTCCAATTTAAGGTCTACAATTTTTATCAACTGATCATTCATGTGTCTAGTTCATAACGTAATTTTCCTGAGATGTATTATGTCCATTTACATATTTAAATAAATTCGCGTATGAACCGTACTCGGTTTTCGAAAAACTTCCAGATCAGATTATAGACAAAAATACGTACAAATCTGGAAAAAGTGTAAAACACAAAAGTTGTAGCTCTTCTCAATACGCAACTTTTAAAAAAAATTCGCTGTCTAACTCTCAGTAAAACTCAAGATACGACCATTTTAGTAAACTGTGTTTTTGAAGACATAATCTGTGTTCTTACCTATGTGTTACAAAAACGTATTTTAACCTTTTATTTGGACATATTAGTGTTAGCTGAGCTACAAAACAAGTAAATAAACAACATGCAAGTGAAATAAGTGAGGGTTTTAGTGATTCTCACAAAGAAATAATGTAGAGACTTGAGAGCTTGATCTTTCTTGAAGAACTTTGCAAAATGACGAAGGATTAAAGTGGTGGTTTATGGTGGTGTATTGGTGGTGTAAGAGGTGTTTAGTGGTTGTTTTTAGGTGAGTTAGATCTCTGGAAATAGAGAGAGAGGAGAGAGCTAGAGAGCATTTGTGAAGTGTGTGGAAATGGATGAATGAGAAATGATGTAAGTTTGCATGGTTCTTGAGTGGAAGTGTAAGGAATCTCCATGATGAGGTTTTGCATGAATCATGTATGGGGGGAGGGGGTGGTGAACGAATTTGGGGGCCCCATCAAGGGTATTTTGGTCATTTTCTTGTTTCCAAATTAATTTGTTACGTTTCCCGTTAGTTTACCCGATTGTTTAGACGTTTATTTAGACGTTAAACGTTTAATACACGCGTTTAAGTAACGGTTTAAATTACGACATTTTCACTTGAAATATTTAATATAAATACATGAAAACATTTATAAAAATGTTCCGTCTTTTGACCGGTCTCGATTTGCGTGCTCGTTGTACGGAGGTTTAATCGCGTAACATTTTAAATAGACGTTTTTATTGACGAATCATTATACGATGTTTTTAATAATAATTTCACACAAAATAATATATTTTAAATTATAAAAATATATTTTGACTTTCGTTCAGTTGTCGGGCGCGTTCTGCGCGTTTTCATTGCGTTTGTGTTACTTTATACGATATTAATAATTCGCTAAATATTATCACCATAATATTTGTAAGTTTTTGAGTTTATTAAATAATTTCATATTATTTAATATTTTGTTCACCAACGTTCGTATTTATAGTGGGTCGGACTCTGTCCGGTTGTTTCGCACAATTTCATCAAATTGCGTAAGCGTAATATAAAACAATTACGTAGGTGTATATTCACAATAATATACAAATAGTTACAAGTAATTACAAGTATTTAGCCTAAATCACATCTAAATACACGTAATTAGGGTTTCGGCTAAGTTTAGAAGTTAACCTAAATTGCCGGGTGTCACATATACATGGGTGGATATATATATGCGTTTTAATTTTATTCTCCGTGATTACCATTGTCTGGAACTTTAAAACCAACATACAATTATTATTATTTTATTTCACCTAAACTAATAATAAATTAAAACAATTACCATTACTTTATTCACAATATTACTTTTGGATTTTGGGGTGTTACAACTCTCCCCCACTTATTTTATTCGTGTCCTCACGAATGTTACTCGTATAAATTCGTATTAATACTTTCTCTACATATGCGGAAGCGTTTATTCATATACGATACTTTACACAATCAATTAATTCATAACATGAATGTACACCACTCATGTATCCACGTAATCTCTTTTATTCATATTTCATTTTAGTTCCAGACACTTCTTTGCCATAAGAAGTTTTGAATTATTTCATATTCACCTCATTAGATACATATCCCTTTTCATTCGTTTAATTACATATTACCAATTTAATTCACCATGATTAAAAAGGTAAGGACACTCTATATTTCCATACTGGTAAAGTTTCAAATATACAGCTACCATCAACAGACTTTAACTCAACTTCATTCAAATAGCACGTATATTACATTAGTCTTAATAGCTTTCCAACTATATATTTATTTCGTACCACTTTAATCACATAAGTAATTAATCATCATATGCACATAAGGTGTGTACATGTCTTAAATACTTATGCATATAACCCATATGCTTATACCTTTATCCACCTATGCATGAAATGTGCATACATAATAATCCAATTATACATCGATATTTTATTTCATCAATTTTTCACACAACCAGTGTGCATTTCAACTTCATCAATCATAAGCACATAATTTGTGCTTTTAACTCTATTCCTCTCGTTAGCACAGTGTACAATATCCAGTACAATGTGTAATAGTATCAACTATCTCATCATGACTAATACACATAACATACGTCACCCCCTTGAGCAACTCATAAATATAAATACATGTTTTCAATTCTTTCCACATGCACATATCTAAGAATGTACATGCTATTGTTTTTTACCCGCGCACATATAATGTGCATACACCCTATTTCATACTGACCACTTACCTGGATCATCTTTTATTAGCCACATAAATACCTTGAAACACATAATCACTTGAATTAAGTGAAACTCATAACTACCTAAAACAACCCTTTGGTTATATGAAACCTCTTACTCGCAAGTAATCCGGAATCATGTAACCTTCGCAAACGATTAAGCAACATGTGTAGAGGTCGGATTTCATATATAATATCATAATCACATAATCACTTAGCATCAAATCGCATCGAAACAGATGCCAAGCTCAACATAGGTTAGCACAAGCTACATCAGTATAAGTACTAACAACAACATATTCTATAGTGTCATACCAGCTATGTCAGCAAAGTATGAATACCAAGATTATCATATTTCGTAAACAACTCTGATACATGATCAATACTAACGGCAGCTAGCAACTGATCAATCATAATTCTCTATCGAGTCTATATTACTTAGTACAATGCTACATTAGCGATCTCTTATGGGCATAGGCATCCCAGGTAATATAGTCTTATGGTTCTTCATTATCCGCATACGGCCTTTTTTTCCTAGGCGCTCATTTTGTATGGGCTTTTAGTTTAATGTTTTTATTCAGTGGACGTGGTTATTGGCAAGAACTTATTGAATCCACCGTTTGGACTCATAATAAATTAAAAGTTGCTCCTGCTACCCAGCCGAGAGCCTTAAGCATTGTACAAGGACGTGCTGTAGGAGTAACCCACTACCTTCTGGGTGGAATTGCCACAACATGGGCGTTTTTCTTAGCAAGAATTATTGCAGTAGGATAATGGCTAAGAGGATTTGAAAGG